>VZRQ01006958.1:458181-647189 GCA_013397975.1 Machaerirhynchus nigripectus
TTTTTTTTTTTTAAGAAAATACAGGAAAAAGGCTCAAGTAAGTACCTTATCTCAACAGCTTCTACTGTGTTGCTGAGCTTGTAAGTCTGATAGTTGTAGTTTTAATATTTTCAGTGTATTGAACATTGCTGAAATAAAATATTTACTACAAATTATGATACTTGCATAATGTCATCAGTAAATCTTCAACATAATATAAATTTAGCTGTAAGGTATAACTGTCTTTTGAAAGAGGAGGGAGCTACGAGCTTTATTTACGTGATGAATTTACTTAAGAGCAAACATGTAGGGGTACAGCTTTGGGTTTTTTTTTTTTTTTTTTTTTTTAGATTGAATGAAGAAACCAAAGGTTTAATTTTGGTTGATTTAACAAGCTGTACTTCTGTATTTTAGGTCTGTGTAGAATGGATGCTCCAGTGTAAAGGATACTCCTGCACAGTAATAGAGGCACTTATAAAGGAAGATAACTTCAAAAGGACAAGTCTCACTAACCTTTGCTTCAGCATATTTTATACACATCAGGACTTCCTCAGTATTTGTCACCTTACTTGGTAAAATGAGATTGGTCTCTGAAAAACCTGGGTTTGATACTCTCTTTCATGTTAGCTTTCATAAAGCAGGCCTGGTTTGCTGTAGGATTCTCAGTTGGCTTAATTTTGTACCTGCCACAAGTAAGCAATTACAGAGTTCAAAAAATTGATTGATTTAAATAATGCCAGTATTTTTGAAGTGTCCCTGGGACATATGCAAGTAGCCAGGCTGCTTTCCTCTGGATGTTCAGTGAATGTCAGTTAACTCCAGGTCTCCATATGTGAGGTTTCAGTGCCAGTCATCTCTCCCACAGAATTATTTTAAGAAGACTGTGTTTTAAGATGAATAAAGAAAAAGGAGAGAGTCATGTTTAGACTTAGTGATGATACGTGTTTTTTTTTAAATCCAGTAATTAATTAATGGGTTATGAAGATTCTTCATCGTGGATATATTCAGTTCTTTAAATTGTATGGGGGAAAGCTATGCACATCACAACTCCTGTTTCATATTAAATTAGTATTCAGTACTGCAAATCTCTGAACAAACCAATTGGGCTTTTAGCCCAAATGTTATGAGGGAGAATAAGAACAAAATGTTGGGTATTAAAAATGTTTAAGTTATGACTGAGGATGTATGGAGCACAGATGTTCTGAGGTTGGCAGAGTTGCAGAGATAACTTTTTAATGGAGGATAACAAGGTTTTTATCTTTATTTCTTCTGTTTTAGAAGCGAAGCCAACTTTTGCATACATGAATAGTTTGCTTGAATTTTATTTTGTAAGGATGGTTATTTAGATTGATTTTTGAAAGAGCCATAATCCCCTTATGAAAGGCTTAGGTTTTAGCTGTCATACTGCGTGGTTTGGATGTGGCACAGTATTTATTTCTTTTTTTCTTAGATACTCCTTTTCCTTTTTGATGGCATAGATTTTCATTTGGGCCAGGGAAGGATGGATGATTGCTCTTGCTTGTTTACACGAATGGCAAGGTAATGGCAGTCTTTGGAGCCTCACTTTCAATGAATTTTCCAGTGCTGCTGTGAGACTGTGGGTGCAGCGGTGATGGAGTGGGCGGGTGGGAGAGTGCCCATCGCTGGGTGCAGAGCAGCTGCAGCCCTGCAGGTGGCCCAAGGGAATCCCGGGCAGTGATGCCCTTGCAGTAGCCCAGGCTGGGTAGAAAAAGAGCTGGGCTGGTTTGTCAGAAGACAGCAGGATGATATTGAATGAAGTATCCTCCCCCCATTTTTGTGGGGTGGGTTTTTTTTTTTTGAATTATTTTAAAGGTCTAGGTAGGACTAACACCATTTGACATGCGCCTATATTCTTTTCTATTTATTTCTGTGGTGAATTTAGTCTCTTTTAGTTATTGTCTGGAGCCTGTTCAAACATTTTTATATAGTATGAAGCTTCAGCGAATAAACTGGTGAATCTTAGCTGAGAAAGCATACAACAGAGTTGGTCTCTTTTTGCCTTCTCATCTTGGAAGGCTTGGGATCACCATGCAGGGGAATAGAGGGGGCTCTGCAAAGGACTATCCCAAGTGCTCTATGACCTGGGCTGATAAAAGCTGACTGGGAGATGTGCTTGAGAGATTTTACTTTCCACTCTTCAGTAGTTTTATTTTATGGGGTTTTCCCTTATTTCAGCTGTCTAATACTGACTGTATCTTGGAATAGCAGCTGAAACTATTGCAGTATGCATTTGTACAGTCTCTCCTCCAGAATTCGTAATCAAATGCAGTTGTTCTTAAAAACGCCCAAAGTTTTGGGCACAAACGCCTGGTGACCTGGACTTTTCTAAGGGGAAAATCTATATGGTAGGAGGGGAAGCAGTGAGGCTCCACTGAAGTGAGGCAACTTGCAAGCTCACATTGATCAGTGGCAGAACAAAAAATAGAACTTGCTAGATGGGGGATACCTTGTCAGTTGGAAAACCCTGCCTTCACCCTGTGTCCTGAAGTAGTTCATTGCTGTTGGCTGTACATTTGAACAATGCCAATTCTGCTTGAGGATTTGCTGTGGAGCAGGTTACCTGCTTTCTGTGGACTGTGCGTGTCTTCATCCCTAGCTTTTACAAGAGCAAAGATTTTGAGGGGATGTGCAAAGTACATTTTTGAAGAATCAGTATGTGAAGAGGCACATTGTTCTATTTTGTAGTTTAGTTTGGAAATTTATGGCATTTAGGCAGCTGGAGGGTGTGCTTGCCTTGTATCAGAAATAAGCCAGTACTCCTTTTTTGACTTAAGTAGGCATATGTGGCTTTTTTCCCCACCTTTTTTCCCCATTTATTTATTTTTTTTAAAGTCTTGGTTGTTATCTGACTTGGCTTTTATTCTTCCTAAGAGCCTCATTTTCCACGCAGTCAGACTATAACATCTGGAAGCAATCTCTTCTTTGGCAAGGAAAGATGTGACAGACACAATGAGGTGTAACTTCTACTTTTGTTATCTTACCTTTGCTTTTTTTAAGACATCCAAACCCAAACCATTTTAAAGATATATGGGAATTTCAGGTGCATTTTAACAAAGCTTGGGAATATTGTTGTACGGGATCATTAGAGAGTAACACAGGTATTTCCCCCCTTTAATAAGCATAATAGTTGCATTTATCGTACAGTTCAATAACCTTTCAGATATTGTGATGCATGTATTAAGTGTTTTAAAGACAAGTTTTACTGGACAGTGTGAATTACTTGATGCCATTACAATAACCTCATAGGACTCAAGCAGTAACAGTGTACTTAAGTTTCAAAATAGTATTTAGTTTACTTCATTAGAGATATTGATGTTATTAATGGTACTTTAATGAGCAATCCTATGACTGTGAAGCACTGTAGCAAGCTCTTTTCCTTCTGTAATAGTTGTTCCATATACTTAATGAAACCAGCAAAAATCAAAAAGTACTTTTAATGAGAGGGGGATTATTTGGTGTTGTAGTTGAGATTGGCAGACTTAGTAGGGTGGTACAAAGGTCCTTGTCTACTATTCACTTTTTGAGTCTCTAAAGTTGGGGTAAAGTCTCAACCTTCACTTAGGGTTTTAGCCTGACTTTCATATGCTGTTTGAATTTTTTTCTTTCATTCTTCCCTCTCAATAAAGCCTGTTTAAGATTTTGCTTTCACAGCATTAAACCGTGAAAAGAAATTTTACTTTGTGTTGATTGGTGCGTGCATTACCTCAGGGGGCCATGTGCTTGGCTGTTTGCTGGCTGGTTCCCTCTGGTTCTGGGGGTCCTCAGCTGCTCTCAGCTGGGCTTCTGGCTGAGGGGTGGTGAGAGGTGAATGACTATGTAGGGATGTGTGTTGTCTGCTGTATAATGAAATTGGAGGAAATGCATGAGGAAAAGGAGTAGGGAGAATTCTTTGAGGAGACAGCTGAGACTGGACAGGCGCCTGATGAATTCAGAGGCAGAAGGTGCTGTCACAGGCAATTTGTGTGTCCCAGGCAAGGTGCTTGTCTGCAGGGCTGCTCCCACCTTGGCAGGTGTATGAGTGGGAGCCGGTGGGTGATGGGGGTCTGAGTGCCTGCTTAAGCCCCACAGAACTGCAGGCTTTTGGCCAGTGGCTCCTCCCAACAGAAGGGTAGGAATCCTGGCAGGAACCATGCAAGGCCTCCAGTTTAGGAATATGAGGTCCTGTGTCGCAGCAGAGCTCTGCTGCTGGTGGCAGAGCTTGGCAAAGCTCCTCGTTGGCTTTGTTGTGAAGGTAGAGTTCAGCTGCCCATGCTGCATCCAGTGACTTGTGTGGCTCCAGGAGGAGTTGATTCAGTTGGCTGATCCAATGGAGGGAAAAATCATGGGGGAAGGAAATGGTTTTGTTTTTATAATTTGCTTGCTGCTGTTTTGTCTGAGTGCCAGAAGGAGCAGGAACTTTTCCTGTGTGTTTGGAGAGAGGGAAGGAAAACCTGCTGTTTTCAGTAACAGCCCATGGTGTTGGAAAAGCATGTTCTGAGATGGCTCTTTCCCACTTATTCAGCAGACTTGTTGTATGACCTAAAGAGCAAATGTTATAAAAAATGAGGAAAAAGCAGGCCAGGGGAAAAGGTGGTAGTGATGGCATAAAATCAACAACTGTCATAACATGGCCTTTTTTTTTTTTTTTTNTGGTATGTATGGTCCCAACTGGTGTGGAGGGGGTGTAGCAGCTGGAAGTTTAGGGAAAAAATGTGAAGAAAGAGGCTGAAAAGAGTTGTATTAATTCGGTCATTTAGGGTCTTTTTTGGCATGTTCAGTGGCTTTGGCATCGTGGGCTGGT
This sequence comes from Machaerirhynchus nigripectus, assembly GCA_013397975.1. Taxonomy (NCBI): domain Eukaryota; kingdom Metazoa; phylum Chordata; class Aves; order Passeriformes; family Dicruridae; genus Machaerirhynchus; species Machaerirhynchus nigripectus. The sequence goes on from VZRQ01006958.1 coordinate 462,962, forward strand.
CCTGTGTATAGTGACCATGTCTTTCTTATTAAGCAAGGAAGAATGTAGATTGAAGGTCTCTAGTTCAGGTCTTTCTGTAAAGGAATTACAAGTCTCATTTGTTAAGTGAACAGCACAAAAATAACCACACAGCTAAAGGTATTAATTGCATTATTGTTCTCAGTCTTGATTACACTATCGTAATATGATCAAAACTGCTGATATGGTTATAACTAATTATTAAAGTACAGTTATATTACAAAATTATACTTGAAGCATGTTTTCTGTATTTTACTCAAATTGCAGAACTTCTTTAAAGCCTGTCGGCAGCTGAAATATTAGGTTGTGTACTATTAGTAGAAATAACACACTCTTTGAGGTCTGTAGGGAATGTCATGCGCTTGCTGAAAATCTTGCTTAGAAGTCCACTTACAGAGATAAAAGCAAAAGGAGTATGAGGAAGCAGGTTTGTCTGGTTTTTTTCCCACTGAATAACCAAACCTTATTTTATCAAACAAAACGTTAGGCCTATTCTAGTTTATCAGAAAAAGAGGTGAGATGTATAAGCTGATAATGGCTTTCTCTTCTAAAATAGTTAAGGGAAAATACTGGACACATTTCTGATCCTTTATTTAAATTTTATCTGACTAGCATTTTAACTGTTGCTGCTGCATAATTGGTCCTGAAGCATCAGCGTCTCCCATTCTTGGATAGGTAAATAATTCAGAGATGAACTTTAGCCATACTCTTCAGTATCACACTTTGAGAAGTTCTGGTTTTCTGAATTGAGGTCCTTGATTTTACAGGCGATTAATTGAATTACAGGGAAAAAATCAATACATCTCTGAACAGCCAATCCCACATTATCCAAATCTTTGTCCTGGCCTTGTAGCCGGTTTTTTAACTCGGCTCTTTTTAAGCATCTCTGCTGTCCCCAAAAAATTACAACTGTTTTACTAACAGTGATTTGCATTATAAAACTTCCAGATAATAGATGCCAAGCATCCAACAGCAACCAAAGTAAACAGCCAGTGTAGGGAAGGGCCCCCAACCAAAACCAATCTATCTGAAACCTTGCTGTTAGCTTGGTCAATAACACTGGAGTTACTGCACTTACACAAGTGTACAAAACACAAATGTCTGGGACTGTTTTTGTGATTCTTTATATTTTGTGTGTTTATATACATATATAATTAGGTATATTCTTAGAGCAAAGGCTGCTCACTGAATTGCATTAACTATCTGTGCATGTAATAGGAATTATGGGAGGACAGGTAGCCCTCAGCAACTGCTGATCACAGCGTATGTGTTACTGCGTGAATTGTGCTGGTGAATTCTGTCAACTTTTGGCCGAGTCAACATTTGGCCAGTGTATTTGAGTTAATCACAACCATACCTAAATTAATATTCATGTAATAGGGATAAATAACCTTTAAGATTTAAATATGTTTTTCAATGAAGATGCATTTGGAGTCTTGATAGTGTTTCGTGCTTGCCTCTTGCTTTTAACAGTCAAATTCTTTTAAGTAGAAACTCCTCCTATATTTATAGTTGGAGGCATTATGTATGATGACTGTTCCTGGACTGCTCCTGTTGTTCCAGTAGGTTTTTTAGTTCATTAATGTTTTGTTAGCAAAGTTTTAAATAGCAAGGTACAATAAAGGGATACATTATTTCTGCTATTGTAATGTATTTTGAAAGTCTTCTGGTTGTTTTGAAAGCTGAATACTGAGACTAATCATACTGTAGCAGCTGTATGCATTTCTGTCTTTGGAAGTCATTGGAATCAAACATGTATGTGCCTTTATTTCAAAAAAGATGAAGAAATCCTCAGGTGTCTTAACAATCTAAATACAAATCTAAAGGAAGTGTGCTACAATATTACTGCAGTTTTAGCAATCTGTTATAAAGTTTATTGCAGAGAAGTAACTAGGTCAACCTCTGGATGACCTGTCTTTTGGAGTTTCTTCAGTTAGCTTTAGGCTAGAGCTCCACCTTGTGATCCTTCAGCAGGATACATTTTCTTTTTATAGTTAATAATTTAATTATGATTTCACAAAGTTGAGTGCCTTTGAAAGTTTTCACAGGCTTGAGAGATTTCAGTATCTGCTTGGGAAAGTTAAAGTTGGAATTCTGTGAACACGCCAAAAAAGTAACTCCAGAGCTGATTTTTACGACGGTTTAGTTTAGAGTTAACATCTTAGAGTTAACCTCTTAAAATAATCTGCTTATTAGAACACATTTAATAGATAATGTAGACCTTCACTGTTTGGAATGACATCGGCAAGAATTTCACTTCTTTCTTTTCAGACTTCACTGTGATATATGAACTTGATATATTTTAGAAGTTTTGGTAGGAGAATTATCCATATAAGCTTCCCTTCTTAGTGACTTCCTGAACCATGTGCTTTGAATGAGTCATCCAATGTGTGCATGAAGAAGGCATGGCTGGCAGTAGTCTTGAATTTCCAGAAGGTGTTTGAGATGAAGGATCTCGGGGAATGACCAGTGTCACTCCTTTCCCATACCAAAATAAGACAACATGACACAAAATTGGAAAGTGATTAATTCAAGTAAAAGAATATGCCTTTTGGTAGTATGGAATTTGACCGTTCTTGGGTGGAAGACCCTCCACTGAGTATTGAGTTCAAAAACTATTTGGACGTAAAAAGGAAAAAATAAGGTGTTGTGAAGTATAGGGACAACCTCTCTGGCCAGCAAAATCCATGGATTATTTCTGGATTCCAGGAAGGTATTCAGGGAAACTTTGCTATAAAGGAAATAGTGTTCTTCGTTGGGCAGCTTTGCTTGGCGACTGCCAGAGAGGGCTTGTTGGACTGGGTTGACCCTGCTGGCTGAGCATCAAAAGACCCTCTCACTCTGGATGTATGTAAATATTGTTAAATTATTCTTTACTAGGACAAATGCAAGGGTTTTTTTGGTCATTGCTGGAACTTAAGCTTGATGCCTGAGATCCCTTACACTCTTCCTTTGTACACCATTGCAAAGCATTCATCCCTATCTTCTGTTTTCCAGAATACCAGTATATAGTCGCACTCATGAGGGCTAAGTTTATTCTGCCTTCAAGAAAAACGAAAAATATGAATCTCAGTAGTTTAACACTTCAGCATTTAGCAAGAACTTGATATGTCTGTTCTGTTTTAGGAAGTGGTTCTGACAAATGCCGTGTTTTCTCTCATGTTTTCTGGTCTGTAGTAAAATGAACAGTTCTGACAAAAAGTTCGAATGGTGTAAATGGCAGACAGCTTGTTTTATTAGTGGTTTATTTGGCTTGTTTCATGTTGAGAATAAGTACTCTAATAATTTGCCCATTCTTTTTCATAGGTTTGGGGCTTTTTTCTTTAAAGTATTTCTGTGGTTAAAAGAATTGAGACGCCTGCAAAATTTGTAGGATAGTAGGTTTGGGTTTCATAAAAGGAGCCAGTTTGCATGTAAGGATCCTGATTGCCACTTTAGTAGACGTCCTACCTCTCAACATTGAAAGATGCAAACTAGAAAGAATCAAATACCAACACATTGATAGACAGGTTGAACTTGAAACTGGGCAGTGTGGTTTTTGAAGTTTGCATCTCTGCTTTGCACTGGGACTGGATCACAAGCGTGCCTCAAAAAGAACTTGTGTGGATGTATATTTATCTTCTTCATTTTTTTCTGTTCCCCCCTCCCTGTAAGCTGAGCAGGTGCCAGCCTGATGACCAAGGCACTAAAGTGTGTCTTTTTTCCCAAGTTTGAGTTGCTGTTTGGAGTCAAAATAAATATTAAGAGATAAATAAATACAAAATATATTAAAAAAATTCTGAAGTGTACAGCTTTTTGATATGTTAACTTCTGAGCATGTCATTTCACAGCCAGCATGGATGGTATAATAAGACCTTGCCACCAAAGAAGGGAATTTTACCCTTTCCTCCCCTGCTGGTGGCTGTGCAGTCTTGTGTTTCCTGTGCCTTGACTCTGGATATCTGCTGTTAAACCAGTTTAACTGGAGAATCTGGGTGGAAAATACTTGAGTTGTATTTTGCCCATTTTAGTGGGGCATGAAACTGGGTGATACTGAATTGGCAGAGCCCGCAAAGGTGAATGGCTGGGCAGGGGTTGTTACTGTGCCTGGGATCATGGGTTGCTACAGAGAGTGTAAATGGAGTGCCTTGGTCATGTGCCCATGTGGTGCCTTTAGAGAAGGGAGGAATGCAGCGGCAGAGGGTGTTGCCATTCTGCAGCACAGTTTTCTTGAAGCTTTTTATCTTTTGCTGTGGTTTGGATGGAACATGCTTTAGTAGTTGAAGACTGCCTTGAGATTGATCATCTTGAACCTCCTTGCCTTTGCCACTATTAATTTCCACTTTGGTTCTCTGCTTTTATGTAATTATGTGAAATGGGAAGAAAGAGAACCTAATAAATTCAGGGTTTATGGTTTCTCTTGTCTCTCTAAATCCTGGAAGCTACAGTGGCCCCTAGTATTCGGAATAAGTACTTGCAGGAGAAAACCTGTCCAGCCTCTCTGCCACATGCTCAATTGAAATGCAGTCTCCGGAGCAGTGCTACGAGGCTTTGAGCAACATGTGCTTTGCATGCCAAAATTAAATCTTTCCCTCAAATACCTCATCATTCCAGAAAGCTGTTGAGTCAGCAGACTGGCACTGAAGGTTTTCCTCCTTGGTATTCTGTCTTTTAAAATACCTGAACATCACGCTTTCTTAATTTCACTGGGTAAAAGTTAGCCTGGGGAGCCAAGTCACATAGAATACTTCAGCCCGGATGGCTAAAACTTGCTTTTGAAGTACCCAGGGAGATTTTTTTTCCCCTTAAGAACAGGAAAAATAAGAGAAAAACCAAAATTTATTATAATGAACAGTATTATAATGAAGTTTCAAACAAGTATTTTGCAATCTTTAATTTTCTTGCTAAAACACAACTGTGTTTGCAACGTTTTTCTTTTTACTATGTGGATAGTATTATCTTCCTTGATACTCTTAAATAGTCTTGACAAATAATTCAAACGTTAAACCTGTTGTGGGTCTGGTTTATCAGCTCTGGAAGACCTGGAGTTGTGAAGCAGCTGGTTATAAGAACTTGTAAGAGCTTATATTTATGAAAATTACACAGAAGTTGGCAAATTGGAGATAACAAAGCTGCTATATATAATATCATTAAATGTACACATATTGTGCTTCAAGTTCAACAAACTTTGTGCTTTGGTCAACTAGAATTACCCTAGTGTGTCAGTTCCGGGCTCTGCTACTTGCAAGGTGTTAATGAAAACCATTCCAGTTCGCTCATCCTATTCAGAAAATGTGGGTGGTTAGTTGTTTTTTCTTGTTTGTTTGTGGTTTTTTTTTGGTGGGGGGGTGTTGTTGTTGTTGGTTGGTTTGGGTTTGTTTGGTTGGCTGGCTGGTTTTTTGTTTGTTTTGGGGTTTTTTGTTTGGTTGGGTTTTTTTAAAGTGTTTCTGTATTTTTATTTTACTGCAATGCTTTTACCGCTTGTGGAGTCACTTTGTAGTAGGATCATGGGAGGACTCAGAATCTTTAAACAGGAAGAAGCTTGGTTGGAAACAGAGGATGGTGTGATCTACATTTTCTGTGTTTCCAAGTCTTTTACCCTTCCATATGTGGAAAAATTTTCACTGTATTTTTTGACTTATTTTATTCTAGAAGTTGTCTGCTATAAAAGAAGAAAGAAAAGTAAGCTTGGACTTCAGACTGCTTTTTGAATATCTTTCTAATACAGTGGTGTTCCAGAAGATGATAAAGAAATGATAGCAGCTCCAGAAATACCAACTGATTTTACTCTCCTTCAGTAAGTGCTTTAAGAATTTGTAGTTCCATTTGTAAATGTACTGTCTCTTTTTTGTGTTATGGTTGCTTTCTCTTGGAAACAAGGAAACATAATAAAGGATAGTGTTCTGTATATTTTTTTCTATCGAGATGTTGATAAAGCATTGTTTTAATTTTTCTTGAGTATTAATTCAGCAGTAACTTTAATAAGTTTCAAAAATATTTTTTAAAACTTGATTTTAAATCAAGGAGGTGAAATATTTGCCTTAACTGGGGCAGGTCAATTAATATTTAAAATACATAATGCCAAATGCCTTAGTTAAAGCCAAAGTAATGGCTTCCCTCAGCATCAGTTCCTTGATGTTCTTGACATAATTTTACTAAGCATTTAGTCTTCCCACAATTTTAAAGAAACAGACATTTGAATTTCCAAGATGTAGAATTAGGTACAGATTACACTTTTGGATAGAGAAGTAAAGTGATTATTTTAAGCAGACCAAAAGGATCCAGTTCATCCCCCTTTATTGTCAAGGGATTGGCATCAATACATTTCTCAGGGCTGTTGAAATGGATTAACTTGGTTATGAAGTCTAAAAAGATGCAAAGATGCAGTTTTGTATCAATGAGTTTTATTTGTGTGGATGTTTTTTCTTTTCAGTGAGAAATAAAGATTGGAAATAAATTGGAAGATGGTTTAATATTAAATAATGTTTTTACAACTGTTTATAATGGTTTTGTACTCTGTTGGTACAGTTTATTGCTTACTGAAAGGTTTGGAATTTTTATTTAGTTCTTTCCTGTGAAAATAAGAACATCTAGGAATCTTCAAAGAAGAAATTTTTTCCATTTTTTCCCCTTCTTTCATTCTTTCCCCCATCATCCTGGTTGGAGGCTTTTCCAGTCCATATTGGCTTACATAGTCAGCAAACCAGACACTGCAGAATCCACGTCAAAAGGCAGCATGCTCCTTTCAGACACTTGGAATACTGAGAGACTATAAGTTTCTGGAGTGTTTTAGAATGTTATAAATAAATCCATAGGAATTATTCTCATGTGCCTCCGGTCATCTTTCTGATTGTTTTTGTTAATTGAATGAGGAAGTGTGTATCAGAAATTTGTGATAGTAGCTGAAATTCATTGTACTGCATCTGTGTGTTAAAATGAGCTCTGCTAGCATCATTTAAGTTAAATTCTACAGGAAATGTAGAAATAGAGAATACATAAGCCAAGCACTCTCTGTTAATAATTTAGGTCATTTCACAGACTTATCTTCCTATCAGTGTTGCCAATAAAGGACTTGTGTATCAATGCAGCATATTTTAATGTGTAGGAAATCAAACAAATGAGTTTTTGTATTTAGTATGTTTTTGCCTTATAAGCCCAAACAGCACTACAGCTTAGCTTTTTGATGAGGAAACCTCACCTAAACTTCTTTTCTGTACCTTTCAACATAAGTGCAAACCTCTTAATTATTTCCTAAGTTTCTAACAGCATGAAGAAATCTGTTGAGACACTTTGGTTGTCAGGGAGAGTGATGCTTTTGGGGTTTTTTTGTTATTGGGTTTTTTCTCCTTCTTATTTTGTTTAAGTATTTGTGGCTGATATTTAAAGCTCTTTGCTTTTTGAGATGTTGTCATGTTTGTCACATGCCAAAGGCATGGTTCCCAGCCTGCTGCTATTTTCTACTTACCTTCAGATTTTTAATCTTACTGTATAGCTTCCTTCACAGGTACGTTGTTTGGAGGAGACAGGCTGCGAGTGTGGGGATATGCTCTGTTCCTCAACAGTAGGCTTGGGAAAACAGCAGTTTCACTGTTGGTGTTGACTTACTGGACTGAGAGCATACTGTGATTTTATAAAGTATATTTAAGAATGTTTCTGATGAAATGTGTAAATGGTTTGTCTTTTTATCCTTGCAGGGAGTCTGAAACACACTTCTCTTCTGATACAGACTTTGAGGATATTGAAGGAAAAAACCAAAAACAAGGCAAAGGCAAAGTATGTTCAGTCTTTAGGGATACTGAAACATTTCTACTGTTACAAATTGAAGAGTTTAGCACTTGCTTTGAAGTTGAATGAGCAAGGAATATTTTTGAAGATTGCAAGTGTTCTGTGAATAGAGTTCATATTTGTCTTTGCATGTAAAGGCTTCATCTTGACTGTTTCCATGATATTTTCTTAGTGCTCTGAAGGCATAAGGGAGGTAGGGAGGAAAGGATAGTCTTTGATGTGATCAGTCTTTTGACATATTTTCCATCCTGTACTTAAATTCATCATGAGTTCTGTGCCTTTTAATTTGAAAAGTGAACAGAAACCAATAATTCAGTTAAAAGGGGTTTTTTTAACAGGTTGCAGACACGAGGTTACAGTGGTGGAGTGGGAGGTCTAAATCCAGTTCGCAGCCCTTCTCTCCCTTCCTTTGGACAGTTGTCCTTCCCATGTGTGTCTCACTGGCTTCGCAGCTGCCACGTGTGGCTCCTTTCCTGCCAGGTGCTGGCCTGGGCTGTGACCCCTCATTGGATACCCCATGTGCCTGTACCACTGCAGAGCATCTGGTTATTGAGAGGTGGTGATAGTTTTTGTACAACGGTCATGTAATTTGTACATAATGTTTTTCTTTCTGTAAGTCATACTTGATTTGAGAAATCAAAGACACCTCTGTGCTCTTCCTCAACCCCACTTGCCAACGTATGTTCAAATGAAAAAAGAAAAGATTAATGAATTGGAGAGGAGACTTTGTGATGTGTTAAGGGAATCGCCTTAGCTGTTTTAAAGGAAATATGTATAATCTGTTTTACAGTTTAAACACGAGAAAGATCTGTGTTATACACTATCACTAATCACATCTTTAGTTGCTAAAAGATTTTAAATGAGGGAAGGAGGAAAGGGGACCTGTAGAGTTCTTGCTGGTCTTTGTATCACTCAGGATCTGCTGTTATCAACTTTTGAATTTTTATTTATACACACACATACATAAAATATTTTAAAAATATGGGTGCTGAAAATCAAAGGCCTTGTCTGTATTTGTCATGGTATGGATAGTGTTTTCTTTTTTTTAATACTTCGTAATAATTAAGTAAAACCTCTTGTGTGTGTGATTGCAGACCTGTAAAAAAGGAAAAAAAGGACCAACAGAGAAGGGGAAAAGTGGAAACGGAGGAGGGAAACCTGGTGGTCCAAATCGGATGAATGGACATCACCAACAGAATGGTGTGGAAAACATGATGCTCTTTGAAGTAGTTAAAATGGGCAAGAGTGCTATGCAGGTAAGACCTGGGATATCTCTATGACTTGGATGTAGATACAATTTAAATATATTTTCCTCTACATTCAATTTAATCAAATGAAATTTCAAGTAATTTTTTTCCTTCAATTTGCTAGTTTTACTTGTATATAAAGATCAAAATAAAGTGTTTTTGCTTTGTTGATGTTTGAATTCAAATGAACTGATTTCTCATTTCTAAGTGTTATTCATGAGTAATCACATATGTAGTGAATAAATTCATACTACAATTCAAAGTAAATTTTTAATAACCTGAATGAAGAAAGGTTATTTTAGATTGTGTGTCTTTAAAGTTCTTTTTGTGTGGTGGTAACTTACTACAAATGTGGTTTAGACTTATTGTTGTCATAGAACTTAACAAGAATCTGTAGTGTTTACATGCATCTAGAGTTTAGATTATTTGAAAATAAATAGTTGCTTCTCTTCTCTCACCCAAAGTAAAATCACTAGCTACAATTTAAGGTCTCCTCTTTAAATATCCTGACCCAAATTCCATCCAATTACAGTGCAGCAATATACTCTGGCCAAGTCAACTTAGGGGAAATTTAACGCGTTCAAATATCTATGTTAGTCACTCTCCCCACTATCCACAGCATTTACTATCAGGACTTTAATCAGATTATTAAGAAATACAGCACTGTTTGTTGGTTTTTTTTTTTTTTTAATTCAGATATGTCACTAAAGCATTTGCTTGTCTGTGAGTATCCCAGTCGAGATAGGGTTAAAGTGTAATAAAGTGTAAGCCTGTCAGCCATGAAGCTTTCCTGCTGACTCACTCATGTGACTCCTCGGCAGTGTGGAAGAAAGACTGTCTTTGGGATTGGGAATCTAGAGTTTACAGCTCCTGTAATACAGATGCAGGAGGCTGGGTTGCTATGCAGTCCTCTCAAGGTTTGCAGGCTCCTGCATTACAGCTGGGAGCAAGAACAAATTACTTGGATGTATTTGCACAGAGAAATTCTGATACTCTCATTATTTGTTTTGATCTATTTCAAAGAGGATGGAAAAACAATACTTCTCTAACTGTTGCTCTGTGTGCAACTTGTTCAGCCAGTTATGAGTAATTCTATCTTCATGACTTTTTAACTGTTTAGAAAGATACACAGTCAAAATATTTTGCTTTCCAAGGGCAAAATGGACCTTTGCCAGATCTGATTACTCTGTTGAATTGGAATATTGATACCTGAATCTTTGTCAATTTTTTAAAATTAGGAAGAAAAAAATTCTCGAATTATTTCTAAACTAAAGTCCATTTCAGTAGTCAGAGTACAAAGTTTTCTCCATGGCCCGCAGTGTTTGCTTATCTGGAAAATTTTTGGTAATAATTTTAAGTGAACTATTTTATTTTAAATTCTATTCTTCACCTTCCGAATCAGTTTACAATGTGGTGTTAAGTCATAGGTTAGACTCAGTGACCTCAAAGGTCTTTTCTAATCTAATCCATTCTGTGATTCTGTGAATTAGTGTCTGTTCCCTGGGAGAAAGAGTTGGTTCATTCACAGAGACAAAACATTTCAAGAAACGACTCTCTTGCGGAGCTTCTTTAAATTGAATAGATTCTGAAAACAAGGCTACCTAATTGAAATATTTATTCCATTCCTATAGTTCTTCAGTTCTTGCACGGTGACCTTCTTTAGAAGCCGAATTTAAGATGTTTTCTTCATATTTCATCCCTCCCTTCAGGTCAATCCATTCAGTTCTAGTTCATAGGTTCTCTTCCTACTTGGAAAGACCATGACGGTTTCACTTTGAGTTTTTCATTCTTTTTCTCTTGCTGACAGAAGTTGAAGCTGTGCATCACACTATACACAATCTGAGATTCATGGAAGAAGGATTTAGCTGTATCTCTGCTCAGAAGTTTTTCTTGAGGGCAATATGATTTATTTGTCCTCACAGCAATATTGCCTGTGAGGGTAAGCACTGAGAATACAGACAGGAAGCTTTGGAGGTGCTTCATAGTCCAGCTGCCTTTTTGAAATTCTGAGTTACTCCATCATTTAGGGAAGGGTACCAACGTATTAAAAAAAGGCAAACCTGAGAACTTGATACTAAAGTGAGTCTCCTGTACCTGTGTTAGTAAAATTCTGTGATTCTGTGCCTTTATGGCTTTGTCAGTAGATGGTTTGTACTCTACAAATGGATGGTTAAAACGTAATTGCAGGTAAATTCTGTTTTCTCAAAATTATTACCACAGGTTTAATTGCTTCACATTAAGGTTTTTTAATAAAACGTGCTTGTTCCTATTTGGTGTAGTGACTACAGCGTAATTAATATCCATGGAGTGTAGGGCAGTGCTGTTCATCCTGGTACAGCAAATGTGGTTGAAGCAAATTCATCAGAGAGGTACATTTTTTAAAGAATATAGGGAGATGTAGCTGTTGGAACTGAATGCACAAATAGTATCTTCAGAGACATGTCAATAGCTTGGCAGAGCAGGGGGAGGGTGTAAATAAAAAACCTGATTCTGTAAAATACCCCCATTATTTTTGTGTTCTTCCTCCAAAAATGTTACTGTAGGACTATATGGTATTCCTGTGCTTTATGTTAAGTTTTGTACTGGTATATGTTTATAGAATCAAATGAGTCCTTAAGAACTTGTGACAGTAAAAGACTATTTAAACATTTAGTTTTGTATTAATCAAAAAAGAGGGTTCAAGTTATGGGATGAAGAAGAACCACTTACTGGAAAGCAGTTAAGTAACAATGTCTTCAGTTTATGAAAACTGAGCAGTGCCTTTTTATTTTTCTTTCAGTCTGTAGTGGATGACTGGATAGAGTCATACAAACATGACAGAGATATAGCACTTCTTGATCTCATTAACTTCTTTATTCAGTGTTCAGGCTGCAAAGGTAAGATACTGAAATGGTTACTCATCCATTTAAGTAATATTATAGTATGATTCTCAGTCTTTGCTTTCATAATACTGATGCTGTAGGACTGCTTCATCCCCACAGCTAGTTTACATTATCAGGTTCTTGGAGTTAAACGAGTATTTCTGAAGGTGGAAGCAGGAGGTTAAGAAATACTATGCTGTAGCGTAAAGTGTTGATTAAGCCTTTTGTATTTATAGTGGATAGGAATCAGTACTGGTAAACATGTGCTTCATCTTCCTCTGTTCCTGCTATTATTTCAGAAAATCATCTCTCCTAACACTGGTAGTTCAGCTTGTTCAGTCTTGAAATTCTAATTTGGATGTACCTATTTCTTAACACTGATTGTTTTAAGATTGCTTCATAGCTTTTGTAGACATGCTTGTTTTAAAAGATATTATGGACAACTTCATGGTAGCCTGTCTACAGTAAGATTGTGTTTCCATTTTTTTTTTCTTTATTTTCTGATTTTTCTTTCTTCATTTCCACTTCCTCCATTCTTTTACCTCTCACCTCCTTTTGAAGAGAAGGTAACTTGCCTTCCCATGTCACTATGCTTGATAGAGGAGGACTGGATGTAATTTGTTCTGCTGAAGTGTTTCTCTGTCCTGATAAACTTCTAACGTGTGTAAATCTCCAGAAAGCTAAGTGTTCCTCAGAGGTTATCTGCGCTTTCAAGAGTAGTGACCTTTTGATTTTTGTTACAAGATAAAGCTGTAGAATCTGTTAATGGTTTCTGTGATGATCCTTGTCATGAATTTTGCAGTAAACTTCTGGAGGTCTAACAATTTGAGGCCAAGACAAATAGAAATTGCATGAAAGCACTCTGTTTATTACAGTGCAGTAGATAATAAGTAGCAATACAGCCATTCAAAATTGTCTTGCACCATTTAGGATCTCAAGTCCCAAAAGGTCACTTCAGATGGTGTAATTGCTCACTGATACAGAGGTCTGGCACAAGTATCTTTGACTTCCAAATATGAGTGAATGAGTAAATTCTAGATCTGTATGTATGTGCACACAAACACACTACTTGAAAAGAACAAACCCTACAAATACAAATAGTGCTAAGTGCTTGTTTACATGGATGCTGGAAGAAAAAACATGAAATTTATTGAAAATATGCATGTGTAATCAGTAGGTTAGGTGAAAATGGATTATTTTTACATTGTAGCTGGAGGCATGTCATCTGCCATCTACAGCTTTCATATTAACAGTGCTAATGACCTAATATCTAAATTGTAGGAGTTGTTACAGCAGAGATGTTCCGACATATGCAGAATTCTGAAATAATCCGAAAAATGACTGAAGAATTTGATGAGGTAATTTAATGAAGTACTGATTATGTATTAATATTAATTTTTATTTTCTTTTTACGTGTCCTAATCTTGCTGGATCACATGGCTAGATATTTTATTTCAAGAATAAGGAGTTGCAAAAATTACAGGACTTCTATGAATGAAAATATTAAACTCTCTTATTTCACCGAACTTACAAAACTAGGAAGTAAAACTGCATGTATGCAACATATTTTATTAATGGTTTAAGAAATCAATTTTGACTTTCAGTTTTTAAATAGTGGGAACTCCTACTATGGTGACACTATGGGGGATGCCTCCCTATCTTGCTGTTTATGTAAGGCTTTAAATTCTCTTTTAGAATGGTTGCTACATTAATTTCTGCGCATTCATTAATCTACAAATTGTGGGGATTTAAATTAGATTATTCTCCAGTTAAAGACTAATGCTTTTCCTTTCATGGGGATTATGGCTTTTTTCCCTTTAAATTGTCACTTTCTGTTTCACAGAGTGTTGGGGTAAATGAGATGTGTTGGGGGCTTTTTTTGGTGGGTGGTGGGGTTACTTTTGTTTGTTGCTGCTTTGATTTTGTTTTTGTTTTGGGGTTTTTTTTGTTAGTTTGATTTGGTTTTGGTTTGTTTTTGGTTTTCCTGGGTTTGAGTGGTGTTCCTTTCATCCTGTGTTCCAGAGAACATATATGTAGCTTTAAAACCTCCTCCCCAAATCTGTCTAGTACAGAAGCAATTCTCTCCACTGTCACCCCTCCAGTAATTAAAAAAGATCCATAACTTAAACTGAGGGAAAAATGTAATATCCTTTTCTTTAAAAGGATTTTAGTGTTCCTTAGAACTACCTCAATGCATAAATAGATTTGATTACTCTGAGGCAATAATTGTGTGAAATTTGTAAAGCCGCACCTGGGACTCTAGATACATGGGGTTTTTTATCACTTTGTCATGCTCACTTTTTTTTTTGTAACAGAATTGTAATAAACAGCTCTCAGATTTCTAATCCCTTTTCATGGCTACTTTCTTTATTTTTCAATCTGTATTGTTGTTCAGCCTCTTAAAAAACTATTCACAGAAGTACTGACACAAATGATTCTTTTTTTCTCCCTGTCATTTTACCATTATTTATAAAGGCTCCCATACTGGGAGAGGAACACACATTTGTTATACTCAAGGTGTTGTAGTAGGTAATTTTATGACTTTAGGAAGTTTCACTCTGATATTTAAGCATTTCCCTGTAAACTTTATTATGATCCTGATCTGACTGTTCCTAAACTTGTCACCTGACTGTTCAGGTGATGGTTCTAGTGTAATGAAGCAGATTTGTAAGGCATATAAATTTTTTTTTCCTTTTTTTTGAGTCAAACAGAAAGAGAAACTAGTAGTTAGAATGTTGTCTTTGTGTTATAACAAGCTTCAGCTGCATAATAAATGCATATTTATTGAATCATATTCTTCTGATGTATCATTTTTAAGGCCTTGGAGAATTTGGCTTTAAAGTTGTACTCATCTCTTCTTAATCTTTATTTAATGAAATAACTTTTAAGATGTTTGAAAGAGTTTCCTGTTGCCTTTTCTATGTTTTAATAGGATAGTGGAGATTATCCGCTAACTATGGCTGGCCCCCAGTGGAAGAAGTTCAAATCCAGTTTTTGTGAGTTCATTGGAGTACTCGTCCGACAATGTCAATATAGCATCATATATGATGAATATATGATGGATACTGTCATTTCACTGCTTACGGGGCTGTCAGACTCACAAGTCAGAGCGTTTCGGCACACTAGCACACTGGCAGGTCAGTGAATTATATTTGTTTGGGTATTGCTTACATTTAATGTTTTGTGTTGCATGGGACAGAATTACTCTGGTTAAACTTCTTGATACTCAACATTCAACTTGTGTTTTATTGTGTGATACAGTTTTCATCCATTGCAACTTGCTTTGGGATAGCTTTTTATCTTAGATTTTTGGTACTGAAAAACACAGCACTATTTTTAAGCATTCTTTTTGAGTTAAATTTTTATTGATACTTAATTTTTGTTACCTTTAAGTCTAGTAGAAGAAGTAAATAGAATTAAAATTTTCAGTTGATTCTACTAGTTTGTCTTTGGTCATAAATAAGGGTGTAGGTGTCTTTTAATCTCAAATGCAGTTGAACCTGCTCATGTTCTGCATTAAGTCAAACAGAAGTTGTAGTTTATGTTGGATGCAATTTTTACTACAAACTTAAATTGTGCCATGGTGCAGTGTAAAGTATTGAGGCCACGGTGCAATGTAAAGTAGAAGTTACAGTCTTTGCTTTAGAAATAATTTAAAATAATTTTTTGATCAGTAATACAGTCCCGTGTAAGTTTTATGTTTCATGTAATTGACTTTTTCACGTAATTTTTTCCCCAATTTAAATAGTTAAATTTAATTTTAAATTGTTAAATTGTGAAGAAATCCCTTATGAGTTAAATGTAGAGTGTTCCAAAGAAATACGTCTTTGTATGGACAAAGGATGAGCTTCTTGGATAAGGGAGTCCTAAACTTGCACTGATTACTGAGGAAGGATTGCGAATCGCATTGTGTGGCTGTCACCTTATGTGAGGTTATTGTAGCAATTTTACTTTGAAGAAGGTAAATTTAGGCTGTTTGTGGAACTGAGGTTTTGCCACACTGGGTATAATTGTTGCTAGCTTCCCTGGACCTGGCTGATTTACAGCTGGCTTCAGTCCTGACTGTCCTGTCGGTCCTTTATATACTTGATAGTTTTCTTGAATTTACATTAGCACACTGCACGTGGGGCTGCTGCTGTGTGAGACTTCCACCAGCCAGGGCATTTCTTATGGAGAGAGGAACAAAACCTTTTATTTCAGGAGAATTTACAGATTCTGCTGTATCATCAATTTTGACTGTTGTACTATATGACTAATACAAATTCTAGGTCTTAAAAAGCAAGTTTTTATATATATTTTTTAATTTGAGTTGTGCCTGAATAAAAGTTGCAGAAATTGCCCTGTTGCATGTTAGTTTCTGTCACACAGAATATTTTTTATAAGCCGTGTGTTTGCATTCGTTCACATCAGTATCAATTCTGTTGCTTTTGTGTGTTCATCTGAGTTTTACTGTTTGTATTGTTGAAGATTATATTTTATACAGAAAGGAGTGCCATCAAAATCTTTGTCTTCGTATTTACTGGTACTTCTGGTAATTTTGGCTTCTGTGATTAGCTCAGGCTTGTTCTTTAATCTTGATATCCTTGGAGATCACAATGTCAGATGATATTTCAGTATAACTGCATGTTCTTTAAGCCTTGCTCATCAGCTTTATGCTGGTAGTACGTGCACAAGGATTTTCTGTGTGTGCTCTGCCAGTGCAAGCCCTTTTTATGCCTTGTTACAGGAACTCACAAGACAAGCAAGTACATAATTGATCACCCTCTAGTTTCTGAAAAAGTGATACTCATCTGCACTCTTTTAAAAAGGGTTGATTTAAAAATAAAAGCACACCAAAAATCCCATGCAAGTGTGTTTTATATTTTGGTTTTCTGTTTTCTGGCTTGTTGTTGGCTAATGTGCTTTCTCTGCCTCTGCTAATAAATGAATCTTTGAAAAACCTGCCCCTTGTGAAAATTAAATTGAGGGGGAAAGACTGGTATGATATGGTGGCATTGCTTGTCTAAGACATTTCCTTTTGAAGAAAGAAACTTCTTGTATATTTAAGACTGAATGGTATCAGTCTAATTGACTCTGATAATGGAATTCTTTTAGTATTTCTTGGGCTTTGTTTGTAAATCTTGCATTCTCCCTTAATTTTGGGGAGGAAACAGATCCTGTATGTCAATTCAACAATAATAATATGCTTGTATTATAATAAAAATGATGCTTATAACATTAAAGAAGTGACAAAAAAGAACAGAATAGCACTATTATATCTATTGTCTTGATAAATAATAATGCAGTGCTTGGTATGACATTCCTCAAGTTTGTGTATCAAAAAATTTATGGTGACTATATTTTCATAAATACAGAAAGGGTTGACAGGAAGGGGTGTCAAGATTTTTCTTCTAAGTTTTCCTAGATCAGGTACCCTTTTAAATAATCCGTATTCTTTTCACTTGTTTTTGTAGCCATGAAACTGATGACTGCTTTAGTGAACGTGGCATTAAATCTGAGTATTAACATGGACAACACACAGCGACAGTATGAAGCAGAACGAAATAAAATAATTGGGAAACGAGCTAATGATAGGCTGGAACTCCTACTACAGAAGAGAAAGGAGGTTAGTGCAACTCTAGCTGGTGTGCATATGTTAAGTTTTCATAAATGACAGCTAATAGTTAATATTGTTCTGTAATTGGTTTTGGTAGTTATTAGTCTCTAATTCTTCAGGTTGTTCATGTTTAATGTTTAAAAAACTTTGAAAGATGCTTCTTACTGTCGGGTTTTCTGTAAAAAGAAGTAAATGTAGAGTCTTAAAAATAGTAGAGTTGTAGTAAGGTTAGTGAGAGAGACTGCAATCAGTAAGAGATAATTTTTGTTGTATTTCTTGACGAGTTTCCTACACTGAGCTCAAATATGTAACAAAAATTACCATACATTGACAGGTTTTGGCTTCTAGAGAAGATCTCCGTGATCTTGGAGCAAAATACTGCTTTTATAATGTCAATAATGATCTCAGTAGAAAGTGTGTTTAACGGCTTTAGATAAGGCTTTTTTCATCTACAGAAAGCACTATCAAAATTGAAAATGCAGTCTACTTCTGTTTTCTTTCTATTGTGTAAAAAAGACTTGCTGATTCATTGCTGACAGCGTTGTCTTGTTGAAAGCCCTAATTCAATCAGGTTTCAGTTTTTACTTTTGGGGCAATTGGTGGTTTGGTTTCTGTTTTTTTTGGGGGTTTTTTGCGTGGTGGTGTTTGTTTTCTTTTAGGTTTTTGTTTTTTAGACATCAGAAATAACTTTTTCATGATCAAAGGAAACATCTCACATTTGCTCTTCAGCGTTTGTGCTGTTACCTGTTAAGGTTTTTTTTTTTTCCTGACAGTTCAGACAAACTACTAAGTTTGTCTCCTGATCAGCTTCCAAAGATCTTGCAGTTTGAGACTGATCACTTAACCAGCCATTCAGTGTAATTTTGTTAGATGTGTGTGCAGGGCCACTAGAGTGAGTAATACATAGATATGTAAAAAAGTAACAATATTACTAGAAAATAAAATCAGGTTTTCTTGTAAATTAATTAAGAAGGACCTTTCAGGAACCCAAGATGTCTTTGTTCCACTTGAAGAACTGTTTTCCAGTGGTCAGAATTACTAAAATTTGTATGCTGTGGTAGATACAATTTCTTAAATAATAGTATATTGTGCTTTGAAACAGATCTATGACTATTTCTGAATCTATGAAAGGATTTAATGGTCACACTTGTAAGTGTTAGTTTAGTTTGTCTAGCATCAGCACCATCTGATCTGACTTGTAAAAGTGCTGCTCACTGTTTATGTACTCTCTACAATCTTTCAGCTTCAAGAAAATCAGGATGAAATAGAAAACATGATGAATGCAATATTTAAAGGTGTTTTTGTGCATAGATACCGGTAAGTTTCTCTTAGTAAGTAATGTTTAGCATCATTAATTTATTCTGGAAGCTGGTGGCAGGTTATTTCTAACTATTCATCTGTTTGAACTTGCCCCACTTCCCTCCACAGAGATGCAATTGCTGAAATAAGAGCCATCTGCATTGAGGAGATTGGAATATGGATGAAAATGTACAGTGACGCCTTTCTCAATGACAGCTACTTAAAATACGTGGGGTGGACTATGCATGACAAGGTAAACTGCACTGAGCAAAAGGAGCAGAACCAAGAAGCAGAACTCCTTGGTTATTGATCTTTCCAGACTTAAGTTTGGATCTCTTAACTGTTTGAATCGGTCACTGCTTTCCTTATCACTCAGAAGTACTGGCATTTCAAAATGCATGTAAGCCAGACTTGAATCTTTTGAATGCTTTTAGAGAGTACGTACAGATTTTTTAAGGAACTGTTATTTGTAGGCAAATACTTATTTATTGCTGATGCAAACTTGTAGTTCATAGTACTTAACTACTTCAAATTAATGCATGTCATATGGAAAAATGCAGCCCTGTACCCTGGCAGTTCTCTGTTTTGCCGAGTTAAGAAACTCTAGCATTCTCATCTTGCTGTAAAAAGCATGGGAAAAGCCCCCTTTTATGCTGGTGAGTGCCTCAAGCTGTATTTACCAGCTACCACCTAGACAGTATTCTCTGCTTGGGGGGGTCAATAGATACAGGTTACAAATACTCCCTGACTCATTGTTGTGTCAGCACTGTGCCTCAGTTCTTGCATCAGAAACTTCAAGCTACTGAATTTTAAGTGAAAGAAATGAGGGATGCTCAGTTTTGCTGTGCTGTTCATGGGCTTGGTGTAAAAACCCAATAACCTCTGACAGTGGCTGATAGAAACTGCTTGAGGTCATCTATACCTTAAAACGTGTTCTCTGTGGAAGTAGATCTTCTATCTTAGGAGGAATATTTCTCTCATTATCTACTTAGTAATTCTGACTGCACAAGGGATGGTCGTCAGTGATAGAAATATCTTGAATGTCTAGGAAGAGCGAAACAGGCATATTTTGATTTATGGAGATGGTAACTGCAGTAAGACCTTGGCGGTTTTTGTTTGGCTTTGTTGCTTCACTGCCTTGTTACGAACAAGGTTATATTCTTGTGTCATTAACATGATTATTGGTAGTATATTGTGACAGCATTTAATCTTTGTCATTGAACTAATTCTAACTGTAAAAGAAACTTGTCTGATATGACATAAAGATCACATCTGTATCCTATACTTGACTTTTAATTCAGTTCTTAATTTTATTTTAGCAAGGAGAAGTAAGACTCAAATGCCTAACTGCTTTGCAAGGGCTTTACTATAATAAGGAGCTTAATTCCAAATTGGAACTCTTCACCAGTCGGTTCAAGGTTAGTGGAACTTCTTACTTTTGGTACATATGAATTTTTTTAAAGTTGCATTACACTTCTTTCCTCTTCAAAAATGTTTTCTTTTGTGTTCTTAGGATAGAATTGTGTCTATGACTCTTGACAAAGAATATGATGTTGCAGTCCAAGCAATAAAATTACTCACTCTTGTTTTACAGTAAGTACATGTATATTTCCTTATCCGACATACAACAAATACTGAAACTTAAATGTTTCTCATCCCTCTGGGTGAGGCCAGCAGCCTGACACTTCAGATAATCTGAAGGCTATAGAAATGTCTATACATCTTACACTCCAGCAAAATGGAATTTCAAAAGTAATCTGTCTAGAACAGTGTTATTACTTATCTCCCACAGTTCAGTAGGTGTAGGGGGTAAGAACTTTGAATTCAGCCTCACAGTTAAAAACTGTCATGGGATGTTTGAAATGAAGAACGCGGAGTATATTGAACATTACGCAGTAGTTGAACTCTTGAGTGTGACCTTCTAGCAAATAGCTCATACTTCATCAGTATATTTTGTTCAGGAAGACTTTGGAACTAAGACTCTGAGTTTTAGGATGATGAGAAATTGAAGGAAAAGGTTTAGGTTCTCATTCATTTCCATGTCTCTCATTAGAGTTCATACTTTGTTGACTCAGCCTTTTTTGGTTTTTTCTTTCTTTCTTTCCTTCTTCCCATCGCTACCCCTAGGAGTAGTGAAGAAGTTCTGACTGCAGAAGACTGTGAAAATGTCTACCACCTGGTTTATTCAGCTCATCGGCCAGTAGCAGTTGCCGCAGGGGAATTTCTTTATAAAAAGTAAGATGTAGAAATTGCAGTTAACTTCTTGCTCCTGTAGATTTGTGTGCATTAAAAGTATGATTCTTACTAGTTCTAATCAAGAAAAGGAAAAAATGAATCATAAAGTAGCCTTAAGAAAAAAGAGAGAATGTAACATTACTGTATTTTCTGAACTGCTGTAGTTTTTGTAAATTGGAAATAGCAGTTTTGAAGGCTGCACTTTGAAAGCTTGTACCTTCAGGGAATGTAATCTGTGTCTTCTCCTTTCCCATCCTTCCTGTGAAATGTCTTAAAATGCTTATGTAGTTTGGGGCCTAAAACTTGGGCTTGCATTGTAATGAGTGTTTTCCCATTTCTAGTTCCTCCCTGTGCCCGCCTCTTCCCCATTGTCCCATATGACCATTTCATAAAATATTTTTCATTTTAAAAAAATCCACTAAAAATCCAACATGTGTCAGGTGTGTAGGCGAACAAAACAGAGTTTCTATCTAATACTTCTCAGACCTCCTTCCAGTATTTCTTAGCTGCTCTAAACTCTCCTGTAGGGAGGATCAGAAAATACAGTCTGCTAAGGAGGAGCAGAGGACCTCAAGCACCTGCAATTATCGCTGATGTTTGTTAAGCATTTTTTAATAATTATACATTCCACTGGAAGCAGTCAGTGGAGTATCAACTCAGCGTATATAAAATGCATATATGAAATTGTTCAAATGATACTTGTCCCAAATCACTTCCTTTCAAAATAAGATGTGGAGCCAAGCAGCAAGGTATTTAGTATGGAAAAAACTGATATCTTGATGTGAATTGACTATGGTGAAGGCAATGAAGAAGAAACTTGTCAAGAAACAATTCTTCTTTTAGGCTTTTCAGCCGCAGAGATGCTGAAGATGATGGAATGCTGAAAAGGAGGGGAAGACAAAGTCCAAATGCTAATCTTGTGAAGACATTAGTGTTCTTCTTTTTGGAAAGTGAAGTAAGTTGGGTTTCAGGGATATCCTTGTTTTTGTGGTGTGTGTGGGTTTTTGTTCTTGTTGTGGTTTGTTCTAATTTTTTTTCAGTTACATTTTGTTGTTGTTTTTCTTTTCCCCAGTCATTAAGTTAATAACTATGAATCTGTCCTGGTTTTCCTGTTGTTTGAGCAACCTGGGCATCAGAAGACTGTTTTGTGTGGTTGTGTTTATTTGAAGAATCTGTCAGTACACAGTATTGAGACAGGTTGTGAGTGCTACTCTGACAAATATGATGTATAAGTGTAAAGAAATGGTGATTTAACAGAGTTAAAAGGGGAGAGAGAAAAAAGCAAAAAAACCCCACAACCTCTACCCACCTATCCCCTAAGTTCCGACAGATCTTGTAGCACTACTCCTTGTAACTGTTGATCTGAATGAATCTTTTTAAGTTAATTGGGGAAGAAAAGCTTCTGTTCAACCAGAGAGCTTGCAAAACTTGCTCTGTATTTTTGCTGCAGGCAAGAGCCAAGTGCAAGAAATACTCTGTATTATAGTTCTGTAATGAACTTCATTGCTGATAAAATACCTAATCTGTTTTCATTTTAGTTGCATGAACATGCTGCTTATCTTGTGGACAGCATGTGGGACTGTGCAACAGACCTCTTGAAGGACTGGGAATGTATGAACAGTCTTCTGTTGGAGGAGCCTCTCAATGGAGAAGAACGTAAGAGATTAGTTTATATTGCTGTGCAGTTTTTGTTAGGCTTGAAATAAGGAAAAAAGATGTTTACCTATATTTTCTGTGTTTCCATGTCTATAAGAAGTCACTAATACCAATTATGAAATGTGAAGAAGAGTAGAAAGAGATCACCAGCTGGTATGGAAGTGTGACATAAGAACAATAGTTAGAAGAAAAGAGAAGGAATCAGCATGCAGTGTTGCCTTCTTGTTCCACAAGTTCAGGCTGCACTTTTGGCATTAGAGATACTAAGTTGCTTGTGAAACTGGTTAATTTATTGTTTACAAGTACCATATGGAAAAATACCAGAATTTCTTTAATGACAGTAGATCCAAACAAAACCCCTGGCATAATTCTGTAATTCATAGGTCCTGGTAAATGGACCTCTGAAAAATAGAAAGGGAGTAAAATGATTGTAAAACTTAGTATTTGTTCGTCCACTTCTGTGACACTTCCAGTGATATTCCCTCAATTTTTCAATGTTTTCTGGTGTCATATTACAAGGTACTTACTTTCTGTGTCCCCTCTGCCACCCCCACCTCTGGACATAAGCTGTTGGTCTACATGTCTGTCTTTTTGCCTTTAACAAAAAAACCCCCAAAACCCCCAAAACCCAAGCAAAAACCCCAACATATCTTGATCCTTCTGGAAAATGAAAAATAAGTTGCGTGTTAACATCTGTTTCCTAAATTTCAGCTTTAACGGACAGACAGGAAAGCGCACTGATTGAAATAATGCTTTGTACAATTCGGCAGGCGGCTGAATGTCATCCTCCTGTGGGAAGAGGAACAGGGAAAAGGGTAGGAAGCAAAAAACTACTCATCTAGAGATGTGGCAATGTCTCTGTGGGGCCAGTGTGGGAAGAAGGAAAAGACTGTAGGCTGTTGCTGCTGAAGGGACTGAGATCGGAGATTCAGCTTTGGTCTCCACAGTCTCCATTTATCTGACTACCCTGGCTAGTTTCCTTTTTCTGGACTTTGGCACATGCTTAGTGCTGTTTGAACTACTGCATTTGTTTGTACTATTAAAGATAATAAAAATTGATTTTGAAAACAGTGTTGGTTTGAAAGGAGGACAAGAAACAAAGTTTGGGAAAATCTAAAACTATTTGCAGCGTGAAGGAGCAAAATGAGGGAAAGAAAAACACACTCCATAGTCTCCTGGAAGGCCAGTCCACCAACTGGTTTTTCTGTGATTATACAGAGTTTAGACAGCCTCTTTTACTGAGGCATTAAGCAGTCTTCTCTCAAGACTTTTGGTAAGAACTTTTGATAAGAAAAGTCTCAAGATTTTTGATAAGACTATCTTTTGATAAGAAACCCATTTAAGTACATGTTGAAAGTGTGTATGAAGATAGGATTGACAAATTAATTGAGTAAATATCATTAAAAATTGTAAGCTGAAGTGTATTGTCATGCCATCATGTTATTTTGTTGCAGGAAAGGTAAACCTTTTGTTATAGGTTATCACTTCTGTTTTCAAGATATTAGTGTTAGGACTAACTTTGAATTGCATTTTTTGAATGCTGAATGTTTTTTTCTTTTTTTTTCTTTATTGCACTCTTCCCTCCTGCTTTACATAGGTATTTTACAGTGATTTTATTGGTCCATGTACCTAATTATCATTTAATTAATGATAATGAAACTGCACCAAAACTTTTAGTTGTAAAATTCTCACAATACCACTATTTTAGGTGCTGACAGCAAAAGAAAAGAAAACCCAGTTGGATGACAGGACAAAAATCACTGAGCTTTTTGCGGTGGCCCTTCCTCAGTTGCTAGCAAAGGTAGGTTTAATTCCAGTTCTCACTGATGGATTGTTGTTAAAATGTTTACAAGTATAGTTCTGCAATTAATGATACAGCTTGCCATGAGTTTTATTTTTTTTTCCTGCTAACCTTTGTTTATATTTATTTGCTCTATAATGAATTATGTTGTCCAAGACTTTTCATCTAAACTTTTTTCCTTGCCAATTTTACAGTATTCTGTAGATGCAGAAAAAGTCACCAACTTACTGCAGTTGCCACAGTACTTTGATTTGGAAATTTACACAACAGGGCGATTAGAAAAGGTACGGTAACATCCACACATTAACATAAAAGGAAAAGTCCCAGAATTTAGACTTAGTCACTGGAATTTCAGTCACCATTCTAAGAGTGTTCTTTTGTGTAAAGGAGATTTTATTTATTGTAACCCTTATTGATAATGCGACTTGGATTTCAGAGTCGTGACTGGCTGCTCTTCGTAGACATAATGAAAGTTTGAGTTTTCTAAGGCCTTTCTGGCCAGTTTTAACAGAAAATCTTGCCAGTTAGATGAACTTAAATTGAGAACATTTATTGCTGGGTTATGGTCATATTTGAGATAGCTGTCTGACAGATAAAGCTTGTAGAAACAGCTCAGTAAGTTTTCTTTTTCTATCACTGAAACTAGAAAACCACCATCATCATTGCATGAAAAAGAGGAAGAATACCAGATCACAAATTATGTAGTTACAGCTCTCATTTTATCTCCTATGCTGCTGAAGTTCGTGAAGCTGTTCTCATCTCTGTTGTCTCCTCCTCAGATGTGCTATTGCACTGTGAAGGAAGTAGCTGGAAATCACTATAGTCAAAAAGGGATAAAA
Organism: Machaerirhynchus nigripectus; assembly: GCA_013397975.1. Taxonomy (NCBI): domain Eukaryota; kingdom Metazoa; phylum Chordata; class Aves; order Passeriformes; family Dicruridae; genus Machaerirhynchus; species Machaerirhynchus nigripectus. Next base: position 488,278 of record VZRQ01006958.1, read on the forward strand.
TGTGTGGTTGGCAGCATAGCCAGAAGTGATAAAGCAGCAGTGAGCAGCTCAGGTTGAGCGCAGGAATATATGAACAGCTGAAGTTGGCTTTAGTTGGCGGACAGTAGAGTGTTATGAGACTAAATCTTCAATTATACAGCTTTTAAGACACACACAAACATGCATAAATGTTTGTGTGAGTGGGTGGTAAATAGTTCTGTGTTGTTCAGTTGTCATTGCAAATTCAAGTGTTAGATAAGACCATACTGACGATAGCAAATTTTTAATCACTTCATTGATTTGGTCTTTGACAAGCTCCAACTTGATTTTTGGTAGACTGTTAATTTCTCAGAAACTTCACTGATTCTGTAGAAGGTGTTTGTGTTCTGTATCATAGTTACAAAAGAATAAACAGAATTTACCTTTTAAAATTCCTTAAGGTTTATTAAAAATGCATGTGTATGTTTGTGTGTATATATATATAAATAAAAATAAGTATTTTTTGTGGCTCATCTTCCTTGTAGCATTTGGATGCCTTACTGCGACAAATCCGGGATATTGTGGAGAAGCACACAGATATAGATGTTTTGGAAGCCTGTTCAAAAACCTACCACGCTCTCTGTAATGAAGAATTCACAATCTTTAACAGGGTTGACATTGCAAGAAGTCAGTTAATAGATGAATTGGCAGACAAGTTTAATCGACTTCTTGAGGACTTCCTGCAAGAGGTATATTAATGTGGAAGATCACCTTTTCCTGCCCTTGTAAATATTCTCAGTATGTTTTTCTGTCTTTCTCTGCAAGCCAGAGCTAGGGATGGGATCTTCCCTCTGAGTTTCAAAACTGTTTAGTCGAGTGCAATAATACAACAGTGTCATTGCTGTGATTGTGTGAACACGGACTGTTCTTTTAGATTAAGACAGTGAGTCTTTAATTTTGTTCTCCTTTTGACAAGAATCCTTTGGGAATTTGAGATAAGTTTCATACATAAACTTTTAGTCTTAGCTTTTGAGGCTTACATTTTTGAGAGTTGGGAGTATTGTAGTTCCCGGTGGATTCTCCTCAGATGTACTACTGTAGCTATTCTTGCCTGTGGTTGCATGTTACTGTTGTTAAGTATCAAAATCTGTAGAAAACACTCCCCCTCCCTTCCTGAATGCAAGCAGATGCAGTTAGTAGATCAAAAATAACTTTGTTCCCACACTGTGTTGATCTGAAAAGTGAGAATCTTCTGATAGAGTATTTAACTTTACTATGTGGGATCTCTGACATTCAGACAAAACTTGTTTCTCCTCTTCATCTGTGGTAAGGAGCATAGGAAGTGTCTTTTTGACGGCTTCATTCTTAACATTTCTTAGATGCATGTAGTTTATCAAGATCTCCTTTTTTCTCTTGCTTTTTTGTTCTGAACTAGAACTCCGTTCTAGAAATCCTAAACAAGAAATGTGCCCATTTGTTTCCCTTTGTGATGAAAATTAAAAATGGGAGGTAAAGCAAGGAAATGAGATGTTGTTGGCTGAAGGAAAATGGCAAATACTCTGGTGGAAGTGTTGAAATGCTTAGTTCTTTGATAGGTTGTGCAACTACAGAATAGTAAAACTTGCATTATCTCTGCTAGACTTAGGAGGAGTTTCTTGACCTCAGATAGTTTATCTTATGTACAAATAGATACTTTTCTGACCCTTTCATTTTTACTCCTCTTTTTTCACGAAATGCAAGTTTGTCAGAACTTATGGGAAGATTAGAACAAACCAGTTCCCCTACCTCTCTCAAAGGTTTTTTTTCTGTGATTAAAGTAAGATTGAAGTACTGACCTGTGGCCCATCTAGTCCAGTGTCTTTTGTCTGACAGTGGCCTCTGCTGGATTCTTCAGAGAAAATAGAAGTACTTATATTATGCTTTGTATTCTGCTATCCTAGGCTTTTTCCGTTGGTCCCCCCCCACCTGCTCCTCCCTCCCTGCCCCCCCTCCCCTCTCTCTTCTTCTGCCGCTATTTTACAGAATCATAGAATTGTCTAGGTTGGAAAAGACATTTAAGATCACTGACTCCATCTCCAGATATGAACTGCTTGCTGCCTTGTCTCTCTAACTCGTCTAAAAGCATATGTGACATGTTAAATAACTTAGAATCAGGTCCCCACCCTTTCCTGCCCCCAGTTTGGAGGTGTGTGTGCGTGTGGTTGGTTTTAGTAAGTTCCCCAGTTCACTTAGACTACACTGCTTGAGATATCTCACTGTATGATTATTAAATAGGGGGAGGAACCTGATGAAGATGATGCATATCAAGTCTTGTCAACACTGAAGAGAATCACTGCTTTTCACAAGTAAGTTGGCTTCTGCACATGTCTGTCAGGGTTTGTGGTGTGAGGGATTGTTTGTTTTAAATTCAATATCAGGATTTGTGTTGAGGGGGTTGCTTGTTTTTAATATGATATATCTTCTTAATGCAACTTCATGGGATTTTTTTGCTTTGCTTTTTTTATTTTGTGTATGTGTGTGTTGCTTGGGGGTGGGGAGGTATTCAGTGGCTGGGTTTTTTCAACACTGATTTTTTTTTTTGATCAGTTAAGCTTTTCGTAGTTGTTAACCTTAAATTGCAGAAAAAGTGTTAGTTAAATAATATTTTTTGCTTCATTTCTAATGCTTCCAGTGCTCATGACCTATCAAGATGGGACTTGTTTGGCTGCAACTACAAGCTGTTGAAAACTGGCATTGAAAATGGAGACATGCCAGAACAGGTCTGTAGTTAAAATGTGTTCTTTAGGCACAACAACAAATAGCTTTTGTTGCTCTCTTTTATTGGCCTTTGTCATCTAATGCTTTTTTTCCTTTTGATTTCAGATTGTTATTCATGCACTGCAGTGTACTCATTATGTAATCCTTTGGCAGCTAGCAAAAGTTACTGAAAGCAGTTCCACAAAGGTATGCCTTGTTCCAGTTGTGTTAGTAAATAAACGTTTGTACATAGCTGCAGTGTCATCAAGTGAGAATTATGATGGAAATAATTAAGACTAGGAATTTTCTTTATATTGATACCTACCTAATCCTGCTGTTTTTAATAAGTTCTCCTGAATTCATAGTTTTAGTAGTCACATTCTTGACTTACAAACCTAGTACTTCCTTTAATTGTTTTTATTATTTAAATGACAATATTACGTTTAATTTGATGGAATTTTAAGGTAATAGTAAATAAACGTGATACCTATCAGGCACAGTAACAATGCTAAGAAGGGGCAGAATGGAAGTTATCACAGTATGGTCAGTCTTACTACCCTCAAGTAGTGGGTTTGAATTTGTTTGGAAACCTTGAAGTGTCAGTGACAAGTCAGTGAGACCTAAGAGTTTGTATACTCTCATAGTGCTCTTATTGCTCAGTATGTTGCTATCCTACTTTACTTTTCATCAGTCTTTTAAATCTGTTGTTAAATAAAGACACGAAAACATTAAGTTAAATTTCAGATTTTTTCAGGGAATGATGAGAGGCCTTGTTCTGATTCTATGTATAGTACTCTTGAAGGGCAAAGCTCTGGCAAATGTCATCTTTCTAATTTCACTTCTTGAAAAGTCTTAGAGGAAGGATTAAGGTTTCCTGTATCCAGCATTGCTTGAAGAGGTTGATTAGGTGGTTCCCTGTGTGAACTGCCTAATGAAAAAAGGCTTTTTTTGAAAGGCCTGGGTAGTTTAGAATGGAGTTTAAAAGTGCTGAAACATTTTAATGATTTCTCTAACTAAAGTTAAAAAATTAATCCCTGTAATCAAACATACTTTTTCTGCAGTCCTGTAAAGAAGAGTGGTTTTTTACTGGAAATCTATGCTGGAGTTGCACTTCATTATTTGAGTTACTGTTAACACACCTTTCTTTATGTCAGAGAGGAGACAAGTAAATTCTTCAGGTTTTTTAAATGCTTTGATTATCATGCTTGTAATTAATGTAAGAAAAAGAAGTTGTGTATGATTGTCAGAATTTACTGGGGTGAAAACAAAGAGAACTCAGGACATTAATAATGTATGAGTAATTAATAATCCATTATTACAGTACTCTCATTTTAATGTGAGGATGCATACATTTTTCCTTTAAATTTTTTTTTATTTTAGGATGTGGTAGATGTAGGAGTGGAAAATCATGCTATGTAACTTGTACTAATTTAGATCCTATAACAGAGAACACCTGTATCAGATTATGGTGATTTTCCCCTGTCTGTTGAGACTTCTTTAGTCCAGTGAGTAATAACAGTCTGAAGGTGTTAAAGATAAATACGAACTTGACCACTGGCTGGCTAGTTTACCCATCTGTGTTTTAATGGCTTTTAACATTTCCAACCCCAAATGCCTGGTATGAAGTGGCTACACAGATTGTTGAGAGGCACACAGGTGTGCCAAGGATTTGGAGGCTTTGTTACCTTAAACGGTAAACAGCAGTCTTGAGGTTTTTGTAACAGTGATGAAAGCTTTATCACAAGCCTAATGGCAGAAGAGGAGATAAATACTGACAGGTTAGTTTAGAAATGAAGATTAACCTAGCTGTTTTGCAGCAAAATGTAATTTGTAATACTTTCGGCAGGAATGAAAAGAACCTAATTGAAAAGCGGTCCCTTATTGAGACTATTTTCTGCTCCTGCATGATAAAATTTGGTAAATTAAAGGTTTCATTGGTTTGACTTCTGAATTACAGCTGTTTTATTATATTTAAATGCTTGACTGCTGCCAAATATACTAAATACGTACAGAAGTTCTGTTGACTTCTGTTCAATGATTGTACAACAGCAAAAAATAAGCACAGAAATGGAAGTGACAGAAATGTACTGTGCCTAAAGATTTGGTTGGTTGGTTTTTTTAGTTGGTTGGTTTGGGCTTTTTTTGGCCTCTGACAACGTTGTCAACATCTGCTAACTTTGCTCTTTGTGAACAGGTTTGTGAACTAAGTATGGAAATAGTTTCATAATACATGCACTAAATTAAAGACTATATAAATGGTTCGGTTTTAATAAAAATGTAAACGTAATTTATTTAATATTTATATAATCATTCTGTATAAAGGAAAGAAAATATTCCCACGTATAAATGTCTTGGCATCAGTGTAGTAATCTGAATGGTAAATGTTGAGAGAAAAGGTTTTGTGTAGAAAAGGATTTATAATATCATGTTATACCTAAATGCCTGTCAAGGAGCAGTTGTTGTTTTTGTTAATCCTGTTGGGATTAAGTCATGTGCTGTACCCAGTGTGTTACCCACTTGCTTGAAGGGAGAGACTTGTTTCAGTTTAGATTGCAGGCATAGTTATTAAACTTCCCTCAGGTGTATTGCATCTTTGTCTGGACTGATGCTGGTTACACAGTCGGTCTTACATTACAACTTCCCCAGTTCTACATGGCTACATCTTCACACGATTGAGTAACACCAACTGTGTTACACATGTGGGTGGTATTTACACCAGTTTGATACTTTGTTTGCTCAGTAATCACTCTTCGGGAGTTACTGCAAGTCAGAAAGCTACCTTTTTTTTTTTTTTCAGTGAAGAGGGGAAGGAAAACCAACTCTCATCTGATATTCCACTTTATCCCAAATCAGTGAATTGAAAAAATAAAATAATACCGTGTAGGCTTGTCTTTTTTAGTTACGAACAGCTGTCTAAAATCTGTCCTTTAGGCTGAAAATACAGATACTTTAAAGAGAAAATGCTTTATGCTCTGGAATTTTTTGGGGGTGAGGGGTGGTGTTAGGGTTTTTTAGGTTTGTTTCTGAGGTTTTTTAGTTACTACTTGTTTTATAACATGATTTTCATCCCAGCTGCCATCTCTTCTGTGCTACACAGAATGGCAAAACTAAGGAAATTGCTACTTGCTAATTTTATTTGTAATAGTGATTTTTTAAAATAATGCAGTGGACTTGAATGTTACCACTAAGGTCTGTGGTGGAATTCTCTGTGAAAGTGCATGCACTAAATGGGACTATAAAATTGAAAAAGCAAAACTGTTATATGAAATCATTCTCTTTAAAGGAGGATCTTCTACGTCTAAAGAAGCAGATGAGAGTGTTCTGTCAAATCTGTCAACACTACCTGACCAATGTAAACACTGCTGTTAAGGAACAGGTTAGTGGCTGTTGTTATGTGTAGTCTTCTAATACTGTACTTTTAAAGCAGTTGGAAAGTTCTTCTTGCTAATATTTTTGGCACTTACGTGGGAACGTGATGTCCTGGATGTTCAGGCTGAGTGCCCTTTGAGTGTGAATACGTACTGTACTTGTATGCTTGCCCTTCTTATGTACATAGGATTTCAGAATCAATTTAAACTTGATTCTTTTGAGTAATTTTAGGCAGTATAATGTTTTTTGCAAAGGAGCTTTTTGTTTCTTTAAATAATGACTCTGCAGGTGCACTGCAGAAGCCTTCTGGGTGTAAGTTAAGTGAGAGAGTTCCATTTCAAACCTCTTGCTTACCATGTGCTAACGACCTACATCCCCTGTGGAGCTGTGGATTCATGGGCTCAAAACTGGAAGAGCTAAGGACAGCAATTTAAAAGAGAGGTTATTTTACTGGTTCTGTCTTTGAATGCATGCAGGTGCATCTCCCCTTCTCTTCCTTCTCTGTGTTGCTCCATAATGCAGAATATTCCTCAGTTTTTCAGAGTCCCAAGAATTTGGGGATCCCAAAATCAGGAGGAAAAAAATGAGTACTTAAGATGAGTGTATGTATGTTTATACATGCACCAGTATGCACTGTAACCTAGGAGAGTTTATTGTTGGGAAATGGGAATTTTTTGTAGTCACCTTTAGGAACGCTGACACACTGATCTGTTGGTAATAATGTTGTTTAGAGACGCTCTAGCAAATGATTGGAAGCTTCAACAATGATACACTGCTTGGAAAAGATGTGAGCAGTTTTATAGTCAGTCCCTCATACAGTTGTCCTTTGCAGGGAGAGTTTTAGCTGGAACTAAGTTCTTAAATATTTCAGACATAAAAAATGTAGATATTAAGCTTACGTGACAGTTCAGGCAGGAGACAGAAGTCCTGGCTTTTTTGAAATGCTGGCATGAAGGTTTTGGGGGTTGTCTTTAATTTTTGCTTCTGTTTCAAAAAGAATTGAGACATCATATTGGGAAACACTTGTCCTGAGTTCTGAGGATAACAGAGTCAAAGGAAATAACTAAACTGTAGGGGCTGAGTCTCTTCTGGTCTGTGGGCAAATAGTTCTTTGGCCTCTTAGGCACTCATAGGATTTTGAGGTTCCAGTGAAGAGCACAGGTTACTGATAGCAGGATTAAGTCTAAGTAAATGCCTTTAACAGTCTTTAAAATGCTAAAATGAAAAAAAAAAAAGAAGTATGTCTGTGTAGGGGAAGGACCAGATTATCTTCTAGGTAGACAGTTTAATTAAAGAAATAGAAAGCCAGGAGCCTTTTTGCTGCTGAAGATAATAATAACCTGGTTAAAGTGGAAAATCTGGTCCACTGAGTAGCACAATTGCAGCTTTTGCAACTCTTGCTAGAACAAGAATATTCCTGGAGCTTAATAGGCATGTTCTATGTCAAAGAGCTACCTAGTGTAATAGTCACAAGGTGTAGGGTGTGAAAGTGCAATTACCAAAAATGACTGAAGCTCTGAGTAGGTTTCTCTAAGAGGCTGTATGAGTCTCAAACTCTGGTGAATGCTCTAGAAACTAGAACTGCCTAGTTACACAGGGTACCTGTCACATAGGCTACAACAGCCTTGGTTCCACTTCTCTAATCTCTTGAAAGGACACAAGGGACTTCAGAGGAGCACGTGTTTTTTTTGTGACCAGCAGTTAGTAATATTTGCTTTGAGGAACAGGAAGTACTTGGGAGACTAGAGCCAAAGAAAAGCTGCAGCACTAAGCAGCTTATTGCCTTAGTCTGTTAGTTTGAAGAGTGTCAGTCTCTGTGTCAGGTACTAAGACATTTCAACTTTCTGGGGCAGTGGAGTACAGACATTTAAATGTCAGATGCACAGGTTAGCCAGCAAAACAAAAAGTTGGTTGCACTTCTGGATTTCTGGACATTAGGATTTTAAGGGATTGAATAAGCTCAGCTTTTGTAAATTAAACAAATGTGATTGAAACAATTTTTTTAAAAAGACAGCAAAAAGGAGATTGTACTGTGCCTGGAGTCCACAAAGTTCTCTAGTGACCTAACGTAGATCCATCAGGCAGAATTTGGTAGTTTCAGGCTCCTCATGTTTTAATCTTGCAATATTTCCATATTTAGTTGGCATCATCTGAGCAATATTTTTGTTTGGAGACTCAGTCTTGATACAGGAACCTGCTGTGAGAAGCTATGCACATTTTGACTTCAGTTGGCCTTTGTAGTTGTGTAGTACTTCAGTGACCTGTGTACACTGTTGAGATCCTAAGTATTTTGTCAAGTGCAAATACATTATTCTAAACAAAATCCACTTTCCAAGCAAGTATTTACTAAGGTTTCTTTTTAACAGGCTTTCACAATTCTGTGTGATGTATTGATGATCTTCAGCCATCAGATCATGACAGGAGGACGTGACATGTTGGAGCCACTTGTTTACACTCCTGATTCTTCCTTGCAATCTGAACTACTCAGTTTTATTTTAGATCATGTCTTCATTGATCAGGATGATGATAATAACAGTGCAGGTTTGTACAAAACTTAAGTTCCTTTATGTTATTGGTTTTCTGACTAATATCTTTGTTTCCTTGTGCATTTCTTGGTTTTTGTGGTGGTGGTATTTTTGTTGTTGGGTTTTTTCTTGTTTGCATGGTTGTTTTTTTGTTTTAATTTTGTTTTGTCGTTGAGAGGCGTGCATGTGCACAGAGGTAGGTTTGGCTTTTAAATGTCAGCAGCTGATTGAAGGATTTTCTGTATTGGGAACATGTAGGATAATTGCAGTAAGGGTTTGGTTTAATAGGTTCAAATATTTGTCTCTTTATCAGGGTAAGAGACTTATCAGTGGACAATGAAGTGCATTGCCATCGGAATTGAGATGTGATTTTCTGAATCCTGACCACTAGCCCATATCAGTTTCATATATAAACGTGTAAACATGGAGTCTAAACCTGACAGTTTCCCTGTTCTGAACTCTTTCTAGATGGACAGCAGGATGATGAAGCCAGCAAAATTGAAGCGTTGCACAAAAGAAGAAACCTACTTGCAGCTTTCTGTAAGCTCATTGTATATACTGTGGTGGAAATGAACACAGCTGCAGACATTTTCAAGCAATATATGAAGGTAAATTTGAAGCTTAGTAGTGGTACTTCATAAAACTACTAGAACACAGTAGTTGTGGAGTTTTTAACTATTGTTTGTTTTTTTACCTTACAAGATAACCGGTTCAAAATGTGACGAATGCAAAACTCCAGAGTTGTAGGCCCTTTTCTGTATGTAGGGAGAAAAATTACTGAGATGAGTTTCACAGTTCCAGTGTGTGGGTGGTGGGGAGCGAGGAGGGAAACTATTTTAATGTTGTTTTTACTAGTTCTGTTTTCTTATTCTGATTGATGGTGTATTTTAAATTCACTTACTAGTTCAGTAGGACTTTTGAGAGTGTTCTTCCAAAGATCAACTCCATGATGTCTAGCCTCATCAAACAATTTAAATTTAAACTTTGTAGGAGAGAAATAAGGTTTGAGTCCCCTCTACTCCTCCCCCCATTATCTTTGTGTCTGTTTCAAACTTACTTAAATATAAAAACCTCTTCTGGCTCATGGGATTCACAGCTGCACATTAATATGAGTTCTCATTTTGTGCACCTGATGAAGCTTTGCTCCTTAGTGATTACCTTAAAAACTTAAAATTTGAGCAGCCTGCTTTTACCTGTCTGAGTGCCCTACATTTATTTTGATTCTCCTAATAACTAATTAAGTATTTCTTAAACCTGAAATACTTAAAAAATGGACAGGCAGCTGTCTTTGTTGGACAAATTATGGCTGTGATGCTGTCTGTAAGTGCCTCCTTTCAGCAAAGAATAAATAAAACTCCCCACCAGAGTTACAGGAGTTACTAAAAAAATCAGATTCTAATCTTGTACCCTGAAGGGGTGAACACGTGTCATTAACAAATATGTCATGGCCTTGAAGATAAATAGGTCATTCTGCCTCTAAAGTAATACTCACTGCAAGAATGAAAAGTGAGTTTATTCTTTTTGCTTTTAATTTTTTTGTTATTATTTTGGAAGTTTGGGGTATAATTTTGGTGTAATCATGAACATGTTGGGATTTTTTCCTTTAGATGGTGTTTGATTTATTTTAAAAGTGCATAGCATAGATTTTGTTTTCAGAAGAATGCAGGAGTTGCAATGTTTTCAACATTGACAGTTAACCTTTTTTTTTTGTTTTTCCTAGTATTACAACGACTATGGTGATATTATTAAAGAAACAATGAGTAAAACAAGACAGATAGACAAAATCCAGTGTGCTAAAACACTTATTCTGAGTTTGCAGCAGGTAAGAATTTACAGTATTTTTATGCATGAAATTCCATACTGTAGATGATGTCCTGTTGTTTATTTACTAGTTCAAGGTATTGATGAAGAAATTTTTATGGATGGTAGGGATAAATAGGTCTAAACTGAAACACATTTTCTGCAACTATGTGAGAAACTGCCAGAAGTCTTCCTGTACTTACCAAATACTGTACCACAAAAAATGTAGGAGAGGCCAATAAATACAAAATGAGTGTAACTCTATGAAACCTTCATAATTCTAAATCAATACTTTAAGTCATGTATTCAGAAATATGTTGTGAAATGGCCAGTTTACTTGTTTGTGAACAGATAAATACTCCTGCCTGTGTGGTGGGGGGGTTGTGGTTTGGGGGTTTTTTGTAGGGGTTTTGTTTTGCTTTGTTACTTTTTTGTTTTTTGTTTGTTTGGTTTTTTTTTGTTTGTTTTGGTTTTTGGTTTTTGGTTTTTGGTTTTTTTTTTTTTTTGGACTATTCTGAGAACTAATTTGAAGTTTTAGTAATTTCTTACTGTTTAGTAGGGACTTCACGCATATTTGATATTAAAACAGAATTTAATGCTCTCTTCAGTAAAGTGTGTGTGGAAACCTGATTAATTCAATTAAGGTTAGCATTTGATTCATCTGCTCACATAAACCTCCTGCATGGATTTTATTCCCAGGCTCAGAACAGCAGAGCCATATATCTGCAAAACACTGTAATCCAGCATAGATCACTGCTATCCATGAAAGGAAAATCTACCCGAATTTGTCTTCTCTCTCCCTGTTTTTTTGATTAAAGATTATAAATTACATAGTGAATATAGATCTAGATATTGATCCTGGTGGAGACCAAACAGAAATAGTCCTTATTAAAGTAAGAACTGGTTTATCAGTATGGATATTGCCAATGCAAGGGGGGATGAGGCCTTTCCTTTTGATAGCAGCCTGACTCTTAAGTAGCTAGTGGAACTGCAGTGTACAATGTGTAATTAAACACTCTTTGCTTTATTCTTCGTGATACAAAAGAGTGAAAGATGTGTTAGACAAAATTAGATAGAAAAATTGAATATTGAAGTGAATTACAGTTAAATTTGGTAGGATGAGAAAAGGATTGATCAAAGAAAAGACTGTAAAGTTCAGAGTATCCGGCTTTTACAGCTATTGATGAATACTTAAAAATCTCATAATCCATGACAGAATTTTTGGTGTCTTTGGCAATTTCTCTGAAGATACGTTTCCATTTTAGAATTTCCTCTTTATACTTGTATTTTGAGAAGGGAAAAAAAGAATTGGGAATTAGTAGTTTGACAATGTATTATAGTAAAGACCAGGTGAGAATCACCCCATTTATTTCTTCTCTGTTAGTGTATGTAATTAGGGAATCCTACTAATTTTTTGTATTCTCAACTTTAGAACACCTGATAAGTGAAGCACTGAAATCTGTCATCCAGTGTATCTATAGTTTGATGAGTGCTTGGACAGTGCATTTCAAAGTTTATCTCTGGGGCACAGACTCTTCAAGAGTAGCTTTGACTTCACTGTCCAAAACGTCCATGTTTGTTTCTTGGTGTTGTCAAATTAAGACTTGGGGGGGGGAAGCTGTAAAACATACTTTTGAACAGAAACTTAGCTCTGTGTTTATTGGTCCAAGGTTTGGCCTAATCTTCTAATACATGAAAATTTCCCTTTTTATTCCATTACAGCTCTTCAATGAAATGATTCAAGAAAATGGTTATAATTTTGACAGATCATCACCGACATTCAGTGGCATAAAGGAACTTGCTCGACGTTTTGCTTTAACATTTGGATTGGATCAGTTGAAAACAAGAGAAGCTATTGCTATGCTACACAAGTAATTGTGTGCTTTGTATTACTTCTATTTTTGTAAACACTTCTTGACTAACAAAAGATAATCTTTTTTGTCTTTGAAAATCAGTTTGGTAATACTGAATGCATCAGCCCTAGAGATGATATAGCCCATATATTAATTAGGAAATGACTGCAGTTTTGTCTCAGAGTAAAAGCCAGATGTTAAAACTGTTGGTGTTCTCCAGCATCATTGTATAAGCAGGTAAAGGATATCAGTGTTGATGCTATAATGAAAAAGCCTTTTTAATGTCTGGCCCATAACCGTAAGAACAGATCCACTTCGTTGTTGGTGGTGGTCATGTTGGCCTTGTGCAGAAAACTTGCAATGCAAGGTAGAAATTCCATGACAAGAGTGTGTCCAGATTCAAATAATGACTGGTGTTCGCTTTTTTTTGCTGGAGTATGGAAACATCAAATTATTGCTTTCTTGACATGAAGGAAAGGGGTTCAGTTTTAGTAGCTCACAGTGCTTTGAACTTTTGTTTCTTCTTTTTCTGATGCAATTTTAAATTTCTTCTTAGGGATGGCATAGAATTTGCTTTTAAGGAGCCTAATCCACAAGGTGAGAGCCACCCACCATTAAATTTGGCATTTCTTGATATTCTCAGTGAGTTCTCCTCGAAACTTCTCAGACAAGACAAAAGAACAGTGTAAGTATTTTCTTAATATTCTTAATACGTATAATGATAACCACAAAAGACATGCATCAGAATAAATGTTTGTGTATTGTATTCATCTAAAGTGGAATGTTCAACACATCAAGGTGAGTTTATACTAAGGTAGTCAAGTGTATTCCCAGACGGTAAATTGTATTTATCATTGTTATTTTTCATTTTATGGTGGATGAACAGAAATCGTATTCCGGATTTGCTGTTGTCAGGCCTTTCTGTTAACCAGATGAGAAACATCGGGTGATAATTTCAGTAGTTACTTACCTTGACATGTTACCATTTTGTTACAGATTTTTTCCATCTCTGTATTTCTGTTTTCACTTAAAGGTATGTTTACTTGGAGAAGTTCATGACCTTTCAGATGTCTCTACGAAGAGAAGATGTGTGGCTTCCTCTCATGTCCTACCGAAACTCTTTATTAGCTGGTGGGGATGACGATACCATGTCAGTGATTAGTGGAATCAGTAGTCGAGGATCTACAGTAAGAAATAAGAAGACAAAGCCAGCAACAGGCAAGCGGAAAGTACCCGAAGGTAGAACTTCCCTCATCTTAAAATTTACTAGAGTAGATACTTGCATAAACTGTGTTCCATATTTGTTAGTGTGAGTATATTGGTATGCCTTAACGTATTTTTTCAGAACGGGTAACTTCTGGCCGTGTATGTGTCTTGGTGGGAAAGGTATTCATTTAATTCACAAAAGAAAATAAGGGCACTACACAGTGTTAAGTTACACAACAGAAAAGTACGGAAATGCTCCAGCCAGTGATGATAAATCCAGGCCTTTTGAGGCACATGTAAGACTTTGTGGCAAAATTAAAGCAATTGATTCTCTGTCAACAAAAAGTACACACATTTAATTCATGTTTTAACATTCACTTTTAGACTAGTTTGAAAAAAACTTCACGGATGTTCTTCCTGTGCTTACTTCCAGCTGAAGAAAGCAGCAGTAGTGACAGTATGTGGCTGAACAGGGAGCAGTCAATGCACACACCAGTCATGATGCAGACACCTCAGCTCACTTCCACGATAATGAGGGAGCCCAAGAGATTGCGACCTGATGAGAATTACATGGGTGTCTATCCTATGCAGCCCGAGCACCACCAACCGCCGCTCGACTACAAGTACGTACATGAGTAGGTCTGCTTTGTGTTAGTGTTCATACACAAAACCAGTACATGTTTAAAATAGAATAATGGTCTTTTTAAGCACGCAAGTAACGTGGATGTTGGCTCAAAGGCAACAGGAAGAAGCTGCGCGGCAACAACAGGAGAGGGCAGCGATGAACTACGTCAAGCTGAGAAGCAACTTGCAACACGCCATGTGAGTGGAGTGAAATGTTCCTTCAGTGGGTCGTGGAGAGGAGGGTTTATAAATGCAGTGTTAACACCTGTATCTTTCAAGAGGGATGCGTCTTCTAAGTTTAAAAGTTCTCAGCATTCTTAAGGACTGTGTGGTTCTACAGGAAAAAAGTACAGGTTGCAAACAAAAACCATGGGCATATGTATTGAGGAGCTTTACATCTTTCTCCTACTTGCTTTGGATTATTTTTTTACCAGTACTTCATGTAACATAGTTTCAGTGGTGGCTTTTTTTTGATACAGTGACACCAATTAGTATAATTAGAATGACTCCTTAGTTTTCACATAAGATATGATGTTTCATATAGAAGTTACGAGGAAAGAGAATGAAGGACTGTGTGGGAATATTTGGAGGTTTTTTACACATCTACTTTTTGCAAAGACATTCTTCCTTGCCTTATCATAAGGCAGAAACAATTTTTCTTTAGGTGGCAAAACTTAAGTTCTTTCTCACTTGAGCATAAATTAGGTATAGAGTAGCTCTGCTTATCAGTTCTCACACCCTCTCAGAATACCCATTTAGCAATGTACCACAGTTACCTAAATTGACCGTTGTTAGGCATTCTCCCACATTCTCTCAGTATTTTCTGTTTAAGTATCAGCTTTCTTCAGTAGTAGTTGTGCATTTATTTAATTACTTCATTTCTGTTTTATCTAATAGAATTTTCATTTGTTGGGAGTCCCTTACTGAGCATTAGCATTTTAAACAGAAGTTAACTTGATTTAGTGCTAAACAGTATTGCTTTTCATTTCAGTCGACGTGGCACAAGTCTAATGGAAGATGATGAAGAGCCAATTGTTGAAGATGTGATGATGTCATCAGAAGGGCGGATTGAAGATCTTAATGAAGGCATGGATTTTGACACCATGGACATAGACCTAGTAAGAAATTTGCTTCTCTTTTAGTGGTCTTAGGATTTGTATTTCTGCTTTTAAAGTAAGGTATTTGAAATTTTCCTTCCAATAAAACAAAGATCATTCTGGTTGCTTTCTGCATTGTTAAAGGGCTTTGCTGTTGTCTATATACAAGAGCCATCTGCTCCAACTGGCATATAAAAAGCAAGAACACTTCCTGTAATAACTAATAGTAACGTTTATCTCTTGTGAATTCTTATCCCTTGAGAGTTCAGCTTCACTGACTATGGTGTAAAACCTCTGCTTTTCTGGTGAAATTATACTTAACCCGTTTGTTTGTTTTCTTTCTAAAGCCACCATCAAAGAACAGGAGAGAAAGAACGGAATTAAAACCAGATTTCTTTGACCCCGCTTCAATCATGGATGAATCGGTAGGTTAACTTATGTAAGGGGAAAGTAACGTAAATCAGTCTTAAGGTTGCCATACTCTCTTACTTCACATTTTACATGGAAAGAATGCAGTCTTCAGGTTGTCATTGTTAGCTTATTTTGACAGACTGGTACAGTCAGAGAAGTATTTTATGCTGTAATTCGGCTCCATACATTCTAGGGTAGTCAGTGTTCCTTGGAAGTTTATAGGATTTTTGTTCTTAATATTTATATATAGCTGTGTAAAATTAAAAGTCTATGATTCTGAGCAGAAAGCACATCTGGTATGGAAAAGACCCTCGCAGAGGCTGGTAGCAAAGAGTGTTAGAAAAATAAAGAAATGTGCATACAGAGTATTAAAGGCAAGTTTCCTGTTGTGCTGAGCTTAGTTCAGTGACTGATGTCATTACCAAATGTCAGCATTGGATGGTTTGCATTTTGTGGGTTTTTTTTTAATTGGCATATTTACTTTTGTGCATAAGTAAGATAATGGAGAAAATAAGAGATAATACAGATATCTGTTTATAGAGATGAGAGGTATTTTTTCTTTCCGTATGAAGTTTTAGGTCCAAAACATCCGAAGTCTGTAGTTTCTGCTTGCAGTTGCCCTTTTATCCGACTTGATAAATCTGCAGTCTCTATTCTCTTTTAAAAATCTGCATGAGGGATTCCTTCTGTCTTGAACCACTTGTAAAGTATGCAGCCATTTTTGACCTTGTGTAGCTGGTACAAAATTACACTGGAAATAACAAGCTGCAGCAAGCCAGCAGAGGACAGTACAACAAGGCTTCCTGGGAATCTTGGACAGCTTGGTGGAATTTGGAAGATGGTTATGTATTTTTTTACAGTATTGTTGCAGCGTGAACCTGTTCTTGTTTATGGGAGAAAGAAGTCCTAAATACTGTTTTAAATGCAAATCCATATATTTTGTACCAGTAGGGCTTTGATTTAGTATAATGGATCAGTTAGGTTGTGCGTCTGGCTGTTGTGTGTTCTGTTCCTGAAGTAACACCAAGAAAATATCTCACCTGTTCTCTGACATTCTGTTTTACGATAGTTCTTTCCCTCCTCTTCTCGATTTTTCCTGGACTGATCTGTGAAATACCAGTCACTTTTTAGTCTGACAATGCTGAAACCTTGGCCTTCTCCAGGCTGCATTTAATTGATGTGAGAACCCTTTTAGCTTTGCAGCTCTAACACTAGTTGAGGACCACTCTAACAGGTTGAGGTTCGCTCCCCGGCCGTGCTGTGCGGCGGGCGCAGTGCGCGGGAGCGGCCGCGCGGGGGCAGCCTCGGGCAGCGGAGCGCAGCGCGGGCAGCGCCGNATAAATGCAAAAAAAAATTCTCAGAATAAAGTTATTTATTTGCTTTATTCATATAATTTATTTCAGGGGTCCCTTATTCTTGGAGTTGTTGCACTTGTTTTTAATAGGCCTGGACATAATAAAGCTGTTTAATTTATTCAGATGCACATGGTTTATGATCAGACTTCTCGTCTGCCTTCTCATTTTTTGGTGTGCCCAGTTATTACTGGCACCAGAAGCAGTTCTCTCTGTGTGCTGCACTGTAGGAGGCACCCAAAGTGAATTTAATTCAAAGAACAGTAAAAATTGGTTTGTAAGCAGACAAATATGAACAGCAGTGTTAAGGTTCAGGAAAATTTAGTCTGTTTTGGCTCTTGCTGATTTTATAAAGTCCTATAAAAGCTAGGACAGTCACAAAATCTGGATCTTCTGGGGTTTTTTGCACATTTATGGTCATACCTACTTCCATTGGCATAGAAAGGTATATGGCTTGTTCTCACATGGGAAGTGGAAACTGATTCTTTGTTTCAGGAAAGCTTTTTCTTTCCCTAGTCACACAGTCTCCTGAAGTACAGTTGCTTGATTTTACCTGATGATTGTTTGATTTTTCACTGTCTTCCTGACAGAGTGGATACATTCCCTAAGAAATATTAAGTTTGTGTCCTGGTTGACTGATGTGGGATGGCCTGTGGTTTCTGTGATGACAGATGCAGCAGCAGCCAGTGTCTGGAGTGTTTTGTGCCAGGTTTAGTTGCTGGAAATAAAACACTTGATTTCAGATTGAGGCCAATAGAATGTTGTTGTCAAAGAACTGAGTTAGGCACGTAACTAAAAATTCTTTTGCAATTATTGCCTAAAATAATTAAAACACAGACTTTATCACATCCTTACTGGATCTAGTTAATTTCAAGTGTGAGAAAAATATTTCTAATGAATGAGGAGCCCTTTTCATACTATTACCTAAATCAGAAGTATGGTTAATCTGGTTTGGAAGATAAATAAACTTAATAATGCCTTAACATATCTTGAAGTGTCTTAATCTTAAATCATATACTCATTGCTTTGTTATTTGTTAAATGTGTAAGTAGACTACAAATTGACACCATTTCTAACTTTTTTTTTAGGTTCTTGGGGTGTCAATGTTTTAATACCAGAGCAGCAAATAAATCAGTGGTGAAGTCATTTTCTAAGTGGAAGAGGAAGTTTTTCAATACAAAATTGTGGTAGATACAGTGAAATTCTGAACAGATTTTTCTCTAAGGAGAATGACATGCTTTCAAGATCAAGTGCATTGAAGGGGCAGTTTTGTTTGCCTGAAAGAAAAAAGAAATGTAAAGGACAAGTAAACAATTTGAGGATAAGCTACACTTTTTGTTGGGAAAAAAAAATCAATATTTTATTTATGTGCTATCAGTTTATTTCTGGATCATAAGAAGTATTCCCTCTGAGTTTTAATCTTAACAGTCTGATAGGTGTTTGGTACAGATTTGAGCCCCTCTCTATACATTTGCTGGCTATACTAAATAATCATGAGCTCTGCTGGATTGCTGTTCATGTCCATGAACTGAAATAGTAGATGGATTGGTTTTCTTACAGTGATAGAACGAACCAGAAGAGTTGTCAGTATTTTCAATTAAATGCAAACTTCAGCAACAGAAGGTTTGTATTAATTAATCATGGAAAAAAACTACATAAAGCAGAATTTTAACAGCTTTTTAATCTAAACCACACTTTTTATTCCAAAAGCTTCATGTTAGCCTTCTCAGAAAGGTCCATAAGCTATAAGCTACCAGAACGTAACAGATCTCACTCTTGCTTGCCCATTACCAACCCTGAAAGTTTGCTTGTCCTTTAAGAAAAATGTAATGTTGTGAAATTCCTTCCAGTAGTGCCACTGTATTTTGTCTCCAAATAAAAGAAGCTTATTGTAGTATGTTTGCAGAAAAATTCTAAACAAAAATTATACAGCTTATTAGAGTGTGGGAATAGGGATCTAAATTTTAAATAAAATTATATATATATATAAATTGGTGCTGATTTTATAATTGCGCAGTTTGTTTAGTTTTTTCTTACTTTTAAATTCCAACTTAAAATTATGAGGTTTCAGAAATATATTGAAAGTTTAACAATGTTTAAAAATAGAAGAGCATGAGAATTCCATGCTTTAAAAATGATTTTTAAATTTGTATTTTATATTGTTTTATCTATCTGTCTTTGCAAGCAGTCTTCAGGTTAAAGATACTTCTAACAGGTTACAGTACATTTCCTCTATATGTAAATTAGATTGGATAATAGAAATTCATAAACAACCCATAATATTCTTTGAAAGCTAAGCTTTAAACTTCATTTTGTGTCCATTCACAAATAAATTAAATTCGGTCTAAAACAGAAAGTGGATCTATGCCATTTTGACATTGACTCATTTTGCAAGGCTTAGGCAGCTAGACATCATTTTAAAGGAAATATTAACTTATATTACATATGTATATTTTTTGTCAGTTGTCTCTCAGTTCTTGAGGTATATTATTTTAATCATTCCATGCCTTAATACGCTTGCAATACAAGAATCTCCCCAAATGGGTGAATACAAAAGGCTTCCTGTTTTTAGACTCAGAAATTAAACATTCGGCTGTGGTAGCCAAAAACCATAGATTATCTAAAGGATCATGATAAAATATAATTATTTTACTAAGTCATGGGGTAACAACAAACTCAAAACTATATCTGCCTAACTCATTTTACATAAATAAATACTCTCATGTCTAAAAGTACTGCCTATATTGTTTTCCACACCACTGCATTTAATAGAACTGCTGAGAGGACTGTATATATGATTTTAAACTTAAGTTGATTTTTCTTACTCTTGAAGGAGTGTTTCTTTGTGAAAGCAGTTCTTACAGCTTTGTTTTCAACCAGCTAAAAATGTTTTATATATTTACCTTAACCTGTTGTCCTCCACATTCTATTGTCCTAATTGTACTGTTTTCTGATTTGTATTTATGTCTTGAGACAGTAACTTTTTGAATAAAAATAAACCTACAGTATGTTGTATGTTTGATCTTTTTAAATTGGGGTTATGGGAGGACAGTGAAGAAAGGGGTATGAGTAATGCAAATGTTATGTTTATAGAAATCAAAATCTTTTTCCATGTCTTTTAAGTGTTTGTCTCAGAGTTGGGATAATGTATGAAAAACTGCACTGTTTTATATTTGTAATAAATTGTACAAGTTTTTAAAATGTGAATAAAGCACTAATTGGGTAATAATTTAAAGCAGAAAAGTTAATGCAATCATGATTGTTTTAAATATGCTTTAATTTGAGATAAACTTGTTAAAAGAATTAGTGTAAATACAGAGTGAGCTTTTCAAGAGGTTAGTACCTGCAAATAAAATTTTTAAAATTTGTATAGAACTTTTACAAGCCAAGAAAGCAGTGGTTAATTATTTTTGTGTTACGTTTTTTAAAGGTGTATTAATAGCCTTTCTGTTGGTTTCTTTTTCCTAATAACTGTTATCTGATTTTACTCAGAATGCTTTCGATTCAGACATTGGAGATGCTGTACATAGTCCAATGGAAATACCATTATATGTGTATGCTACTTTACATTCCTTAAATTTATCATACACCTGGTAAACATTCTGAGCTTAATTGGCCAGACAGCAAGGGAATGAGGGGAAAACCCTAAACAGGCCTTCCCCTCCCATTCCCCTCTCCTCAACTACTGAGCACCTCTAGCTGGGGATTGAAAACTCCTTTCTGGTACAAGACTTTTTAAAGCAGTAATTTTAAAATCTTAGATAACACTTTTAATCCTTGCTAATGTAACTTAAGAAGTTTGGGGTTGGTTTTTATTTTAGTTATTATTATTGCAAATGTTCATTATTCCTGTCTCTAAATCCTGCTGTAAGTTCAAAGTATCTTGTGGAAAATTGTTTTAGTAGGTTCTAAGTTTATAATGCAAGAAAAATACCTTCACTATACAATGTAAAGTCTGTTCTGGTTATACCATTTTGGTACAAAAGCCTGTAAATGGAAGAAATCGGAGTTTTGAAGAGAGATATGTTAAAAATGTAGAAAAAAAGCAAACCATTCAGAGAAAATAAAGCCTGTCCTCTGGTTTACCAGAGAGGCCATAGGGAAGTTATTGACACAGAATGAATTTCAAAGGAATAGTCTCCACATATTCTGTAAAAAGTATTTCTTGATATTAAACAACCAAAGACAATATGTAAGACGTTAGTGACGGCTGTTGTTTGTTTGTTTGTTTTTTTCTCCTTTGGTTGGTGTGATGTTGATTCCTGTAGCGTGTTAGAGCTCGTAAATCCCCATTTTTAATCTCAGTATAACTAGAAAACCACCTCTTTAAAATCTGATCCTCTGTTTTCCCCATAGTTTACACATACTCTTGTCCTAGTGTGGGATTTCAGGACAGCAATATAATTAACGTCCTATTCATACTGGATTTTTTGAGCTGCTTTGATTCACAACAATGCTTTGCTGCTTTTTAACCCATGGATACAGTATTTCTTTTATAGCCTGATGAATATCAAGGACTTGTTCATTCTTTGAAGTATTTGTCAAAATTGTCAATTTATGCTTCAGAATTCTTTTGATAAAACACAAATTGGTTCTTTAAAAATATTTTCATTCCTACTTAACTGCTTTAATTCTTTGATCAATTTGTGATACTGAAACGTAGCTTATGCCATTGCCTCATTTTTCATAATCCTGTGTAATTTCTTGTACTGAGATTGTTTAATTTCATATATATTTGTTGGCATCCAAAAGGGATCATAGTTTTGGTGGAGGCGGATGATGACACGTACTCAGAAAACAAGGTAATGTAGGAGAAGACTGTTCTATAATAATTCTGTTTTAAAAGTAACAATTCCATGTGAATTGTGCCTGTCATTTTCTTCAGCTGTCCTTCTCTCCTGTATCCCTTCATGTTGCTGAGCTTTCTTGAATCTATTTCTTTGATTAAATCTTAATTTTCATATTTTCTTTATAAAGTTCCTAGCTGCAAGACGTTGTTACAGCTGTTGCAAATGGTGCCTTTCAGCTAGAGATTCAGTTGCTGCTTTTTGTTGTGGTTTTTTGCAGCTACTGCCAGGTTTTATGGATGTAAATCATAGTGGCAGTACAGTGGTAAGACGCTATAACTGTGCCCAGGAAAATGATCCAAAGCATGTTAAAGTGGTTGGATAGCTGGCTGACACAAATTATCCCTGTCCTTCAGGGAATGTGTACAGTTCTTTAATGTCATCGTGCTTCCCAAACCTGATTGTGTAATTTCTGCTGAGCTTTTCTCAGCAGTTTGTTGATTGGAAAATAAGAGGAAAAGTCATCACGTTTTTTGTATATTAACTGGTTTTGTGGAAGAAAAAGCTGCAGCTAGTAGTTTTAAAAGTGAAATTTGTGTTCAGCTGATAACAGCTTGAATTCTGCACTTTCAGAAAAGCTATTTAAAAGAACGTAATAAAATACAAAAGTAATAAAACCTCTAGAACATCTCAGATTAGGAAGGAGATGTGAAGTTGGTAGTTACTTTGTGAAAGGATTCGAGTAATACAGCAAGGCTTGGGAAAATGGATTAATGAGTGTGAAGACAGTTTCTTGTTTGTTGAGGTAGGTAATGGCAGGTGAGAGATCAGTGCACACAGCAGCAGCTTGTTCCCAAGCTGGTGGGCTGTGGGTACAGCTAGAATGATTTCTCAGAAATTTAGCAGGGATGGAGTCCTTGTGCTCATCTAGCCCTTCTCTAGACTGCTCATTGAGAACATTTGCCCTTAAGCTCTTCTCCCCAAATCCCCTGTACCATGTGTAGGGCCCCAGCTGTGGGACATGGTGTGAGCGCTGTGCTGCAGTTCCCGCAGCTTGTGGGAGGCCTGGGTTGGCTCAGGGTTTAAGTTCTGCTCTGATCCTGAGCTGCCCAGCACTGGGGTTTCCATGCTGGAGAGCTGCAGCCCCTATATCCTGGCCAGCAGCTCCACATGACACCTATTTCCCACCCCATGTGGCCATCAGGGAAGCCTTGCAATTGGTTGCTGCTTTGTGAAAACCAGTTAAACCGCAGTTCTTGAGTGACATATACACCCATCTTTTATTATTTTAACACACTCTTTTCACGGGCTTAACTTCTGTTTTCTTCTTTTCAAACTGCTGCAATCCACCAAAAGGAAAAAAGCAAACCACATCCACTTGTTTTTCGTATCGTGCACAAAAGCACTTAAAGATGTGACGTATCTTATATTTAGCCTGCTCTTTTTATTGTTCATCTTAAAACACTGAGCTGTCTTTTACACAGTTGTTCTTACATCTCAACTGACAAAACCGGTCTTTCCATTATTTCTGTTGCCAGTTTATAATCTTTTGAATCTTGAAAAGCAGATTTCTTGCGGTGTTTTTTTTTTTTTTAACTGAAGTCTTCCATTACAGACAATCAAAGTGCTCTGTGAAACCTAGCATGGATTAGGGAAGTGGCATTGTCAGTGAAAACACTGTCTTGTCAGTTCCATCCTGTTTGAGGGACTGATGGTGTTACAGTTTAAGGGCTTATTGTGTGAAAGCTTGTAACTGGAGAAATCTATGGATTTGGACTATTGGTCGTTTTCCTTGTTAGGGACCTTTTTTTTCTTGCTTATATCAATAGCTTGTATGTGGTGAAAGGAGCTTGTTGAAGTGCTGTGAAGTAACAAAAGCAGATGTTCTATTTAAAGCTGCTTTCATTACAAATTCTCTCTTTTATTTATTTTTTTTTAACCTTGCAATGCTTAATCTTCTACTTCAGACTGACTTTTAACTGCATAGTTCACTAGCTCACTTGGGTTGGATTTGTAGGTCTGACAGAAAGAAAGGGTGTCCTGTAGAGCAGAGAGACTGCCAAGGATGCAATTTCAGCTGTTTGTGTTGCCTTTTCCCGGGATTTCTGTTGAGTTAACCAAAGAGAAATAGGCTGTTTGTTTGTTGTGGCACACTACTGATCTGTCTCAGATTGTGGCAGAGCTGCAGATTTTGTGGATTTAGACAGTTTAGAAGCATCGTCTCTTCACGTGCTGTTTCTGTAGTTAAGTGTTCAATTTAGGTCACTTGATCCATTAGTAAAGTTCAAAAGACATGTCTTTTAGTTTTTTCTTAATCCTTTCTCACAAGGAAAGTAAAATTTCTTCACTTTTTGAATTTGATTTGCCGTTCATCTCTCATTCATTTACCAGAAATGAATGCTGTGGAGTGGTCCATGAGGGCAAACCACAGCACTCAGTGATGTATAATCAAAACTGTGGTGACTTGGCAGGGTGTGTTGTGGGTGGATAACGACTGGTGTTGTACCAAACACAAACATTCACACAGATGACAGCTCCAGATCTCGTTTACACTGGCGTAACTCACATTACGAGAGAGCAAAGATGCTCTGACCAGTCACCACGTTGGGTCTTGGGTGACAGCTTGGCCACTGTGCAGTTCCTCCTCAGCCTCTGCTTCCTGCATGGTATCAGACATGTGGGGTGCCCATCTTCTCTGAAGCGGCAGTTAATTAATATTAATTATCATTCCTATTATCACCAAGCTGTCAGCAGCCTTCCCAGTCCTGTAACCCTGGGTCAGCCACCTTCTGACTCCCCCAAATTCATTTTAAATTGCTTAGTGTGGTCAGCCTGAGCCAGGAAATGCAGTCATGTCTCACCTGCCTGCAGAGTGAGATAATTAGTTTTTTTCAGGAAAATGCTAGAAATAAACCAACTTGATTGTGGGTCAAGGCTTTCAAGGCATTGTGTTTTAGGAATAAAAGTACAGCTCTGATACATCACCATAAAGTACACCCCAATCCCTTTAGGGCTTGGTGGGGAAGAGGAGTGGGGACCCTCCTTCACCTATGTACACTGAATGGGATGGTTATTTTTTGAATTTCAGAACAGTGGCTCTTGTGATGAGGGACTTTTCCCATACAATTTTAAGGTAAAGGAGGTTGCATGTTACAGGAATTTGGACTGAATGAGCCTTGTTTTGGCTCAGATACACATCATTAAATAAACTGATGTTCATGGTACAGCTGATTATAAAGAACTCTGCTTCCAAAGGACGAGTCTGGCAATTACACAAAGTAAAGCTCAAGTTAGTAGTATGGGAAGCTCAAATCAGTATATTTTATAAGTGATGCCTTGCAGCTTTTGCAAAGTCAAAGGAAAAATTCTGTTTTCATTCTAGTACCATAGCATTTAGGGGAGAGCATTTTCTGGCTTTGTATGAGAGTCAGCTCTGGGTAGATAATTTGTGGTAACTTACGCACTGAATTTGGCCTCTTTGATTTGTTCAAACATTGGGTGTTTTTTTCCATTATTTCTGTCTGTGTTGTTACTATCCCTGGTGGAGATTCGGGTATTTTTTTCTGTCACTCTTTCAAAATACAGGGAGGTTTTCTAGTTTTCTTTGGTCTCTACTGTATTTTTAAAATATATCTCATTTTTGGACAACCGAGGCTTTTTAATGCTGTTTCAGTATAGTTCTTGACACCTAACAGATTACCAAGTGAAGATAACCTTCATATTGGCAGACAACTTGAGACTTTATAACAGCTCCTGGTCTCCTACCAGGAGTAGAAATTGCAACCAGATTGAGGAAAAGTTGCAAGTGATTTTTTGTGACATCCAAAATGTTGTAAAAGCAATAAAATATTTGTTACTATATCCAAACCAGACGTAATTTTTAGTGAGGTTGTAGAGTCATAGGATGGGAAAGGGGTTCTGTGCGTGTCCCAGTGAAACACCCTGTGCCACAATTCCTGTCTCCATCACTTGTGCTGGCCAGGAGGAGCCTGACCCATGCTGGGGACTGCCCTGTATCCAGCTGGCACAGCCTGGTCCCTGCTCTCTCTCAGCCTTCTTGGGCTTGGATTTGACCTGACGTCCTGAGGGGAACATTGCTGCCATGCCTGGTTCACAGCTGTCTTCCCCCTGGGATAAGGTCTCTTGGGGAGCTGGGGGTTTTTCCCCCCTCTCTCTCTTTATTCCCCTATCACTTTGTTCCTGCAGATCTTCACAAACTAAATCTCTACAAGAACATACAAATAAGCAGAACTGTTCTTGTCACTTTGCAGTAACAAAAAAATTCTTTTTTGAGAGCAGAGAAACCACAGCAGGGTGAAGATAAAACTGGTTAACGAGACTCTTTCATAGAGAAAAATAATAGTGATGAAGAGAACAACCTTCTTCAAGGATACTTTCAGGGGTTTTGTGGTGAGAGCAGGGCTGAGGATTGATTGTCCACTGTGTTTTGTGAACTGTGTCTGGGGACTTCCTCTCTCCCCTGTGTCGCTGGGGCCCCAGGCACTGTTGCAGAACACTGGAAAGGGCTGTGGGTACATAGGTGTCTGACTGGAGCCTCTTGGCAGTTTGAAGGGCTGAATGCTGTTCTTGCCCCACAGCAGCTCAGCAGTGCTCCAGTCTCCCCTCTGCAGAGGGTGGGGGTTTACCTCTATCTTACTGAACAAAATGGAAGTACTTCTGGAGTCAGCAGGAATTAATTTATGAAAATGGGCTGAGTTCTCTGTCTCGTAGAAATATTAATATGGAAGGAAAATATTAAATTACAGGAGCCTCCGATAGAAATGAAGGACCTGACAGAGTGGAAAGATAAACCAGGAGATGTTTGCATGGTTTTAGTGGCTGAGAAATTTGAGAGCAGATTGTACTCCTCAGTAGTGTCAGGATGTGCTTTACAGATGTTCTGGTTTAGATGTGTAATGGAAAATAGGTTCTAAGTGCTGGAGTGCTGCTGTGGTGAGGAGGGCTGTACCTCTCACTGGAGACGGGCCAGGTGAGTGATGCTGGGCTCCCTGGAGAAGGCTTCAACATTCTTCACTTGCCAGAAATTTGGGGAAGAGAGAATACTTTTTGTTCAGGCTTAAGTGCAGCATAGATGTAGCTAAATTTATTCTAGCACCCAAAATATCCCAGAAGTGGATGTTGTGGTGCTTTATGCTGTACAGATACTCTTTATCTCCCCATGTGGGTCCTGCAGTAGCCTGAGAGACGCCTATGCTTGCACAGCTGAAGTGACCCCTGCAACAGCAGGGGTGTCTGCCTGGTGTTCCAGGGATACATGGCCACCAGAAGGGCTCCCTTAAGAGACTTGAATTACAGTGTAAATTCCATATTCTCACTATGATGTCTCTGGGGAAGTATCTGGGCTTGTTTCAGGTCCACACTTCATTATGGATTAGTGTGGATGAATGCTGTGTAAGCTGGTTATTCCACCACAGGGGCCACTCCTCATTTCTCCTGTAGGGCCCCTCTCAAGATAATTAAAATGGGAGGTCCTCACCACATTGTAGTGGTCTCTAGCTGGGGCCTTGGGAAGATGTTCTCTCTGAATGATCAGCAAAAAAAGATGTGTATCAACATCTTCTGGACTTTTTCTCTGCTAGTATGTCTTACCATGTCCTCCAGCTAAAAAGAAATATAAATTTACAAGTCTGAGCATGTTCAGCAGGAATTTAAGATGATTCCACAGAAGCCAGTCATTCAACTTTACATAGTATTCTCCTCAAATTTTCTTTTTCTTTTAGTCTGTCTTCTGAATGGATTTGTCACAGAGACAAAGCTTTTCAGCCTGGGAAATACTGATTATTTTCCCCCTTTTTGTGACTGTCCGACCTAGCAGTAGGACAGACATCTGGCAGTGGTGTCTGGGAGCACCCACTCTCACCCTAGCCTTTGGAGCCACACACCCTGTGGGTAGCAGTAAAGCATAAAAGCAGTAACATGGGAAACCACAGGGCTGCTGCCAGGTAGTTGATGATAAAAGTTACACAGCTATATCATTTCATTAATAGCAGTTAACTTCATCAGTTCTTTTCAGCCTTGGGTATGAAATTGGCAGCCTGACCACAGCGCTGTCCTTGACTTTTTACTGCCTTAAACATTTCTTCTCAAATTGTTGCGATTTCTTAACTCATTCAACATTTGCACAATTAATTGTCAAATATATTCTTGACATAGGAAAATAAAAAAACTCCACTGTTTTTATACTAGACTTTGACCAAAAATCAGAGCTCCTGTGCGGATGTCAGGGCTGAGGTAATGCCAGCTCCTGCACCAATTAGGACTAATCAGTGTCATTTAAAAAGGAATTTAGGATCTATCAAACTTGATATGCTTTCCATTAAATAATGGATGTTTCTGTCTCCACCCTCTCTATGGTAGTTGAAGTCTCCTTGGCTCTGTAGGTGGATTTGTTTTAAGTCAGACTAAAACTTTGCAGGTTCTTCTTTCCATCAGTGAGACACTGTTTCAGTGATAAATGCTAGAGGAAATGGGAGCAAAACCCTCTTCTTAAGGAAATGACCACGAAACCTTGGATGACTTGGTTTTCTTTGCCTTCCTTTTGCACTTCATGTAGCTGGATCCATTTTATTGCATCTCTTCGGTGCCACTGTGCAGAGCGTTATGGCCATGGAGCTGAGCTGGTGGCTCTGTGTTCCCAGAGCTCTCACTGAGGAGGGGCTCTGGGCTGGGGAGCCATGGAGGAGAGCCAGCAGTTTACTGGAGGTGGATTGGGAGTGGCTCATGAACTAGGGCAGCATGGGAATGGGTGCCCCTCCATCAGTGAGGAAACAGACCCAGGAGAGCCTCAGCTGTGAGCAAGACAGGACGGCTCTGCAGGGGTGGGAGGGTTTTGAACTGCTGCTTGTTGCCCTCCTTGAAACTGTGCATGACAGTGTCCACCCCCCTCAGAGGGACTCATGTTGGAAGTGCTCTGCAGAGGTGAGTTCTCAACACCCCGCGACATCAAATTCTTTGTGTTGAGCAGGGCCACTCCCCACAGCAGCACAGTAAAGGTTCTACAGTGCTCTGGGTGCAGCAGGGATGGAGGGATGGGGGTTTGAACTTCTGCAAACACTTTCCTGGGCTGTCAGTGGGGCTGTCTTGTGTTGTCCTGTCTCACAGCCTTTTCTGGATGGGAAGTGTGGATGTGAAACAGCCAGAGACTCGTGCGGGGAGAGGGTTGGGTACTGGCTCAGCAGGTGCTGTTGGCTGCTTGATTCACTCCACAGTGGAATTTTAGCAAAAATGTGATCCTCTCTCACTGCAACTGCTCGACAGAAGGCTGAGCTGTGGGGATGGCCGAGGTGTCTGATGTACACACATCTCCAGTGCCAGCTTGGTGTCCAAGCCATTGAACAGATTTTCTCAAATCATTACAGTATCTTTCAGTAGCTGTGAAATCTGTGATTACCTGCAAGGCTGTTGGAGGCCACATGGAGCCTCCCATCTAAATTGTCAATTCCTAATGATTTCCTTCATTCTATTGCAAAAGACCACTTTCTACAACTTTTAAAAGTTCTTGTGCAAATTAAAATCAGAGTTCCACTTGAGAAGGTTCTGCATACATCTGAACAGCACAGCATCCTGCAGCTGAGCAGAACACAGAAGTTGAAATTTCACAATGTCTGGGCACATCCCTACACAAGCAGCACCACACGATGGTACTGAGTGCTCTCCACAGACAGGAGATGCTACAGCCCTCTCTCACTGCCTTCCCAACTTGTGGGAGCACACCTAGCTCAGAGGCAGGGATGTGCCAGAGCTACACAACCTCGGGACAGATGGGCAGGAAGCAGCTTGAGGGAAGATGGACGGTACTAATTGGCCTGCTTTGCTTAGGAGCCTTTGGATTCCTTTCTGCTCCTTCTCTGCCACACGGCGGAGCTCTGTGTTTGTCTTGCATCCGTAAATGAGGGTGGAGAGTGCTATGGGTTGTACAGGGCATCCACCTAAAAACCCAGCGTGAGAGGAGCTGTGACACCACGGGACGAGCTGTGGCCTGGCCTGTGCAGGTGTGGTGAGCTGGAGCATCTCTTTGGTAACTGAGTTTGGGGGGACAGACTGAGAGGGGATAAGAGGAGGGATGGGAAGCAAATGAGATATAGGTTAGGAAATTAAAAATACCATAAGAGGGGAAAACAGGGATATCTGTTAATACCAGTCAAGCTGGTTATTTGTTGATTAGGTGGACCCATGCATGTCCTGGGAAAATAAGCCATTAAAGAAAATGGACCTTCCAACAAGTGGAGAGAGATGTGATTGAGGAGGAAACTGCTGGTGCTGCTGTAAAAACCTGGGCTTTGAAGGAAACTTTAGCGTTGGGTGGAAAATCTGAAGTCACTAAAATGGAAAGGAAGTTGGGAAGCCACAGAAGGCAGAAAGTTCTGCATAAACCTCCTTGGTGATGCTGAGCTGGCAGGAGCCCTGCTCAGGTAGGTGAGGCAGGAAAGGCAGCTCCTGCCTGCACAGAATGGGCCCCTGTGGCAGGACAGCTTCCCCTGGCAGCAGGGCTCTAATGATCCTCACTGTTGGTCTCATGCAGCTTTTTGAATCTCTTTCATCACAAAATCGCCTGTGCATCAGATGAACAAGGGGCCCTGACTCACTTGTAGGCCTTGGTTCAAACCCCAGTGGGTAAGAGAAAAGTGGCTCTGGGGACTGTGCTGGGCTCTGGCTCCTCTCCAGGCTCCCAGCCCCAGCTGTGTGTGATCCCACAGATGAACACTCAGCCCTTCTCCATGCAGGAAAGGGGTTTGCTAGTGCTGCAGGAACTATGGGCACAGCCCCTCCTGCAAGCGAGCATGGCCAGTTTGAGTCCCTGTGTGCACGGGGCCATTCCGGGGAGGTCCCCAGGGAGTCCCTGGGCACTGGGATGGGCTGGGGATTGCAGATGGCCCCAGTCCTGCTACCAGTTGACTGTGGGCAGAAGCTGAGACCTGGGTGGAAACCAGAGCTTGTGGATTTTGAGTGCGCTAGGCAGCAGTGCCCTCCCTTTAAAGAAGGAAGTGAATGATTTAAAAACTGATTTAGTTGAACACCTCCAGTCCATAGCTTAGGTCTCTCCCAGTTGGGCACAATACTGTTTCCTGTCCCTGACAGCATCCAGCTGTACCCCAGGCTGGGCTGTGTTCCCTGGAGGCTGCCCCTGCTGGGCAAGGGGCCGCCATGAGTGCTGGACCTAGGGCTGTGTGCCCAGGAAACATTGAGCTGTAGAACTGTTTAGGTTAGGAAAGGCCTCTAAGAACCATGTTGTGGTTTGACACTGGCCAAACGCCCGGCACCCACAACAGTCGCTCACTTGCCCTCCCCTGCCACAGCTGGGCAGAGGAGAGGAAAAAGAAATTTAACGAAGGGTTCATGAGTTGAGATAAGGACCGGGAGAAAAACACTCCAGGCAAAATAGGCTCGGCTTAGAGGTACAAGTGAATTTATTACTAACACAATCAGAGGAGGATAATGAGAAGTAAAATAAGCCCTTCAAAACACCTTTTCTTCCCCCAGCCCCTCCCTCCTTCCCACCGACAGCACAGGTGAAAGGGCTTTGGTCAGTTCATCACCCGTGAGCTTCTTCCACTGCTCAGGGAGAGGAGCCCTTCCCCTGCTGCACTGCGGGGTCCCTTCCCACGGGAGACAGTTCTCCGTGAACTTCTCCAGCGTGGGTCCACTCTCACAAGCAGCAGTCCTCCCAAAACTGCTTCAACGTGAGTCCCTCCCACGGGCAAACAGTCCTCCCAAAACTGCTGTGGTGTGGGTCACTCTTCCACAGGGTGCAGTCCTCCAAGGACAGGCTGCTCCAGCCTGGAAGCAGGGCCCTCTCTCTCCACCAGGTCTTCCACTGGATCACAGCCTCCTCCAGACATCCACCCGCTCCAGCATGGGCACCTCCCCCAGGAGCTGCAGGGGCACAGCTGCTTCGCCGTGGTCTTCACCATGGACTGCAGAAGAATCTTGGCTCCAGTGCCTGGAGCACCTCCTCCCCCACCACTGACCTTGGTGTATCCATGTTGTTTCCCTCACACGTTCTCATCTCCTCTTCTCTGGCTAGGAAAGAAATGTGCCCACTTTGTTTTGATTTTCTTCTTAAATATGTTTATCACAGAGGCGTTACCATCATCTCTAACTGGCCCGGTTTTGGCCAGCAGCATGTCCATCTTCAGAGCCATCAGGGATTGGCTCTGCTGGACGTGGTGGAAGCTTCTAGCAGCTTCTCACAGAAGCCACCTCCGTGGCCCCCCTGCTACCAAAAACCAGGCCCTGCAAAGCCAACACAGACCATCTAAGTCCAGCCATTAACACAGCACTGCCTAGGCCACCACTAAGCTATGTCCAAGGGCCAAATCAACACCTCTTCTAAATCCCTCCAGGAATGGGGACTCCACCACTGCCCTGGGCGGTGCCCTGTTCAGTGCTTGACAACCCTTTAGACAGAGAAATACTCGCAAATATCCAATCTAAACCTCCCCGGGCACAATTGGAGGTCATTTCCTTTCATCCTGTCACTTGTTACCTGGCACAAGAGCCTGACTGCCACCTGGCTANTGCCTAGGCCACCACTAAGCTATGTCCAAGGGCCAAATCAACACCTCTTCTAAATCCCTCCAGGAATGGGGACTCCACCACTGCCCTGGGCGGTGCCCTGTTCAGTGCTTGACAACCCTTTAGACAGAGAAATACTCGCAAATATCCAATCTAAACCTCCCCGGGCACCATTGGAGGTCATTTCCTTTCATCCTGTCACTTGTTACCTGGCACAAGAGCCTGACTGCCACCTGGCTACAACCTCCATTCAGGCAGTTCTAGAGAGTGATAAGGTCCCCCCAAGACTCCTTTTCTCCAGGCTGAGCCTCCCAGCTGCTTCTCTTCGGACTTGTGCTCCAAACCCTTCCCCAGCTTCATGGCCCTTCTCTGGACACGCTGGGAACACCGCTCAGCTGCCTTGCTCCATTTCCCACCTGCCCCATGGGAGGCAGGGAAAAAGATTTAGGTCTGTCCTGAGTAAGTGGCTGCAAGGTGGTGGAAGAAAGTCTTCAGTTGGGATTGGCTCGAGGGTGCTGTCCCCAGGGCACAGTATTTGGTGGGGTCGGGCAGATTAGTCCCACCAGGTATCATCTGACATTTGTACTTTGTCAGGCTGAGCTCCATCGTGTGGGTGTCTGTCTGTCCATCCCACAGATATCTGTCCTGCTTTCCATGCCCCAAAGCCTGGATACTCCCACAATCTTGGCACAGGGCCCTGCTGGCTGGAGAGGAAACCCACTGTATTCTGGGCTTGTGACAGAAGTCTGCAAAGATTTTGTGAACTTTCTTGATGGTTCAGGAAGGGGAAAAAAAAAAGGATTTTTTTTTTAAATGCTTTGTTCTCGCTCTGGGGTTCTGTAGCCTTTCAGGCACCTGAGTAAATATTTGTTCTGATGAACTGCTCACTCTGCATCTCTGTGGTCAGACTGAAGTGGTTTGTGCTGGGTCACTAATAAAAAATAGATATTTGCATTTCTGTTCTGAACTGTGTTCAAAGCACCAGGCACGAGCGATGGCACTCAGTGAGTGATTACCGCGTTTCATCGCTTGGCCTGTGACTCCCGTCTGTCTGCTGCTTTGATGCCAGATCTCCAAAAAGGCTCAGAACTCACCCAGGGATGGGTTTTTAAATGTGCATCATCTAATTCAAGTACAAAGCAGATGAACAGTCTTATAAATGTGATCAGTCACTCAGGTGCTTAAGTTAAATCACTGTCTCTTTGAAAATCCGAACACCTGTTAATCTTCAACCAGAGCTGCTGACTACTGTGGTTTTTCCCAATTTATTTATTTTTAATATCTAGCTACTAGTATGGCAGCATTCCACTCTTCAATACAATGGGGAAAACCTGTGCAGCCTTGCTGGCAAGAATGTCTGGGGAAAGCAATGTGATTTGTGTTTGTGCACGAGCAGTGACAGAATTGAAGTGTAAATAAGGGTTCAGGCTGTGTAAATCCGCGCTGCATGAGGTGCTGCTTGGTGGTAAATCCCTGTGTCCCAGGGGGAGGAGGCAGCAGGAGCCTGTGTGGGCTCTGGCTCTCTGTGGAGCAGAGCAGTGGGTGAGGAAGGAAGCAGTGAACACACAGGTTTCCCCCTGCCCCAGGTAAGACACTGTCACTTTGCAGCTGTGAGCTTTGCGCTGCCCCGTGGCTCTTTGCCTGTGGTGATCCCACTGCGGGGGTGCTCCAGGACATGCTCCATGGCTGTGCCTTGTGCCCCTGGGACATGGAGGGAGGGTTTCAGCTTGTCGGGGATTAGTGAGTTAACCCTGGATAGGGCCGCAGAGCAATGGGGGCAGCACTGCTGGGACAGTCCTGTAGTCTCCTAAAATGGGCTTTGTTTGCTGGCACTGGGGAAGATACTGAAATTGCACCAAGCAGCCCTGCAGTAGGAGCCCCTCTCCCTAGGAAGTGCACTTAAACCTCCTCGCAGCTCACACTCAGCAGGCGCTGGGTGGAAGGGTAAACTCCTTCCCCCCCCTAGCTCCCTCAATAGCTGTAGCTGGGGAGAACCAGTTTTTAATCCAGGACAAATTTTCCTAGGGAAGAAAGGAGGCCAGTTCCAGAAAGGAGAGGTGAGGTGCTGGGCAGAGGTTTGGCCTCTGCAGCTGAGGGCTGTTTCCAGAGAAAAGGCATATTTATAGAACAGTCCAGAAATAGCAGTGTGATCTATATGCAAGACCCTTGTTCCCTGCCAAGACATTTGGGGTGGCTTAGCCATTTAAAATATTTTAGGCACAGAGCAACATCAGCTGCCCTCAAAGCTTGCATGGAGAAACAAGAAGTGTCTGAGCATGGCGGCAGCAGCAGCCCTGAGCCCTCTGCTCAGAACTGCAAACCAGCCGTGCTGTGTTTGCAAGCACTGAAATCTAGTATTAGTGTCTTTAACTTCTTTATGTTTGGAGTGCAAGTATAATGGAGAGAAAAACAGTTAAAGTTTTCCTAATCATTTTATTTGTTCCCCCTCCTGCTCAAGCCTGGTTTTCCCAAGGGAGCCACAGCTCAGCCCTTTCCTACTCACCTTTCACAGGAGGGGACAAGGGAAGGCAAGTCCCACGCCCAGATGAAAAATAATACAAAGAGAGATGCTCAGAGGCCTGGAAGCCCTCTCCTATGGAGACATGCTGAGAGATGGGGCTGTTCAGCCTGGAGAAGAGAAGGTTCCAGGGAGACTTTATAGCACCTTCTGGCTGGAGAGGGGCTTTTGAGAAGGGCATGCAGTGATAAAACAAGGAGAATGGCTTTAAATTGTCAGAGGGTGGGTCTAGATGAGATATTAGGACAAAATTCTTCCCTGTGAGGTTGGTGAGGCACTGTAACAGGTTGCCCAGAGAAGCTGTGGCTGCCCCATGCCTGGAAGTGTTCAAGTTGGATGGGCCCTGAGGAACCTAGTCTAGAGGAAGACGTCCTTGCCCATGGCAGGGGGTTGGAAGTTGATGATCTTCAAGGTCCCTCCAGCCCAAACCATGCTGTGATTCTATGATTTGCCTTGAGCTAAGAGCCTGCAGGCCCCCAGGGCCCTTCCACTCGCAGCCACCAAGAACGTACACAGGTCTCTTCCCTCTGTGCTTTGGGTCACTTGTAGATGCCGATGGATGCTGGAGAGGAAAGAGGAGCACTGTGTCTGCTTTCCTCATGGATGAAGTCACGGTTTGGTGGAACTGGAGACTTGGCAGCACTTAGGTAAATAAATCAAAAAGGTAGAATAGAGGGGCTGGAATAGAGCAGCTCTGCTGCTGTCCCTGGAGGCAACAACCAGTGTTTGGTCTTTTGGACCCCCTTGAGTGCTGCTAAATACTGGGGGGCCTCTGTGCAACTCAGTGATGCCCCACAAGCTCTATGGATCAGTGTAAAGCAGATGCCCATGGCGAAGGAAATAATTCTACTGATTTCAAGAAGCTCAGTCAAGACTGGAAAATGTGAGTGTTAAGATGAGTTTTGTTCACAGTTGCATTGCATGGATTTGTCTGGTACCATCACCGCTCTGTGAAGGAGCGGGTGACAGTCCCCATGGGGCCACTTACACGGGCAGATCTGTGCCACACACTGTTGGGGAGTAACTTACCTGTGGAAGCCACTGTCTGAAGGACAGCTGGATTTGCCCGTATTTCTGCCTGTATGTCCTTTTCTGATAAAAAAGGAAAAAACAGCTTCATCCACCCTTCCCAGGAGTGGCCAGTGTGAATTTCATGTGATACATGTAATTTGAGGGCTGGGGGGCAGAGGAGCTTTTGGAAGCTATTAAATAACTGTACTTAACAGCG
This sequence comes from Machaerirhynchus nigripectus, assembly GCA_013397975.1. Lineage (NCBI taxonomy): Eukaryota > Metazoa > Chordata > Aves > Passeriformes > Dicruridae > Machaerirhynchus > Machaerirhynchus nigripectus. The sequence continues at coordinate 524,278 of VZRQ01006958.1, forward strand.
GTTTAAAAGTAACTCTGTTTCCTTCCTTTCCTTCCCCTTGGAGCACTTCTGGGGCTCAGGCAGGTGGAGGAGAGCACTGCAGCTGCAAAGAGACGATGAAATCGAAATTGGGGTTTCCTCAATATGAGTGGGGATTCAGCTTTGCTTTCCTGCAGGAAAGGGGAGGGGGGTGTCTGTACTTGAGGGGTAGAAAAGGCCATAAAATCCACACTGTAGGATCCAGGTGGAAGCATTGTTTTCCTCTAAGACAACAGGACCAAGGGCCTGCAGTTCCCTGTGTTGACTGCTCTTGGCTTATCCCATGGAAAATCCCCAGTGTCTTGCTCATGTGATCTTGGGTTTTTATAGGAAAATGCCAATATATGCTGTTATAAAGAAGCACCAGCCAAAACATGGCTCAGTCAGGAGGTTCTTTCCACTGCTTAAACCAAACAGCTAAAAAACTACAGCAAAAGTAAAACCTTCTAGCTGGGGGGTTGCATGAGAAAGTTGGGCTTTCTCTGAGAAATGCTTTCTATGGTCTCCTTTATTTATTTGTTAATGGTTCATGTGCTAAATGGAAAAGCCCACATCATACATGCCCCTATCTGGTGTAACCAGCTTTTCCTCATGGTAATGCCTGCTGCTCTGCAAGGAACAGAGGATTCTCTGCCCTGTGTAAATGTGGTAAATGCAACCATAGTTCAGCAGTTTGGTGGTTCGGGGGCTGGAGGTTTTGCCCCATTGCATTCCTTGTGGTGTTTCACATGCTCATAGGAGAGGCAAATGCCAGAAATCAGAACTGAGCTGTAAAGTTCATTTAGAAATTATGAATAAGTAATAATGAATAAATAATCCTGACCCAAAAGCAAGCTGTGCCCATCTCACCCTGGGCACATCCCTCTGTTTTGAGCCAGACAAAGCAGGCATTACTGGGCTGCAGGAAAGGGGCCAGCCTGAACCCTCCACGTCTGACCGAGTGGAGTTACTCTCAGCATTCACAGGGATGCTCCAGCAAGGCAAGTGACTGGGGGGCAGTGAGGCAGGGCCAAGTGAGTGGTAGAGCATCCATCTGCCTCGTGATGAGACCAGGAAGGTAGAAATACGGTCATGGATGTTACTGTGTCCCAGCTCCTTTCTGCCAGTTTTTGGTCTGGGTCAAGCAAGGCCACTGGGCCAGGGATGGGTGTCAGCCAGACTCAGGGCTGAGCCAGGGCTCCATTGTAAAGCCTGTGTCCCCTCATCTCCTCTTTAACATTTATGCCCAGACTGCAGAGGTTGAAAATACTTCCAATCAATAAAATAGTTTGACAAAACCAATCAATAAAACATTATAAAAAAGCAGTTAAAGATGGAGGAGAGATCCACTGGCTATAAAGCACCAGTGCTATGTGCAGGCTCTCCAGACAAGGAGCATGAATTGCTGGTGGTTTCCAAAATCCGCCTTTCCTGTGGGGTATGGAATAGGAGCATCCTCAGCTGCTGGGATGGGCTCTAATGGCATCAGTGGGGCATCCAGGCTCTCTTCTAAGAACCACATCCACTGGCAAAACTTCTTGGTTGTGGGTCTAGAACAGATTGTGCAGAGGCTCATGGTCTCCAAAGCATCCCTGTGCTTCAGGATCTTCCTGCTGCCATGGGCTGGGGGTGGCAGGGCAGGGCAGAGCTGCTGGTGGGGTTCTGAGGGGCTGCTTGGACATAAGGGAGAGGTGCTGGGGTATCAGGGCAGCAGCAGGGAGTGTGCTGCCAGCTGGGTGTCTGTGCTATGGCCAGGCAGCAAGGCCAGCCTGGTGCCACAGTGAGTGCTGAGAGCTGCAGATAACCCAGGCAAAAACATGAAGCCATTCTTCAGGATCTGGCTAGCCTTTCCATCCTTTTAATCTGGAGGAAGTGGTAAAAAGAACTTGGAGGCCCAAAGCAGGGAAGATCAGAGTGCTCTGCAGAGCCTGTGTGATCACTGAAGCCACACACACTGTTTTTCTTTTGTTTAACTAAAGCCCAGGAGATGTAAACTGTGATGGTTCTGCAAGGAGGAAGCAGTACCACAGATCACTTCCTCGGCAAAGGCAATTGTAGGTGTTTCTGGTTTTTGTGTAAGTTTGCAGCTGTCAGTGTGTGACCACTAGGCACTGGCTGTCCCTGTGCCCTGCTCACCTCACACCCAAAGGTTAAACCTCACAACGTTGTCTGCTCTTGGAGGATAGAGAGAATTTAATTCAGCAGCTCAAAGCCAGGTACCACATAAGCCAGTTGGAGAGCTGGATGAGAGGTGCTGGAGGCAGGGAGATGAGAAGCTGAGGATGTGGATTTGCAGGTGCTGGAATGGCAAATGAACAGGTTAAACAGAAAACCAAGCAACTGCTGTGCTGTACCCGAGACGGCTGCTGGGTGCACCACAGTGAGCAGCAGCTTGGTTGTGGAGCCACTGACTGCATCCTCTGTCGAGTTCCATGTCAGTTCATCTCAGTAACCACTGACTTTGGAGCAGTTTCCACATATCCCTCGTTGCTTCAACCACTTTTGCTGTGACTGATTCATGCAGGGACCAGATCTTGTCCAGAAATCCATCTGAACTTTGTGAAAGTCTCATTCTTTCTTCCCTGTAAGGGTGGTGAGGCCCTGGCACAGGTTGCCCAGTGAAGCTGTGGCTACCCCAGCCCTGGAAGTGTTCAAGGCCAGGTTGGATGGGGTTTGGAGCAACCTGGGATAGTGGAAAGTGTCCCTGCCCATGGCAGGGGGTTGGAACAAGATGATCTCTGAAGTCTGAATTTTGTGATTCTATGGTAAGAACTGGGGCTGAGTTCTCCCACCCTTCTGAGCCCTGGGTTAAGGTGTGGGGCAGCTGCTGCCCTTGGGGGACAAGCAGGGTTGGGCTGTGGGCTGTCGGGGGTGGAGTGAGATGGCTTCTCTGTCTTCCTTTATTCCCAGGGTCTTGTGCCAGGTGCCCAGTGCGGCTCAGACACTAGCAAAGAGCCTGGAGAAGGCAGAACTGGAACCAGCCTTTATTTCTATGGGAATCACTGAAGTCTCTTGGCAGTGGGAGTGCCTTGCCTCACTCAGTGCTCCTGCTGGACTAAAGCTCCTGGTGTTAGATATGTGTATTTATGTTACCATGGCAGAGCTAACAGTGCTTGGCTCTACGGGAGCATTGTAAATATGAGCCTTTCCCTGTCATCCACACTCATCTTGATTTTAGAGCACTTGCTGGTACCTGGAGTATTTAACAGCACCTGGCTCTGACTAATGGTTACAGAAGCATGTAAGATAGAAAGATTAGCAGCTCAGATGTCTGATTAATATGTAAATGTACCCAGTTATGTGTGAGGGCTCTTAATGAAGTAGCTCACACTTTTGCCTCTGTATATCAAAGGTGATTGATGGAAAAGTTCTTCAGGTGCCTGCTGGAAAGTGTAAAAGTCGGTTTTGTCTACATATTGCCTTCAAAAAATATCTGTAAACCTACGGCTGAGATTTCCTAAGGGAGGAAAATCAACCCAGTCTGAATTTAATCTCAACTAATCCAAATTGTTGGCCATGCTCCTGTAGTATCTGTAAATTCTCAGATAGGAATAATCCATCAGGATCTTGTATAACAATCCACACGGTGTCTTAAATAAACTTTCCTTTTGGCTGTAGCCTGAAGCTGACACCTCCTGTAAATTATTTGATGATACTTTATACGAAGGGCTGGAGGCTGAAATGAATGTTGTGGTGAAGGCAGGAGGCCCCAGCCCCATGGAAGATGTTCCTGTGCTGCTTCTTCCACCTGGCTCAAGTCACATCACAGCCCCAGTCCCAGAGCCTTCTGCTGGGCAGCTCAGGGCAGCTGCGTGGATCAGGGAAATCAAATGAAAATCCTGAGGCATCAGTGGATTTGTAGAATGCAAGGATTTCCCTGCTGGAGAAAGAACGCCACCTGAGATCTCAGCCATGCAGCACAGGGCGGTGCTGACTGCACCCAGGGCAGGGACTGCCACTCTCGGGGTGTGCCTGTTGCACCCTGCAACGCTGACCATCTCTGTGCCCCTGGTGGGCAAAACTGGCAGCTCCTGAGGCAGCAGGCATAGGGTGCCCCTCCAGCCACAGCCCTGGGATGTGCCTTTCCCTGGAAACATCCCTGAGATCACTGTCCTGAGTCACGCTGGGCTTTCTTCCTACCCCTTCAAACCACTGTGTACATTTCAAGATCACTCTGCAAAATAAAGCCCATTCAGTTGAAACTAGTTGTGGAGTGGAAATTTTGCAGTGGTAGTAAAATCTGGGGTGATGCCGCAAGCAGAGCCGTGTGTGATGGGGCTGTGAAGCGCTGGCTGCTGCGAGATCTCACACTGATAAGGTGCACTACAGCACCTGGCTGTCAGAGGAGTTCAGAACGTTCAAACCCTGCTAGAGCTCTCTTTTGCTGCATCCTTCTCACTCCCGCAGGTATCTGGGTGGCTCAGAGCACACGTCGTTTCCACCTCCTCTCCAGGCTGGGGGGAACCCCAGCCTGTCCCCCCAAAGTGAGCCCTGGCCCAGCAGCTCTACCTAGAACGTGTCCCATGTTGCTCTCCCTTCATCAGGGTGTCTCAGAGCTGGCTGAGGCTGCAATTGCTTTGTCAAAAATTTTCCATGCCTCTAGCCAGGTTTTTTTTTTGGTGCTGGTTTTAAATAGTCAGATCTTCTCTAAGAGCAGGGACTGGAGAAGTGTGAAGTTTCCTTCCGAAGGTATTTGCTGATGTTCTCTCTGTGAGCAGAAATGTCATCACAGTTGGTGAGCAAGGGAAGAGGGAGTGAGTGACAGGGCAGAAAGGCAGCAGGTCTCAATGCTACCAGCAACCACACGGACCATGGCCACACACTTGCCGTTCCCTGGTTTCAGCTCTGGGGAGGAGCATTTGGGACACAGGTCCCCTCCAGCAGTCTTGCAGGAGAGCCCTGCGGAAGGTGCGAGGGCAGCAGGGTGACCCCTGACTCCAACCAGGGCAGGTCAGTGAGGGTGGGTGCCAGCCCCTGGCCACCATCTGGGCATTTCTCCATACATAAACACTGCTGTTGGCTCTGAAGGTTTTTTCCTACCATCACATTTACTGGCAATCATTCACATAATTTTTCCCCTAACTGCAGCAACCTGGATGCACTCTGGAAGTTTTAAGTTTTGCTTCTTATTTCCTTCTAGTACCTCTGATGCAGGAGAATCACCTCCTTGTAAGCACTGGCTCAGATAACAGTTTATTGTATTCCTGATGATAAAGTGGTTTATGATAATTATTAGGCTGATGTTTAAAGCTTTCAGTGTAAATCAATGCAATTAAAAAGAAAATAATACTCCATAATTCATACAGAGAAAGATCTTTGTCTATGGCTGTTGTTTCAGAAGGAAATTTTATACGAGAATTATTCAGTCCCTGTGACACCAGTGTCCAGGTAATGATGCTGAACTGGGACTGTAACACTGCTGTCTCTTCGTGTTTCATGGCTACCACGTGCGTGGGTTCCCAGCAGTGACCTGAAATGCTGAGGGGCTGAGAGTTCCCTCTCCTGATTCTTCGTGACAGCAGAGAGAGTCAGTGACTTCAGCATCTTGTTCCAGACTTCAATGATCCTTCTGCTGTGAGTTCCCTGCTCTGCCTTCTCTTCCCACCCTTCCAGGAGAGGTAGGTAGGAGAGCTAATCAATGGACATTTGGTTGTGTTCCCTGTGAGCTGGTCTGTTCTTCAGCTGGAAGATGTGTCAGAGACTGAATGTTATAATTTATGGCTTAAATATCTTCACAAAGGACTTTTGCCTATTACAGCAAAACTGTATTACAAAAGCTGTGGAGAACACCACCACGCCCTGAATAGGCCTGACTGAGGCCCTGCACCGGTTGCTGATGGAAATAAGATAAAGTAAACTCAGGTCTGGGGAGAAAAGAATACATTCACAGAGGGATCAAGCTTAGCACCTTCAGGGTGGAGATCACAGCCCCAGGGCTGTCAGCTGCCAGGCTCACACAGACCCTGGCGCCAAAGGGAGGGGGGGAGAGGCTGTGGGTGTGTTGGAAAAGCCTCTGGTGAGAGGTGCAGTGACCGCCCATCCTCCACTGGGCAGAGCAGCCCGGCCGAGGGGCCCTTCACCTGGGGAGAAGCTGCATCCACATGAAGGCCAGAGGGGGTGACATGGCCCAGCAAAGGCCCTCCCAAAGGGGTCCCCAGACCCTGCACCAGAGCACTGCAGGTGATGCAACAGACCCTCAGTGTTGGGACAGTGTCCAACCTACCCTGCAAGGCAGGCACGTGGGTGTTCCCACCTGGCCCAAATGTACATTAATCCACAGCATTCCATTCTACACTTTGGTGTGGCACGGCACGGCCGCAGCGGCAGGGGGCCCTCACCACCCAGAGACCAGCTGGAGGGGAGCAGCGAGACATCTTTGGGACCCCTGGAAGGGTGATATNATGAAATAAAACATATCAATTTTTGGCACCCACATCTAACCTCATTTGGTTTTAATCTCGTTTTTTGGGTATATTTTGAACCTTTCTGGGTCCGATCCATTTTATTCACAGAGGCTTAGCTTCCTTTGGTCTTCTGTGTTAAACCGGTTTGTAACAAGATGTTTAAGGGTTCACAAGTACATAATAGTCAAAAAGCTTTGATCTCCCAGGCAGATTGGGGAAAAACAAAGGGAAGGATATAGCCCTCCCTTGACAGATTGAGGAAAGGGACTGGTCCATCACTCCCTCACATGATGAGCCACTGTTTGTACCAGGTGGGAGACACCCAGAGTGGGCTCTTCATTCCTGCCTGAAATGACTTTGTGTCACACTTCCCCTTTTTGGAAATGTCCCTCACTGTCAGGCTCCCCTGGGCACGAGCACCTGCCCTCTCCCACCTCAGCCCACAGCAGCAGCAGCAGCAGGAGGAGGTTTGCTGGGCTGGGAGGGACGGACCATGGCTGGTGGGCTCAGGCTGTCCTGGAAGAATGGCAGTCTGGGTTCTGACTTTTGTGACAAAATTATTAATAGATTTTTACCCAATGACTGTTTGGGTTTGAAATGTAAATACTCTCAGTGTAGAGTGAAATTTAGGAACTGCAGAAAATTGGGTCACTCCTGGGTCATTCCTTTACAAAATGATATTGTAGCTCACAGACCTAATATGTATCTATATATACACTTATATATTTATATATATTATAATATGTATATACTACATTCACTTTGCTGTCGTGTAGCAGGTTACTCATATATTAATAATGACTAACAACACAGATCTTAGATCTGGGTGGAGAATATCCAAAGTTTCTGCAGTTCAGTTCTGTTCTAAGGCTTCAAATCCTTTGATTCTACATTATGAAAACAGACCTAAAATTATTCAAGAGACATCCAGTGTTTCAAAGCCATGTTTCTTAATCTGACAGTGCTTTAAAATTTGGCCACTATGCAGAGCCAGCCTCTGTGTCCCTTGCTAAGGGACAGTGTTGTGTGTGTGCATTGCAAAGTCCTAAAGCAACTTCATGATGAGTTCAGCTTCACCCTGTAATTTGCATTCAGCCCTTTACAGCTCTATCTGGGTCTTCCGTGGTAGATTTTTTTTTTTCTTTTTCAATTCTAAAGCAATTTAAAGCCTTTTAATGGCAGTTAGTGTACACCTGATCTGCCGTTTTCAAGCTGCAACTTACGTTGTCTCGCAGCAGCATTAATTCCAGCCCGAGGCAGGAGAAGGGCTCACGGCCGCCGGACTGATGAGCAGGAATGGATCCGTGCTATTTAATTAGGAGCAGCAGCCGCTTCCCACAGAGCTGCCAGCACAGGACCTGGAGGCAGCCCAAGCACCAGGCACCCCCGGGCATGGCCGGTCCTGGCCCCTGCCCTGCACCCGCCCACGGTGGTGGAACCCTGCAAGGCGGCAGAGCAGGAGAGCAGCTGGCACACGGCTCCGAGCCCCCTGCCAGCGCTCCCAGGTACAGACTGGCAGCATCAACCTCAAGGCACAAACCGCAGCATTGTGGAACTGGGATTCACCCTGCGTGCAGTCTTGTTCTGGGGACCCTAAAGATTATGTGTAGCACTGTGTAGAATAAAAGACAAAAACCCCACTCAAATTTCCCTTCCTGCAGGAGAGCACTGATTGGTTTTGTGCTACAAATTGCTCTGTGTTTGAGGAGGATTTTCAAACAGTCCTGGTGAGTCCTGCTTGCTCTAAAACACCTGGGACAGAGAAGTCGTCACTCTTGGAGGGAGGATGGCTGACTGTAAAATTTCTGTGTTTTCTACAACCAGAGAAAAGTTGTCAAGGAAGAATGTATACTGGCAGTGGTGTTTCAGGTGTTTTTCAAGGGCAGAAGTGAAACTGCACGCCATGTGACAGGGACATAAACCATCACAAAACACGTATGTGTCGGAAGAGGTGTAGGGGGGTTTTCTTTGCCTTTTCCACTCCCTTTGTCCCTGGCCCTGCAAGTGGGACAAATGCTTCTCAAAATGCTTCTGGGACAAATGCAAGTGGGATAAATGCTTCTGGGAGACTCTGGGGAAAGGGATAGAAAAAACTAGGAAAGAGGCAGATAAAACTGGAAGCAGCAGGACGTGGTGGATATATTTGCGTATCATTTTGCATCCGTGAGAACAATCATAACCCACTTATAGAAGGATGACATCAAGCAAATGACATATCAGCAAATCAGTTTTAAAGCCTTTCATTTTGTTTCCAAAATAAGTTCTCTGCAGTTATTTTCCTTTTTTAATCTAGGTCCATCCAATCTACTTACTGGGATTTATGGACTGAAATTTGGGATAGCTTTGTTTTATCTGTCATGCCAAAAACAAGATAAATAAACACAGCCTTGTTAAGTGGGACTGGAAACTGCGGGGTTAAGGGATAATGATGAGAAATGTGCCTGAATGGGAGATGGGAGCATGGTCAGACACTGGCAGCTTCATGGGGTGGGGCCAGTCTTTAATCATCCAGTTTAATCACCCAGAGCGCCTGCCACTGGGAGAAACCAGCCCCTGACCCCTTCTTTTCAAACATTTCCCTGCCTAATTCTGGCTCCAAGACTTTTCTATATTCAAGAAAATGGGGCTTCCTTTCATATGGGACAGAAAATGATACAAGCAGAGCTCAGTAATTTTCAGAATATATTGGGAAGAAAAGGCATTTATTTTGTCAGGTACCAGCTGAGCCCTGCAAAAGGGATCTTTTGATAATGCAGAAAAGCCACTGATAATGCAGAAAAGGCACTTGATCCTTGCAGAAATGTTCAATAAATGTGTCGTGTTTGAGGGAAACCAATTTCATCTGTGGTCGTACCGCAGGATGGAGTGTCCCACAGTGACCCTGGGTGTGCAGCATAGCACAGGACACCACTGGTCACTGCTGCTGGCCACACCGCTCTCAGAAATGGTCGTAGTGATTGTCAGTGGTGCTCAGGCCATCACAGATGGGCAGCAGTGAAAACAAGCTTGGAAACCAGAGAGAGACCTAGAAATACATGGTCTCCTAGGTCTCCTAGAAAACAGGAGACCTAGACATACATGGAACAGCACATGGAAGAGTATGACTAATGAAGGATGGGGACCTATTCCAAGTTATTCCATTCACTGTAGTGTTACAGAAGAGAACTTCATATCTTTTTAATGAGATTTCAAATTAGACTGCAAAAGGTAATAATGTTGTTGTAATTTACAGAGATATTTGATTCTTCAAAACTGTTGATTAAGGAATTAGAAGTATATAAAATTAATGTAGCACATGCTGAGTGGATTTCAAGGCAAGGGATTTATAAGCCTTGCAACAGAGCTGCAAACATGGGAGCAAGGGAGCTTGTGTCTGCCTAGCTCTGGTGCGGTTCAGGTCTTGCTCTGTCACAGTTTAACATTTCTGTCTGTGGTTTTGGGGAGAAAATGAAACAGCCACAGATGATATAAAATCAGAAGACAGGTGAAGAATGAGGTAGGAAGTCACCGAGGCTGAATATTTGGGCTTTCTAGTTTGGCACAAAAAACCAGTATTTGATTGTTTGGTATTTAATAAGGTTAAGCATCAAGCCCTGCGTCCTGGAGTTCAGGAGCCAGGCTGTGTTTGCAGGACAGGGATTGCTGCCCAGACAAGCAGGGAGCCAGAGAACAACCGAGGGACTATGGCAAGTTAAAGCTCCTCGCCTAGCACTGTAGCTTGAAGGTAAAGGAATGATTTTGGTGGGATAGAGGGAGGACGTTCAGCACTGGTAAGGAGACACTCTTGTTTCTGTGTTGGATGACACATGAAGATTTCTGAAGCAGAACCTAGTGGGGTCTGAGACAGGGCTGATACAGGGGGCCTTTCTGACCTGATAATCTATGAACTGTGCTGCATGTTTCAAATAATGCCTGGTGTAGGTGGATGAAATGTGTACCAGCTCAACCCAGATGTGCCTTATCTTCCTGAAGCCTCTTGTTGGAGCCCAGTGCTCAGTCCCACCTCTCTGCTGTGGTTTTTTGTGCTCTGGACACACTGATGAGTACAGAGGGATTCAGGTGATGCATTTTACATTTCCCCTTTGCTGCTGCCTTTTGCTCCTCTTTAGCTGCTTGGTGAGAGCCAGCTGCAGCCTTCAAGCATTAGAAATATTTAAAAATCATCCCCTTTGCTCAGAGGAAAGGGGGCATCGCAAACAACTGCCATGTTCCCCGAGAGATCAATAACACCCTGCAGGAAGCTAAATCGTCCTTTATTAATCTGATGAATTAGCCTGATACAGGGAGGAAGAGATCAACAGCATGGAAAATAAATGCATGCCCTGAGGCAGAGCTTGTCAGCTATGGAAATAGAAGTGTCTTTTGTTTTATCCATAACAAATAATCTTGAAAGTTAGGCTGGGAGACCAAAGTGACTTCTGAGGTATGTTAGTGCAATGTGGATAGAGAAACTCACTTCTCTCTTTGAAAAGCAATTACACAATCATGCAGAGAAAAGGAGTTTCCCTGCTGTGCTGCTGAATTAGAAAGCCTAAAAATCTTCCTCTTTACACTTCAAGAGGGACTGATTCAGCCAAGTACTTAGGTATATGTTTCAGCTCCAGAGTCATTCCAGGGAGCTCAGCTTTAGCCTTGAAGAATCAGGATCTGGGGAAAAAGACAAAATGAAATGGCATCAAATTTCTATCTTCTATTGAAGAAGGCAAAAGAGAGTTTTCATAATAAGGAACGAAAATCAGCACTCCTGACCAGCTACCCTGAAGAGGCAGCCCTGGCCCTGGGTTTTTCCCTTGCCCTTATGGGAACAAGTTGCACACAGCCAAGAGTCGTTGTGGCTTTCTCTCTGGAAATGGCATGATTCAGCAGTTCCTTAGAAAATGTGATCAGCTTTCTGAAAGTCTACATACTACTTTTGGTTGCATTGATTTGACAGAAGCAGGGCTGGCTATTTTGAGTTTTCAAAGCATATTCAATTTGCCAGTATGGAGAGACTCCTGGTGTGACTTAGGGACATGGTTTGGTGGTGGACTTGGCAGTGTTGGTTAATGTTTGGACCCAAAGATCTTTGGGTCTTTTCCAGCCTAAATGATTCTATGACTCTATGACTTGTGCCCATTTTCTTTTAGGAACATGGTGCAGCATCACCCAACCATGCTCTGCCTGGGCCAGAGCAACCTGAACCCAGCAGCTCTGGGGCCGATTCTTGTGACTGCTGGAGAGTTTTGTTTCCTGCAGGTGCAGGGGTGCAGCAGGAGCTTTTACACACCTGCTCATTTCCCAGTAAAATAAGCATGAATGCTTATTTCAGAGCCAAGATGATTGACATGTCAACTCTCATATCACTTAGTGTTTTCGCAAGAGTGAGAATTTCAGTTTTCATTTCAAAAGTCCACATTTCTTGCTTTAACTGTCAGAAACTGCTTGAAGAAATTTTAAGTCAGATTTAGGATTTGAGGGCATGTCAGAATTTGCAAATGGCTGTACATGGCAACCTGAATTGATAGATATGGCTCTAAAATTGCCACTGGGGGCGATTTTTTGAAGGCGTGTTAGAATAATTCTGGAAGATGGTCAAGCAGAGAGCACAAGGATCTTGGTGTATTTTCCTGGTGTAGAGTTAAGGGCTACATTTTCCCCACCGAACTCCACAGCCTGAGTCAAAACCAAAAACCACTGTGGTCTCTAATTCAATCTTTACAACTTACTATTATTTTTTATTAGATAGAAAATACAAATACACAAATAGTCCCTTACCATTATTGGGTCTGTGCAAGCCACAAGGTGTTGCCAAAAAGCAAGTGGGGAATCCTGCAGGTGCAAAACCCAATTCAAATGATAAACTACCTTCAGTGTCACCACTTTGCTCATTTCCCATCCCTATGGGCAAATACGAATTTTTTCTGAACCTTTAATCTACAACACTGAATAAAGTTATGTAAATCTGGTGCAATGAAGAAGGCTTTTAAGCTGTGGTACGTATATCATGGTCCTCTCCCATTCTGTGAAACTGCTTTACAGCCAGGCCATAATCGCAATGACAGACATGCTTGATTGAGTTTTGTCTCTCTGTTAATCTATGGAGTCATTTGCCGGTGAAAATGAAGAGCTGTGTGTATCTGGGAAACTGGGGATGCACTGAAAAATTATCCTTTTAATACTGAGCATGGAGATTCCCTTGTGGTATTATAGGAGTGCATTTTAGGATTAGAGTCTTTGGAAGCTTCTCGTTATAACTGTGATTGATTTTTTAGTGGTTTTCCCCCATAAAGTAATATTAGATATTAAAGAGCATATATTTCAGGTGATAGTGAAAAACTGAAGATTAAGGCAAGGTACTGTGAATGTGAGTGCGTAAGAGATGGTGAAGATGACTCATTTCTCTAATGCACAGAGTGAAAGCTTAACTGAAAGGGTGAACAGATGAGGGGCAGAGCACAAGTGGTGTTTTATTGTCAGATCCTGAGAAATGTCATTTCAGACTCTCAGGGGAATTCTGCCTGGGCTTTCCTGTTATAAGTACAATTTGTTGTACATGAAAGAAACCAGTGATGAGGGGATGGATGGCCTTTCACAGTGGGATGAGGAGAGCCACACGTTCTAGGCAGGGTGGACTTGAAATGGCGTGTACCAAAGTAGCCAGGAGGGCTGGCTGTGTCCTTTCCTGGTAAGGATGAGCCAAGAAAAGCTACATCAAAGTGGGAGAAGGTTATCTTGAGTCTACAATAACAGACTTGGTGGGACTCACCGGATCCTGAAGTGGTGCATGAGGTTAAATCCAGCCGGTGCAGACTGGAAGGGTTTTTCTCCTCTTTTTTTTTGCACAAGGGGGTGCACGCTGCTGCTGGAACCTTGTGTGGCTGCAGTCATCCTGCGCAGCCCTGGAGGGTTCACATTGCCCCTGTGAAAAGGAGATAAAAGCTCTTCTTATCTACACGGCTCCTCTCAAGATATCAAGATGATTAAGCACACGCATTTGTAAAATGTGCCCCAGCACCTCTTATTATTGATGACAGGGATGACTGCGAGCAATGAGTCAAAATGAAAAATCAAAAGACAAGGTGAGGCAGTGGGGAGATTGCGACTCCCAGTCACCAAGGCTCTGCCATGGTTCTTGCTGACAGGGCTGCTTCCCACCCAGAAGGAAGGACCCTGACAACAACCAGGTTGCAGATGGGGCAAAGAGGTTTTGGTTGCTCCTTGTCTAATCGTCATCATATGAGCTGTCCCCCTCTCCTGAGAAGTCTGTCCCCAGACAGGTGACAGTGTGGAGCAGTGCCAGAGCAGATATCAAGACGCTGAAGCAAGGAGGGAGTCACTGGCCTTGAGAGGACTTGGCCCTCCTTGTGCAGACCCATTTGATTTTCCTTTTTCCCTTGGAGAAAGAAGAGGAAGAGTAGACAAAGCGAAACAAAGAGTACCTTGACATATTGACTCTTTTCCATGCCCAAAGCTGTGTCCTCAGGCTCCCTGCTGGCTCCCCTCATCTAGACCCAATTACACACCCAGTAAGATGGTGAGTACTGGGAGATCTGATCATATTTCTGTGAGAATCAGTGGCAAGCCTTCCCTGGTGCCGGGCCAGGGCTCTGTGACGGAAATGCTTCTTGTGAACTAGGAAAGTTGGTGGGAGAAAAAAACCGAACTTCTTAAAAACCCTTTGCGGTGATCAGCATTTAAATTTAGCCATTCAGGGACTTCTGATCCAACGTAAGTGGAAAATTGTAACCTTTGCTGAAGAACAAGACTCTGCTCAGCAGGAGGTGGCAGGATGCTCCGGATTTCGTGGGCTTGAACCCAGAGGGAGGATTGTTTTTAGGTCTCGTGTTGACTAAGTTCTCCTCTCATTTAGAGAGGGTAGTGTTACTGTAAGGAGGGATATTCAGATGATCGTTGCCTTGGGCCCTTCAGAAAAATTGCCACATTTTACATTAAGGGCAACCTTCCTCACATAGTACATCTCTGCAATTAATTGTCTTGACACATGATTAGTACCTAGGGGCAAGGACGGATCGTTCTGTTGATTGGGCAGGGATGCGTTATTAATTGTATAAACTGGCTTATAGTCAAAGGACACAAACCAGTGGCTGCAGTTACTGTCACAGTGGAACTGATATTTGAAAGAGCACTGGAGATTTGTGGCAGGGCAATGCTCCTTTGCCATCCCAATATGATTAAGATTCTCTCACTGCACCTCCTAAGAAATTAGTCTTTAAACCTGATTCCCTGCAACACCAGGTCAGTTGGTATTTCTGGTACCATGCTGCACCCTCTCATTTTCTCTTGTTTGTTTTCCCTCATTGCCCAGACATGGCAGACAGAAGAGCAGGCAGCTTCTCCCAGCTGGCAGGGAGCAGTGGGGAGTTTTGTACTTAAAAAAGGAACTAGCTGACCTTGACTCATTCTGAAATGACATGATGTCCCTTTTAGAGTTTTAAAGCCATTTTTTCTGCCAAGAAGTCATTTTGAAAGGAAATAAGTTCATGAAGGGTGTTACAAGATTTAGCAGAAGCAAACATCAAAAAACTCAATAATAATAATAATGATCGTATCTTGTAATTTCTTCTCTCTGCATCCCATGTAGTTGAAGTCATTTTATAGCTATTGTTACACTGTGCAGGATCTCTTCACAGTATTAATTACCAGATGAGCTAATACAGTTCAAGCCTTTCATACTTCGCCAAAATAAATCCCCAATTTTTTCACTGCTGATTACACACTGCTCATACCGGTAAGGATGCTTTGGAGAGCATACCTGGGCATGCAGGAGGCAGCCACAGATGAGTAGGAATGATGGCTCCTTCCACAGGGGAACACGTACAGGAGAAGCTACGAGGTGGAGGCCAAAGGAAAGCCCGATGGCCCAAGGTGGGGGGAATGTGTGAGATGTGATGAAGATGGAGCCAAATATTAAGGGTTTTTTTTCAGGTTAGTGCTATTAGGTGTGAGTGGTGCATTGCAACACCTGCGACATCTCTGCTGACAGGAGGCAGTTCCATGCACTGCATTTTATTCATGTTCGTTCTTTTTTTGTTTCCATGCGTGTGGGCTCTGAGGGGAGCAGCTGACACTCTCACGCTTTCAGCACCTCTTGCACAAGCAGCTCCCATGCTCATTTCTAAACCTGTCCGACATCCCTGGAGCTGGTGGTGCTGCTGGGTCTCCGGTGGTGCCCAGGCTGGGGAGGAGACTCCGGCCCTCAGCCTTGGGGTGACCCTCGTGCGCCCAGGTCCTGCCCAGCCGCATGACAAACTGGCTGCCTGCAGGCAGCTTCACACAGTGCTGCCAAAACTCCTCATCTCGACAGCATCACCCTCTGCTCTCATTACTTTAGAAACAGAAATTGTCCATACCAACTTTTTAGTGATACCTAAAGGGAAATGCATGTTATGTTACACACTGTTATTAAGTGCCTCAGGCACTGCAATCTTTTTTCCTGCCAGCACTGATTCATTAAGCAACATACAGAAGTATAACAGTCACTGGTATTAGCTGATATCTCCCTTGCTAACCAGACTCTAATTTGTCTTCATTTTTATTTCCAGTGTTTTGCATTGTTGTAATGAAGAACAAATAGCACAGGAGAAAAAGCACCTACAGAACTGTAGCTTTTTGGCTTGTGCATTTCTACCAGGCCCAAGTGGTTCACTGACAGGACTTTCATATATTGCAGATACAAAAAAAAAGACTTCTTGCTCTAAAAATTGTCTTGATTTAAATGGGATCTCAAATTGAGAATAAACTTTTCAAGTTCAACCACATTCAAGAGTTGCAGGCCATTGTACCTGGTAATGTACAGGGATGTCCAGGGCCCTAGAAAGCTTATGTAGAAGCATAGGGGGGAAAAATAAATAAACCAGATAAAGAAGAAAACAGCCCAAAAAAGGCATAGTGAGAAATACTGAACATTATGCTCTCTCCCCACAGGAGAAAACAGCTCAAACGTCAAGGGCAGCCCAGTTTGTTTCAGCAGAGGCATGCTGTGGTGCAGGAGGCTCCTGTGCTGCCTTGCGCAGAACGTGCTAAAGGCTGCGGTCCCCTGGTTTTCGCAGGGCCGTGCAACACTTCGTTTTACAGTTGATCACCTTTGTGTTTGTGTCAAACCTCATGGAAACAGAATTAAAAATAACCTAACATGAACCACATGATGTACAGAGTGAGGTGTGTGGCCGCTCTGGGCATACGGTGGAGATGGACAGCCAGCCCCAGAGCACAGGAGGGCTGCACAGCCGAAATGCTGCCTGGCCCTGGGTGGATTTTTACATCTTGCTGAACATTTTTCTCAGCCAGTTGTGTGGAATTTCCTTTGTTTCTGGCCTCTGCTCTGTTACACCTGTGGTGATTGTGCAGGAGAAATGACAAAAAGCTCATCCAACTAGGAGCCCCAGTGTCTCAACCCTGTACACCTTCCACAGCATGAACACTTTCATTAATGCCTTTTTTATTTTAAAGCCGGGTCCTGGGAAGTTCTGGGTTTGTTGCTGGGCTCTGTGGTGCTGCCCCAGGGCTCTCAGTGCCCTGTGCCAAGAGTGGCTGGGAGTTGGCAATGGTCCCTCTGCCCTCAAGGCTTGGACCCCCTAACATTTCTTTCCTTGTCCTGCTCCTCCTTTCCACCACACCCTGCTCCTGCTCACATCCTGAACTTCTAAGCATCTTCAGATAGTAAGGACTTCAGAGCTGCTCCTGAAAAGAACCCTGCAACAGCAGTAGGAGTGATGCACCAACCTCTAAAAAAGGTTAAGTGCTCTGTTAACCAAATACTTCATGTCTCAATCCAGTTTAAACCCTACTGTGAAAAATTTGTTCCTTTGAAGTGGACAAAAAATGTTTTCAGCTGATGATGCATATTTTAAATTAATTAAAAATTATTATATTAAGATTCACTAATGACAATGAAGAGATGTGTGTGGGTGCTTGAGGCAAGACCAGGGCACACACATTCTTCAATATGAATTAATTTTTTTTCACCTATTATGTAATCAACCGTCATGTGTTTTATTATTGTTAATAATTAATTTTCATTATATTAATATTTATTATTGTTCTGGCCCTCAGAATAATCCCAGGGCTCTGGGGAGCAAAACGAGCTCTGTCAAACTCCTCATGTTCCAGTGGCAATGGGAAGGTGTGATCATATTGCTCCATGTAGGCAGAGGTGAGCTCTGCGTCTGAATTTAAAACATCACTGAAACAAAAAAGGGAGGATAGTTCTGAGGGTGGGTGGGTGTCCCCAGGTCAGAGCTTCTTGCAGTGTCTCTGGTGCTCTGGGTGTGGATGACCTCTGCTTTTATTTATTTTTGTTGTAGGCAGTAATTTTGTGAGCAGTTTTCCAGGCAAGCAAAGGTTGAACTTTTGAAGCAAATGCACGCGGCATGACCTTTATGTCTCTTAGCCACTGTCAGGCTTCGCTGAGTGCTCTGCACCCTGACATTCAGTAAGGCAATAAAGAAATGAAAAGTACTAATGTAACCTTTATAAAAATAGTTGAAATGATAGTTTAGTTTTTAATCTCCCACTATGGTGTTAAAATAAGCTCAATAAACTTTGGCGGTAAATTACATTCAGAAGGAGTTCAATTTAAATAACATTATGGTTATGATAGTCAGCAAATTATGTCCTAAATTGCTGCTTCCAGAAAAAAAGGACACATTTGGGGTGGGATTGTTGACCTTTCCAATTTTTGGATAATACTTGGGCCACTATTAATTTTTTGGTAGTTGATCTGGAACCTGAGGTCCTTTCTTCTTGCATGTCCTGCCAGGCAATCAAGAGGATGAGCACCTCTCAGCAGCCAGGGCAGATGAGTCTTGTGTATTTGAGCTGCAGCACTGTGCTTCCTGTCATCTTTAAGAAATGACCTGCACAAAAAATAGGACCAAAAGAACTGTTTGAAGTGAAGAGGAAGAAATGAAACAAAAGAATGGTTTAAACAAGGTTGTAAAATTGTTTGATAGTGAAAATAATTTCTCAGCCTTCACATAAAGTGACATGGTTTGCAGGGGGATCATTACAGATCAGGCTATAAAATCAGGCTGAGCTTGTGGCTCTGAAGTACCTGTTGGAAACTGAACATGCCATAGGGTCACGTATCTGAGTATGTGCTGGAAACAACTGCTGTGTGGTGATTGAAGTCTGTATGCGAGATAAAAGTTAAAAGTAGAACTGTATATACAAGACGATGTCTTGCATCTTACATGGACAGATCTGAAACTATTTCTCAAACACATATTTCTCAGAACTGTTTTGCCCAAAATGCTCTCCTTTTGCAGTCTGTGGTGATACAGCAATCTTGATCCATTGCCCTGGATGCAATTTTGAGCTCTGTTTTGTCTAACTGCACAAACCATACTCAAGAAGGTGAGGGATGTGCCCAGGAATGGTTTTTTCGGATGTTTTAATTCATGAGAGATAACACTGTTCTACTTGTTCTCTTGCAAAATTAAATCCTCTCCCATGTAGTCAGCCTTTATTTGCCTGTAGTGCAGTTAAAGAGAGCTTGGAGAGGAACTATAAAAGGACTTTTTTAAATAGGTAGGACTAGAGAAAACAATGGTTCCTGAGCTCTGCTCCCCCTCTGCTGCCTCTGTATCTGGTCAGCCTGACTGCATCTTTCACAGTGCAAGGGGACACACGGCCTGTAGTGGGGGAAGCACCAGGGAAGATGAATACAGTGAAAAAATACAGTATTGCCACCAGTTCAGCTAAACCAGGAGCTATTACTGGAGGGCTGAGTTTGTTTCTTACAGCTCTTGGGAGGTTTCTGTTCCTTTGAAGCTGAGGAGAGCACAGTGAAGGTGTGGGAGGTAATGTTCAGTGTGGGGAAGAGGGACAGAGGAGAAGCAGTTTGCACTACCAGGGAAAATGCACCAAAGGGAAGGAAACAAATCTTGCCTGTGGGTGATAAAAAGATGGATGCACATTATAGACTAGTGGGGGCTATTTTCTGGAGAAACTGTGATCTCTACTAGCAGGTGAGTGGGATTGCAGTGCTAAAGACTCATTGCATTGTTCCCAATGCTGCTCTAGGCTTAGGTAATTTCACACCTTCACACTTTCTCTATGAAGAAATAATCTGCTGAACGAGTTTTACTGTATAATTTTCAATGAATATAAATTAAAAAAGGTTTCAGTAAAACAGCTCTTTACCCCTTGAAGGAAACTGAGAAGTAGGAGGTCAAAAATTAGCGATCTAGTTTCATGTTATTAGATTTCTCTTAATCAAGGCACCAGCGAATATACTGCATTAATGGAGCACCAACTGTGTAGAACAAACAGATTACGATTTTTTTTATGGCGTTGCTATAAATACTTTGTCCCTACCTAG
Organism: Machaerirhynchus nigripectus; assembly: GCA_013397975.1. Lineage (NCBI taxonomy): Eukaryota > Metazoa > Chordata > Aves > Passeriformes > Dicruridae > Machaerirhynchus > Machaerirhynchus nigripectus. Next base: position 544,000 of record VZRQ01006958.1, read on the forward strand.
ATTTGCCATTGGAAGTCAAGTATGACATTTTAACACATGTAAATAAAGCACATAATCATATCTGCATAAAAGTTACTTTTAACTTTTTGTGACTAATTAGGAATATGGGGACTTTAAAAAAAGTCTTGGTTCTTTCTTCTTGAAAATTTAGGCAGATGAGTGTGTTACAGATGCTGAATTGAAGGGGGTTTCAAACCTATGGTTATATTGTTACTAGTTGGACTTTAATCAAACTGGGGGCATTTATATACTCTTACTAATGAAGGATATAACTTCTTCCAGGGTGTAAAACTGATAAGAAAGCAGTGGGCTAAAAATGTGATACTCCGTGAAATTATCTGACCTCAAATACCTGGAAGTTAAGAGAAACATTTCCAGTGGCTTGTAGTCAGGACATGGCTTAGTAAAGGAAAAAGCATATTTTGGTTTTTTTCAGTGACTGTCCCCTCTTTCTATGAAATGCGAAATGCTATCTAGAATTCTCTTACTCCTTGCCCTTTTATGAGTTTTTCCTTTTTTTTTCACTCAGTATTACTGAGCATTAGCTTTTCAGTTAAAGTGTGTGATCATAGAATGTAGAAATCAGGTTTACTTTGCTGAAATTTTTGCAAAAACAGAGGAAATTTTAGAAAAGTTGTGGAAAAAAAAAGCCCTAAAGTCTGCCAGGTTTATTCTATTGTCTATTAGAAATTTTAGGTGAAAATATTGAAGGAAGAATAGTAAAGAAAGTGTTTCAACAATACAAGAAGTCAAATATTTAATGACGTATTTATGTACAGACTAATTAAATTAAACTAAAATCAGAATTGTATTTTACTTTAAAATTTGCAACACAATACCTGGGTGGGGGAAGACCCCTTCATATTTGGTGAAAAGCTTTCTAAGGTAGGAAAAGAATTCAGGTCAGAGATTTCTGCCTGTTTTATCTGTCAAACAAGAGCAGGAAATTGAAGTCAAACACCTACATTTAGCAGCAACAGAACGATGTGCCTGCTGCAGCCCACATGGGGGGCACGGTTTCCTCGCCTGTCACCAGTGTGGTCTCCGAGTGTCCCATTGCCTCTGGATTGCCCCAGACCAGCGGGCTGGGGTCTCTTTGGGGGCTGGGGTCTCCAGAGGGCTGGGATCTCTCTGAGGGCAGCTCATTGCAACCTGGTATTTGAAGATGTTCCTGAGCACATTCTCTCTGTATGCAAAGCCCTAATGTTTTTTTGGACAACCCTGAGCGTGCTTATGAATAGTTCATAGTAAAAGCTTCCAAGGAGAATATAAAAAGCAATTAAATCTTAATGGCCTGATGTTTACATTTTTTGAACTTCAGGTTGGAAAGCCTGAGTTCAAATTGTTTCGACACAACTAACATTTCATACACATTTTCTTTGTACCACTGGAAGTGAGGGTTTTCAGTGGTATTTTAGGTGACAGTTCCCTCAGCAAAATGACTGTCAGTACCTGCAGATTTAAGGTCCCAGGGAGAGGGGAACATGGTCTCACCCAGGCAGGGAGGTCAGGATGAAAATGCTGTCCCCAAACACCCTTAGGCTATTTAGACACCATCCCCATGAGAGCCATGATGACTACATACAAATAAAACATGACTCAAGTACTCAAAGTGTTTTATAGTTGCTTTTAAGGCGTCAATCCCGCAGGGGCAGCAGCCTCATGGCAGGGTTCTTCCCAGGCTGGGACTTGGGACCCACCTGCATAGTCCTGCTACCAACCTTTCATGGGTATGTTATGCCAAGTAAAGCAGCAGGTTTTAGCTCCAAATAAAACTTCCCCTTTGACACAAGGGAGGATGACATTTTTGGTGCTTTTAGGTTTTCTGCTCCCCACTGGCCTTTGCCATCTCAAATTTTGTTATCCACAGGCCAAGAGAAACATCAAGGGAGGCAAAGGTGAAGGCTTCCCGTTCAGCCTTGAAGACTGCATGTCTTTGTGCCTGACACTGTTTTATTTATCTTAAAATACACTAGTAAGTAACCACAGAATCATAGAATGGATTCATAGAATATCCTGAGTTGGAAGGCACCCACAAAGATCATCGAGTCCAGTTTCTGGCTTTGCACGGGACAAGCCCATCACACCACGTGTTTCAGAGTGTGGTCCAAATGCTTCTGGGACTCTGACACGTTTGTATCACATGCACTCTTCCTCATCTTGTCCTTCTGCCTCACCTTGCCTCTGACATGGAGGGGTCAGCCATGCCTGGGACAAGGCTTCCCAACCACCAGGGCTGCCAAGACATGCCAGCCAAGGGGAATGGCTTCCTGTAGGCACTTGCATGAGTGTGCTGACTCTCAGAGGGGACCCATCTGGTACAGATTGAAAGCAGTGACCCAGAGTTATGTGGATCCTCTGCATCACCCAGACTTCATCTGCTTAGCTTCTAACCTTTGAAAAACCCTCATCTGCCTCAGGGAATGGCCTTAAAAGCACAGAGCTGTGACAGTGATACAAGGAGTAAGAGTCTTGTGGCATGTAAATGTTGTTGTCTTGGCCAGCTCAGTGTCTTTTGCTCTTTTCTCTCAGTGTATTTGAGTCTGTAATCAGTAGTGAAATTAAAAGGACGTGGGTTTAGTCCACCCACAGACTTTCACTGTCCTGCTTGGAGATGCCAGATCTGCAGTATTTTGCTAATCTGTGCTCGAATGCTGGGTAGTCCTTGCCTAAAGATTGCTGCTCTCCAAAAAACCCCACTTCCTGTTGTCTGTCAAGAGAAGTTTCACCGGCTCATGCTCTCATTACAAGCAGGGCAGCTCTGCTGTTGATTTCAATCAGAACAGCATTGTAAGTACTGTCATTTTAGTATCAGTGTAGGTTATGAGCAGATGGTATTGCCTGACTTTGAGTCCAATGCAAGATTTCTGTCTTGGGCTGAAGCAAAATAACTATTGCGTTCTTCCATCAGTGAGAAAAGATAACATTTAATGAGGGCATTTTTCAGGATCTGTCAGAAAAATAAAAGAAATTTAATGCACATAACTATTTTAAAATACATAAGCTCCACGTGCATGTGTGTGTACACAAACACATCAGTTCTGAGTTTTTGTTTTTGGGTTTTTTTTGTACAGAAATATAATTTTTCTTATTGCTCAAGTCTGTGCTGTAGGCCAGAAAAGCAAGCTGTCCCCAAAATACTTAGGCAAAACTTTCCAAGAACAATTAGTATAACCAGAATATGGGTTCTTTTCCTTAGTGGGATTGTGTCTGTTTTGGTGACAGCCCGGTGTGAAGTAAGCATGCAATGAGAGCCACAGTTAGTGTGGTCTCTATATAAAATACTCAGTGCAAGTGTGTGTGTGTATTTCTCTGTGCTGAGACCATTATAACATCACCACAATAACTTTTGAACAATTCATGAAATGAGAAATCTCAGTGCAACGAGAGAATACATGCTGGGCTGTACTGAACTATCTGTTCAAGCAGATAATTTAAACTTGGTTAATAAACAACCTCAAACTTAACACCTCCCATCCATATATTTTCCCTTTGTGCTGTTACAGGTAGACTTATGATTGGAATCTCAAAATATTATAAACTCTAGCTGGACACAGAAATGTGCACAGAGCATGTTTTTATTTTGCCATGAGCAATGTTTGGTTTCTGGGGAAGCTGTTTGTGCATCACCACAGATTGATAGTATGGGATGATGAGGTGAGAACCGTCATAGATGAAACCTGGATTATACAATAAACTGGTCCCATTAGGATCAGCTGGTACATACTGAATTCTGTGTTTACGAACCTTCAGCAGTGTCATTTGCCTCACCCCACAGCTGTTTACTGGGAAGGAGAGACTTCATTACAGACCAGAAGTTCCTACCAGGAAAGCAGGTCAGGACGTGCTGCCAGGGCAGCAGAGACTCCTGTGCTCCTTGTGTGCATTGTTGGCACCACAAGAAATGTCTGGGCACTGCTGAAATAGATACCAGGTAAAATAAAAATACACAGGAGGACTGCAAAAATGACTTTGCCCTGTGAGTTTTTAGAGTTCACTGAAGCTTTTTAGAAAAAAACAAAACAAAATATCTGAGAGGTGACTTGACTCCAGGGAATAAACACACAGGGGAAAAAATAATGGGTGTCAAAGGGCTTTTTGACTTAGCTCTGAAAAGTATAATGAGATCCAGTGGACGGAATCTGGAGCCAGACACATTCAAATTGGAAATATGACCTACATTTCTAATAGTGAGGGTGCTTAGCCACTGGAACAAAGTACTCACAAAGTGGTGGATTCTCTCCTCTTGATGGCTTCAGATCAAGACTAGGTGCCTTACTGGGAGATAAGCTTTAGTCAAAAATAGTTATGCTTTAGTCAAACACATGTTACAGGGCTCGATATAGAGGTAATTGGGGAAATGTAATGGTCTGTGGCATCCAGGAGGTCAGGCCAGATGGTATAATGATCCCTTCTGGCCTCAAACTCAATGAATCTCAGAATGAATACAAATGCTATCATCTGGATCTGCATTTGAAATAATTGCAGGCAGAGATTAGACACACAATTGCATATGGTTCAGAATTGATAAACTTTCCTCCCCTCCAGAACAAAGGCCCTGATTTATGCCTAATGACATGCTGCTGTTGTAATTCAGATAAATATCCATTAGAAACTCAGATGGAATGTCAGCAAATCAACTTAACTTCTGTGCGTGTGTGGTGTGGAAATCTAGTTTCTAAAGCTAAATATTCAACTGCAGACTTGGTCGCACAGGATTGTATCCAGCAAGAGCTCCCACGTGGACATTTGCTTCACCCTGAGAGTACCCTGATGTGATTTAGGCCTGTTAACTTTGAAGTTGGTTCAGCTAAATTGTAAAGACGTGGAGGTCCTGGGCTTCAAAGCAGCCGGGTGCCTAATGCTGACGGCCGCCCGCGCATTGCCGAATTTTACGGGAAAGGGTTTTTGAAAGAGTAATAGCTAAAACTAAAAAGATTCAAGCTTCTATGAGTAGATTTTTTTACTCTGATATTATCACAAACAGCATCTCTGCTTGCCAGTGCATGTGCACCTGCAAAATAGCCTGCTGTTGCCCTGCTTCTGGAGAAAGATGTACAAAATATTAACTGGCAGAAGAAACCGCATTAAAACACAGATAACTTTTAGTATGAATTTCACCCATGTTATGTAGCTTTCAATTTTAGTGTTACCTCACTCACAAAGCATTCAAAACAACTATGCAGGTAAGCTGTGAGGCCACGCAGAGGAAATAATATTGTTAAAGTTCAGTGAAATGTTGTCATTTGTGGTATTGTGGGCATTTACCTGTGCTCAGGAGACAAATGTTGGTGAGTTTCATTCATAAAGGCCCATAGTGTGTTGCATTCTCAGTTCTTCTCCGCAATGAGTTCTGATCAGCGGCACCAAACACCTAATTTCCAGGTGATGAGAAAGTTTATTTTTTCAAGTTCTCAGCACTGTACAGAAATTCTGACAGTAGCTGATGTGCACCTTGAGGACTGAATATTCTGAGGTAATGAGGTTTTTCCCTAGGCTATACTTTTAATTTAAAGGGGGCAAAAGCCTGGATGTGCAACCACCCTCACAACTACCCAACGATTTAAGCAGTTTCTGTAGAATTTTAGGATTGTCAGGTTTGGAAAAGACCTTTTAGATCATCAAGTTCAACCATCAACCCAGCACCACCACTGTGTTCACCATTAAATCATGTCCTCAAGTGCCGTTGTCCACACATTTTTTGAACACTTCCAAGGATGGTGACTCCACCACTTCCCTGGGCAATCTGTTCCAATGCTTCACCATCCTTTCCATGAAAAAACTTTTCCTAATATCTAATTCAGATGTCCCCTGGTGCAACTTGAGGCCATTCCTCTCTTCCTGTCACTTGTTATCTGGGAGAAGAGACTGACCCTCACCTTCCATCACCCTCCTTTCGGGGAGTTGTAGAGAGCAAGAGGGCCACCTCCTTTTCTCCAGGCTAAACACAGGTTGGCCTTTCTCAATATGAATGATGTGTGTGTCCCAGAATAAAACCGGAATCCATACGTACATCCAAACTCTATTTATTACAACCATCTTCCATTTCTGCCCCCTTTTTCCCAAGCAACACACATAGAATATGATGACTAATGTGGAGGCTGTATAAATACATGCTTATCTGTGAATTTTAAGCCACAAGTTCTTTATGTTCTCCTTCTGCCTTGATGCTCAGAACCTTGCAGCTAATTACACATTTTTTAATTGTAGCCTGCTTTTCTTAAGCTCTTTCATTTCAGCTCAAAAAGGAAGCACGATAATGGTGACTCTGCAGATACCCTAAAATAACCAACTATTTTCTGAATCTCAGCATTATTTTCTTATGTGAATAGCAAATCTCTCTCCACAGATACTATTCTATACAGTTCTGAATAGTTTTTCAGATTACACTAAAAATGAAAGTGACATGAAATAGTGAAAAGCATATTTAAAGTTAGCTGTGTTTTAATGTGGCATTTTACCAGTTAGATATTTTGTCAAAAACTTTACAAAAGCTCCTGTTTTGAAGCTGCTTTTTCAGTACTTCTATGGGAATGGCATTTATGGTAACATTGTTGTATCAGCAAAACTACCAGTGCAGGTATTTTGCTTTTTATCTTGCTTTATTGCCCTTTATACAAGGCCTTCCTATAACAGTACTGCAGTAGCATTAATTTCATAAAGGTCCTGAAGGTCATTCTTATTTTCAGTCAAATAACAATAACCGAGAATTTTAATGATGCTGTTGCATTAGTGTTATAATATTCAGAATTGTTATAAAATTCAACAATGTATGAAAATGTCATTGCTAGGGATGAATGAAGCAGCTCATCTGAAAATGAACATCAGCTCAAATCTTTCAAAAGGTGTTCAAAAAAACTTCATGTAATTTCATTTTCTCTCTCCTTACTGCCACTTCTCAGGTACTTTTACAAGTTCCGGCACCTGAAATATCATCATAATTGATTTTTCTAGACAAAGGAAGTGCTTAGAGCTAATTATCTAAACTTAAGTACAGCATTTGGTACAGTGCCATGTGGGAAATTATTAGCTAAAAGGGGAGATAAAAACAGAAATGAAAAAATGAATAAGAATGTGAGGGTAGGAGGAGATCAGTACTGAGGGAAGGTAGTAAGGCTTCTCAAACTTCAGTCGTGGACCTAGTAATATTTAACACTTTTAATTAAGGGTGATCCCGTAAAAAAATAAGGGTGTGCTAATGGAATTTACCAGTGGCATAAGGGAGGGTGGCACTGTCAAATAGAGACAAATAACACTCTCACTTAGGAAGAACTGAGCGACCTTGAGAACAGGATGAATCAGACAAAATTCAGACAGATTTGACTGCCAGTTCATGCATCTGAGTCCGGTTAACCAGGTTTCTACTACACCTGCATGCTCACAGGTAAGAAACAACTAAGCAAGGGAAAACACAGACCGTACAAATCCAGGTCTTTTCACCAGGGTAACACCTGTAATGGTTATGAGGCAAGTGTTAGAAATCAGCCAGGATAATGCACACTGTTCACTAATGATTCGCTTCAGTTTTGGGAAACTGTGGACAAAGATGATTAGGGTGACCGTGGAAAGGGAGAGCCTGGAGTGCAGAGGAATTTCGCAAAATGAATGCTGAGGGAGGCCGCTATAAATACCACATGGGCCTAAGCTCTAGGAAGAGAAAACATCTATTTAAACTGAAGGACAACATTGGCACAAGAACAAATGAGCATAAATTGGTCATGAATAAATTTAGGATAGGAATTGGAAGCAGGTTTCCAAACAACAGAAAAGCAATGTTCTGCAATTGCTTTCCAGTGAGAACAGTGGAAACAACAACAACAACAACAAATCCCAAGTTACTTTTAAGATGGACTTAAATGAGTTTCTGAAAGGGATTACATGATGTGTTTGGCTAAGATAGCAGAGAAGTAGACTTGATGACCCAAAAGGTCTATGCAGTCCTATCTGTCTAAGCCTGTTTTTCATTACCAAATATTTCAGAACACTTTAAAGTACTTCCTTTCCTTCGTGTATTTTTAAGATAAATTTTTTATAGCACACTGCAGGGATTGCTAGCTGGGCTGATTTAGGGAAGGCACAAAACAGTGGTGTCCAAAATACTCTGAATACTCTCCAAACATGACAAGTGTACAGTGTCCTACAGGGCAGTGCTTGGCTGCTTAAAGAAATCACCATTTTCTGTGGAGGGCAATGGGGACATAATCCCAACAGGAGTGGTACCCCTTAGAGCCTTGGTTCTCTCTCATTTCCCTGTGCTCCCAAGCCTGCTGCTCTATTTTGCAGCTTGCCTTCTCAGCCCCTCCTCACAGATGCAGCAGTGTGAAATGGGATGGCCAAGAATGCTTTATATCCACAAGATTAAATGGATGAAATCCGCAGCAGTCAGTATGAGTCTGAATGGATGCCAAACTGCAGTGAAGATGGTTTGTTTGGGGGCATTCCTCCAGCCTCACTAGTGTGGTACAGAGCTGTGTTAGCACGTCGTGCTTTCTCTTCTCTCATCCCAGGAAGCCCCTGTGTCCCTTGGTTTGGTTTATCCTGATCTGTGCTGTTGGGGTCTGGTTTTTACAGTTATTAGAAATGCCTCTGCCTGAATTAAGCTGCGGAAGAGACCATATGCCAAAATCAATAGTATGGATTTTATTTAATTACAAATAAGAGAGAGAGAGAGAGGGGGAGAAAAACAAAGATAAAGAAGTAGAAAAGAGGTGGGGGGACAGAAAGAGAGTGACAGAGACAGAATAAAAAATATCACCACTCTGTGGATCCCAATGATGTTCTGTTGATCCTCTCCACCTGGTCTTCTTGGTGGTGAGGGTTCCCTGAAAAGCACAAAATCCCATGGGTTGGTATATGCTAAGGCCAGGTGGGAATGCCCAGGCACCTCCCCCCAGGCAGGGGGGCAGTTTGACACGGTCTCTCACAGCAGACTCTGGGTCTGCTGCATCACTTCGCTTCACGTGCAATGCTGTGGTGCAAGGCCTCAGGAATGGGTCTGGGGAGCACTTTGGGGGGGTCTTTGGTGGATTATGACACCCCCTCAGCTGCCTCCCACTTGAATGTCCCATGGATGTGGCCTGTGGGGTTGGGTGTTTTACAGCTGGGCAGGTTTGTGTAAGGGAGGATGGGTGCTTCGTGCCTCTGACCAGAGGTTACGCCACACAACAGGAACTTCCTCCTCCCCCTGCCCTCGGCTGTGGGGGAGTCTGAGTAAACCTGGCCTCTGTAGGCTGTGGTCTCCCCCACCCCAAACCCAGCCAAAGATGATTCTCAGGGCAGCTGCTGGGTTTGGCTTTCTTGTGGATGCATTTTTCTCCCTCAGCCTGAGTTGATTGATAGTGTCCCCTTTATCTTATCTAGGTGGCTTAACTCACAGTCCAAAGTTCATCAGACATCTTCAAGGAGGGGTGGGCTTCTGTGGTTGTAGCTTCTTGATATAGTTTTTGCTATAATGGGCAAAACTCCTTCATAACAATGTTTAAAGCATGAACCATCTCACTCCCTGACAGGTGCCTCAGTGTTACTGTCCCTTGTTCCCAAACACAGCATTTCCATGACTTCTTAAAAGCTGCAATTCCCCTAGTCAGTGGGGCCATAAAGGGATTTTAAACCCTTTATGTATGGAAGCTTGCGGCTGAGGTTCAATAGCTGGAGTTTTATAGATTTCTTAACTAGACTAGCAAGGCTGGGTGTTTACAGCTGTTTTACAGTAATAGATGCTTCTTATCCAAGTCCTGGAGAATGCAGGTTGGCTGGGTAATGTGGTGACGCCCTGATTAGAAGAGGATCTCACAGTGAAAAGTTTTATGATTTTCTTCAGTTGAAATCTGATGAGTCGGACAATGAGATCTGCAGAATTGAGTGATTCTGGCTGGTTTTCCTCTCCAGCTAATTACACACATACTTTTTCTGAAATCAGCTATTAATATCGAGAACAGGTTAAGGTTAAGAAATGGGAAAGTTGGATGAAATCCCAAAGAGCACAGGTAGTTTGGAAAATGAGAAGAAATAGGCAGCAGCTTTACAGCTTGTTGCATCCACATTAATCAGATTTGCAGTAGGCAGCAGCTACTTTATGTGCAAATACTTTAACAACTGGTTTAAAAACCAAGCAGGATGTCTGAGTCCCCAGGTTCACGTAAAGTGGGTAATGAATACCTGCATAATGAGATAGAAAGGCCATAAACTTGGTGGTGGGAATTTTTGATCTCTCTTCAGCTGAGGTTTCTGCAGCTTTCTCAGCCTCTCAGTGCCAGGCAGGGAGGCAGTCATTTGCCAGGGTCTCCCTGTGGGGAAAGAGGATCTCGGTACCTCCAAACGCTGCAGCTTTGCCATCAGTGACTTTGTGCAGTGCCCCATGTATGAGCTACACTGTGACTCTTGGATCAGAAATGCCTATCCCTCAAAAGGAAAAACCAAAGCTAGTTTGAAAAAAATATTTCCAAGGAAAAACTATATTGAAGATCACAATGTAAAGACATGCACTGTGAAATGATTGAGAGAAAACACTTTGATTGACTGAAACTTAAAAAGAGAAGCCATTATTTTTGGTGTTTTTAAATTTAATTTTTGTTCCTGAACCGTGTGTATCTTGAGAGCTATTTTTTCACCTATCCTTAACTTCAACAAGGGCACAACATCTATGAGCTGGATGAGATGATTTCATTCTGCCCTGTCCTGCTAGTAAACTCAGTTTAAAAGCAATCAATCATAAGCATGACCTGTACTTATTGCTGAGTTCTTGCTCATGCACACAGGTGTGGAAACGTGGCTCTTCAAGGGAGGGTGGCAGCCTCATGCCAGGGATGAATTTAGCCCTGAGTTTGCTGCAGTCTCATGGAGCTGACCTGGTTGCCATAACTGCAGGGAAACATGCTCAGTTTTTCCATGGGTGGAAATATCTGTGGGGTGGAAATATCTGTGGGGGTATAAAGCACATTGACAGCTTGTTTGCAAACAGACCCACAAGTGCGTGTGGGAGCATTCAATTGACAAGTGTACTGAGGAAATGGCTTCAGCCACAGCAGGTGAAGAGAAGTGGCTCTTTCAGACATGGCTCTGGAGTTTGGACGCCAGCTCATGCCCCACATGAAGGCAGCATTGGCATCGGTGGCATCTGGGAAGGTGTGAGGGGTCTCCTTGTGTGTGCCAAGGCTGTTGCCTGCCTCCAAGCAGGTCTAATGACCACCCCGACATTAACAGTGATTAAACAGCACCAAAGGCTCTGAAAACAACACCTCATGAGGTGAATCATCTGGGCCTGGCGTCTGTGAGCACTGGAGCGGCCGCTGTGGAGAGGGAGCTGTGCTTGCACCTGCAGCCTGAGGTGAGTGGTCAGGTGGGACAGTGATCAGTGGTCAGGTGAGACAGTGACAGTGATCAGCTGACTTCCTCTAGTCTCATCCCTGGGCATTTTAAAAACAAGAGGTTAAGAAATAATCCCTGCTTGGATTATAATCCCCTTGGGTTAACACCAGAAGAGAGAAGTGCCTGGCACAGCTGCTGACAGCAGTGCCCTGGTCCAGCCCTCACTGTCCCAGCCAGGGCAGCCATTGGCCCCCTGGCCATCCTGTGTCCTCATCAGTCCCATCCCTGCTGAACAGGAGCCACACGGCAGAGAGTGGATGTGAAATGACACCACTGCAGGAGAGCTGTGATGGTGTGAGGATGGTATGGCCTAAGTAAAAGGAAAACAAAAAGGGGCAAAGGAAAAAAAAACCCACAAAAGTCTGTGTTCGTTCCTCACTCTTCCCTCAGTGCTGTCTCACCCCATGCAGAGGCTTCAGAGGTGTGAACACATCCTGTTTACATCCGCCACCAGGACGGGGAGGCTGAGAGGAGTGCACGGCTGAGGCACAGTTGGAGGAAACGCCGAGCACAGGGAGAGCAGCTGCAGTGGGAGACGGCCCCACCATGGACACAGTGCCTGTCTACCACGGGGCCATCAGCCGGGAGGCTGGGGAGCAGCTGCTGCTGGCAGCAGGCACGGATGGCAGCTACCTGCTGCGGGACAGCGAGAGCATCCCGGGAGTCTACTGCCTCTGTGTGCTGTGAGTACGGGAGCCCAGGGCAGGGGCCTGGGAAGGGCTGCTCAGGTGGCAGCTGATTTCCAACATTCCCCTCCACAATATGGGGTGCTCCCATAACAAAATATGTTCTAATGTTACCATCTGCTTGTCTGAGTGAGACTTTTGGCTCCTTCACCTTGACTTAAAGTAGACGGGTGCAATGGGTGATGTGGGGTCCTTTACAAAGCAAAGAGGAGCAGGTTTTGCCTTGCAGAGCCCACACTTCCTACAGGCAAAAAATCTGTAAGAGAAAGCAGGCAGGCACGTGGGAAGGGTAAGCAAGGTGCCACGGAGAAATGCCAGGCAGCTTGGCTCAGGATGGTGTGTACGGCCTCTTTGTGCTGGATAATCCTCTTGCTTTCTGCCTGTGTCCTTCTGCTTCTCTAGTGTGCTCATGGTTGTGTTCAGCAGCATCCCCAGTGTCCCTGTCATTGGGAAACGTAACATAGAGTGCTGCCATCCAGAATGTGCCTTTGTTCAGGATGCTCTCAGTCCCACAAGCTTGTGGCTTGTTCCACAAGCCACAAGGCTTGGCGCAAACTACCTGTAATGCACACGAAATAGTGATGGTAATGAACTAGGTGGTAATGTTTCATCAAATAGGGTGAAAAGGGAGAGATCTGATGGGATGGTCTGTCAGAGAAAGGGTAAAGGTTCCCCTGGGAGAGCTGGGGGACTTTATATTCATAGCACTTTATTTTAATGAGGAAATTTAATTACTCCACTGTTGGCAAAGTTCTTGGAAGTCCTGGTGACACTATACCATTGCATCAGAAAGACAAAGATGTGTCTATGTGTCACTTATGCCTTACTTCAGAAGGAGAAGGAATGCAAGAGAAAACCCTTTTAGGCCCAGCATGAAATTAGCTAACAGAGGGAACTCAGGTACCTGGCAAAAAAACAAAAGAGAAAGAAGAGTCCTAAGTCAGGTTTTCCCTAAATCCCTTGAATACATTTCTGGCAGTATGTAATTAAGCCCTGGGTGAGCATCATTATCTTCCTGTTATAGACCAGTAAATGGAGACACGCAAGAAGGTTATAGGCAATCCAAAAGGACACAATCCTCTTCTCAAGGAAAATCTTTGTGGCTGTATTTTTTCTTCTCTTATGAAATCAGGTGAACCAAGATAGGTGCTCCTGCTAACACGTACCTTAACAGCCACCTGAAAAATGGGAAATAAGAAGCATCTTGAGTTAAATGAAAATGGAATAGACATAGCAAGAGGTAAGGAGCGCTATGATTCCTGTGATGGGAATAGGCAATAAAAGCAGAATCTCTTTTAAATAACTATCAGAGGAAATGGGGATATATCACCCTTACACTCAGAAGTCATTCAGTGCAGGTGAAACACTAAGGCAGTAGAGAAAGGTCAGGAAGAGTGCTACAATGCTGAATAAGATACAGAATATTAGAATTAATCCACCATCAGTCTAAATTGGGATGTAGGTATGTAACAAGGTCTTTCAGTTGTACACGATCAGTTAGGACTTTTTGTATATTAGTAATAATTTCTGCCCTTCGAAAGAAATTTCATGAATGAAATAAAATGTGGAAAATGAAAATAGGAAGAAATTAAAACATTTCTAACTGTGAAGCTCTGCAATCTTTGGAGGAAAAGATACTTCAGTAAGAAACAGAACAGAATTGCTTCCAGAAATTATGGGCCATTCATGTCTTCATGGTACATTGCATTCAAACATACGTATGATAAACAAAGGGGTAAAAAAAAAAAAAGGCAAGAAAATTAATGGTGAATGTTATGCAGACTTTTTACAGAACATAGATTCTTTACAGTTATTCTATAAAGGAAATTTGCAACAGCAGCTTGGATAAATACAGATGCAATTTAAATGAAAAATGTTATGATGCGTATGAACTGATACAGAAAGAAAGGTGGCTGAAGAATGATAGAATTAAGCCTTGGTTCCAATACTTCTTACTATTCAGTTCAAATAATTACGTAAGAAATAGCAGATACGGTAAACAGCATATCACACAATAACTGTGGAGACAGTTTTCATAAAGATACCCAGAAAGGATCCCACACTGAGATAGCAATGACAGTTTGAAGAAATGTGGGCTATAAACTAGAGAAGTGCTTTGACAGGCAAAGTTTGCCAAAGCAGAGTACTTTAGTGGAGAGACTGGAGGAGCAGGAAAGGAAGGCGTGAGAGATGGAGATATGTATTCAGTGGAGAATGCTAAGCCTGGCTTTGGCAAAAGAAGCCAATGGACATAACCTGTCCGAATTCGAGTCTGAACATCACGGGCAGAGATGGAACAGGTGACAAACATGCATGTGCAGGGGAGCTCTGGTAAAAACTGAGGGAAATGTGCAGTTACTGTATTCACTCTGCAAGAAAAAGAAAATTAAAGAATAAGTACTTCTCTGCTTTTTTTAAATACTTCTTTCTAAATAAATAATAGAAATTACTAGGAATAAGTTATTCAGCAATTTACATTTTGGTTCGAAATCCGTGCTGACAATCACCACAGGAATATCTAGACATACGAAGATCAGACAAAAGATGAATTTACTGGAAGTAATGAAGTGATCTTTGAAACACGGGAAATAAGGCTGGTCAGCCATTAGATATATTGCAATAAGTGTCAGAGCTAAACAACATATTTTGCATGTTTCCAATGACAATTTCAAACAGAAGTTTACCTGTTTTATACTGCCAGTAGTGTTTCTACTGTCCTTAGAAAACAAAAAGAGAAAAATAGTCCAGTTTTCCAAAATCAACACATGTTCAGTGTGTCTTCTTTCCCCTCTCCCTCCACTTCCCTGGAGAAGTAAAACAAACCAAATCAGACACAAAGCCCCGCAGCTTCCCAGTTCTAACCCATCTTAGGGTTCCTTTTTCCATCACAGGGGAATTATAAGGCACAGTTCTGACAAAGATAAAAGAAAATAAATATAAAAGAAATATTTATCAAAAGAGCAATTAAGCATATGTTTGGATGACAATGGCATCATCTGCCTGAACTCGCACTGGTAGCTGCTCTGCAATTCCAGCTCCAGGTACAGTAATTGTCAAGCCCTGTGATTTCACCGCATTGTTTATGCTCAAACAATGTCTCATTTTCCCAAGAAACTGCATAAATTTGTAATGCCACAATCACCACCACACCCTCCCCCTCAAGTACCTCCAAAAAACCCTGACATATTTGGGCAGGCTTTGAGCCTCTTAAGGCACACAATGAGGACTGCAGTGTTCATGGCCAGGCTCATTCACCTTCTGCTTTCCAATTAAAAAGCGGAGCCCTGACCTTTAAAAAGGAGAAGAGTCAAAGACTTCATGAATCCCTTGTGACTGACGCTGATTTTACAGGGCAAGCATAAAAGAGACAGGTAGTAGCATAAAACCTGACCTATAGAGGTGGGTAACTGCAGCAGGCAAGACCCTGTTGGAGCAGAGCATTCATCTAGAAAACTCTGCTTTCTCTCCTCTTTGTTTCTCCTGAGCTACTGATTTATCTCCCTTGAATGCCGCTTTCCACTTCCTGAAGATGGGGTGTGCACCTGGTGTGCCTGAAAGCCTTCAAAGAGACAATGAATATTTTCTTGGTATGACTGCGGCAAAGCACCAAGGACCCACTTCCAAAAATATTTTAAGACCACAATTAAACTATGCATGGAAGAGTAGGAAGGTTTTGATTTGCAACTGTGTGCTCGGGGGCTTTTGCAAACAGAAGCGCTCCTTTCAGATTTTGGCAAAGATTTTAATACCAGATGCTCCCAGGTCTTCATTGTATGAATATCATTATTGAATTGATAATATATACTTTAAGGGTGTTGTGAATATGTCAAAAGAAGTACACAGTCTTTTCCTGGAAATTTTTGGACTTGCATTGAAAAGCAAGATTTTTGCTGTTCCTGAAAACTGGTCTAGAAGAAATGCATATACTTTATAAAACATACACGTTTTACCCATAAACAAGTTAGGCACTGCACACAACGCACCAGGGTTTTAATATCAAACCTGATTGTTCCAGGGAGCTTTCTTTCCTGGTCTGGTTTCCTCTTTGCTCAATGCCCCGTTTGACATTTTTAGCACCCTCAGAAATCCTCTGTGCTCACAGCTCCTAATGAAGTCAATGGGGGACACGGGACACACTAATGGTGACTACTTTGAGGAGCAGCCTCTTAAACCCTGCCTGAAAAATGCATAAATAAAATGCTGGAGAGTGCCAAAAGCCCTGCGTTCCTTTACAGATATATGAGCACACATGCAGAAACAAGCAGCTTGTGCCTGAATTGGCAAAGATAAAGCATTTTTAGTTTGGGTTTTAAAATTCATATACTTGAAAATACTGAGAATGTTAGTAGTTGTTTCAGAGCTTTAAGTAAGACAAACATGACGTGCTTGCCAAAGTGTATGTTCAGATGATTTGTTTGAAACCAGCCGTTTGTGTACTGTGCTGCATTCAATTTGTGGAGAATAATCAAAAGCTGGAATTGAAAGCTGTTTAGAGCTCCTGAAGCAACAGTAATGGCAACAGGGATAGGCTGCAGTACTATCAGATTTTACGTGTGCTATTTTTTCTGCCACGGTAACCACGGTGCACAAGTTCAAGGCAACGTGCCGAAACTTTCTGATGCAGCAGATACATCAGCTGTGCCGTACGAAGGTGTAGTGCAGCATCACAAACCACTTCAGCTTAGCATTGCCTTTGTTTCCTGTGTAATATATTTGATAGAAATGGCAGAATAATTGCATTTGTCATATCACTACACATAATAATCATCATCAGTTAAGAAGTAATTTGGAACAAAAGAACCCTCAATTCAACGTTGCTATTGTAAATATCACACACTGTTTTCAGCTTTGAAAAAAGTCTTCTGCAGCACAATGGTAAATTTTCCTGAGGTGAGTATTTCAGGTGCCTGTTAACCAGAGTGAGTATTTTCTTTGCTGAGCATAACTTGGCTAATGACCTTCACATATTCTAATGGCTTTTCTTGGAAAGGTAGACACCCTGAATCATGGAATTGATGAAGTTTAGTGGAAGGCTAAGTTATTGGCCTGCCATAAAGTAATATCCTTCTACTTAGCATCTCAGATTTGAGTAAATTCTTACTTTATTTCTGAATTTGAAGAAATTCCTCTCTGAGGTATTGCTTTTGGCTGGAATCCCCTTGTACCACACTGACACAAACCCTGCTCGGAAAGGCTACACACTTGCTCCTTAGGTGAATCAGCAGCATTTCTTCAGATGGTTAGGAGTGTTGAAGTGGTGAAGATACTGACAATCTTCCACAGAAATCTCTGCATAAATTCACAGCTATTTCACAAGATTTAACTTTCACTTTTAAGGTTTTGTTAATTCAGAAGAGAAAATCAAGATAATGCATTTTCTTTATAGTGCTACAGCATTACAACAAGTTAATACGTGTTACTGATGCAGTATAGAGGGTAAATTTTTCCCACAAGAAGTGCTGATAAAGGAATCAGTGACAGAAATCAGTGACAGAAGTGTTAACTCAAGTGCTGCTGTGAGTTAGGCTACAGTCACTCTCTTGGGCTTTTTGGATGTTGTAAACACCAGTCTAACCTATTTTATTCCCTCTTGCAGACATAGAGCTTGATTCTTGCACATCATCTCAATGTGAACACTATTTTTTCAGCTTGAGTTAGCTGATGGGTGGTAATTTCTAAGTTGCTGTACTTTGACTGTGTAGCTGGGACCTAAATAAGGAGGGAACCAGGCTGTTTGTCAGTCAGAAAGTACAAATTCCAGGAGAGAGTGAGGAGAAGCTTAAAGGCTCCAAGGCACTGCGGTGTATTCCCCTAAATTCAAGAGTTTTGGCTTTGTGGTAGCCATCTCCCACCTCTGTAGCTCCCGTTGTGCCCATGCCATCACCCACATTCCCTGTCCAGGGTTGCTCACCAGGAAGCTGCCTGAAGTTGGTCCCTCTGGGCATTCAGGAGCTGATCTGCACCTACATCAAACACCTGTGATAGGGCAGAAGTGGCTCCACCCTGACCTCCTGTGCTCATGGTCTCCATGCCACTGACCCCCGCCCCAAAAGCATGGAGGCCCCTGGGAGCTCCCCAGCAGAGCTCCTCTCCAGAGCAGTGTGGAACTCATCTCCATAGCATTAAGTGGTTTCTAAGCATTATCTCTGCTTGAGAGATGAAGAGTTTAACTTTGTTTCACAGAAGAGAAAGGTGACTCAGGTCTGCAGTACCCTCTAGCTTTGGGTTCCCAGTGTGAGAGCTATGGGAAGGGATTCTGAGACTACCCAATGTTTTTCTGCACGACTTGCTGACTTTGCTTGCATTGCTGAGGTCTGTTTCCTTGTTTCATACAGCTGTGGCTTCCAAAACACCCATCTTCTGTTCCTGGCTTTTCCAGCATTTTGTGCTGCTCCCAGTTCAAGCCCCCTCATACTTTATTTCTGTATATCCCCTTCCTTACTCATTTAGTCTTTCTGTCAGGGGTTCAAATTTCGTTGCTGTTTCCTTGCCCAGCTTGCATAGACATCGGTCCCCTTTTCTTTCCATCCACATCCATCCCACTCAGTCCAAAAATTCCTGTCCAAGATGTCCAATTACTAAATTACCTTCTGGTTTTTAGCTCACTAATCTAGGCCAGGCAACACATGTACATTTGAGATCCTGGACACTGCTTGGCTGAGCGCCCATGGTACAGCCAGCCCAGACATGGTGATGCTACAACTGCTGACAACCTTCAGAGAGTGCCTCTCTTGCAGCCCAGAGAGGCACTGCTGCTTTCAGAGAGTGCAAGAGATATACCTTCCTTCAAACAAATTTTATGTCATACTCTGAAAACTGGGCATCTCCTCCTCTGACAATTAGATGATTTTTTTTTTTTAATATGGGAAAAGCACTGTTTTGCCTAACATGTTCCCTTCTGCCTTGTCCATCCCTAAATAAGGGTGAGACAAACACCTAAGAAATGAAATTTCAGTCTGAAATGCTGAAATGTGGCAAAGTTATTAAGAAACGGACTCTGGGCAGTATAATGCTCAGAACCACTGTTTGTAGGCCACACCGTGGTCTGGTTGTTAAACTATGTTATAAAGTGAAATTCCAAGGTAAGGTCAGGTTGTAAATGTACCAGGTAAGAGGAGCTGATTGACATAATGCAATGGTATCTGAAGAGAAAGATACGTAAGAGGAAGAAATTGATGTAATTTATTGCTGGCACATCTTTCCCTTGTCTCCCTGTCTTTCTCCCTTTTTATTTGTTCAATTTTGGTATCAGAAATGAATAAAAATTAGTTGATTAAAATTTCCCGAGTTGCAAAATATTTGGAAATTATTTTAAATTATACCATGCAGCTGAAATATCATGGTTAATTTTAATCTGTGGCATGTTTCTAATGTCCTCAGGCCATTTCAGTGGTGCAGAAGATTGTAATTATTCACGTGTTAAAGTAAATGCTGCTTTAACAGGTCTGATCACAGCTGAAAAGGAGAGGACAGGTAGACAGATGGTGTTTCAGTATGTAATCTGTGAACGAAGCCTTGGTAATTCTTTGGGAGGAATTATCTGGCTATAAAGAAAAAAAAGCCTATAAAATAAAGCGGACTGGTTCCTGTAATGGCAACTTTTTCTAGATTTTCCCTTGACGAAGTTTTCCAAGGGAAGGTATTGAAAGAGAGGCTGTGTTAGTGCAGTTCCCAGCTGGTACAGCATCTCCTTCCCTATGGAGACAAAATCCAGTGAGATGTCATAAAAATGTCTCAGTGGTGACCAAAGCACTTTCGTAAGTGCTGATATTGTCCTTACAGCAATGGCTCTTTTCTGTTCCCCTCATCAGCATTTTGGCATTTTCTGCCTGTGATCAAAAATTTGTAGAGCTTAATTCATCAAGCTGTTAATTCATGATTGTTCCTGTCCCTTGAGCTTCACTGAGAGGAGAGGGGAGCTTTGCAGTTGTGAGTGAGGCTGTATCTGTCCTTGGGACAGGTGAAGGGATGGGAGAGACCTTCACTGAATCTTTACCTGAGTGTCATGAGCTGGTCCTCCTCCAAGATGTGACGGTACACCAGTGTCACTGAGAGTGCTCTCTGAGATCACACCATGTATAGGAACATTGTGTCACTCTAGGAGCTTTTTTCCTGCCCTGAGGAGAGTAAAATGTAGAAAATTGAGCTGTCCTCTCATGTTAGCTGGGGAATTTCTCATTTCCTGAGACTTAAGCTTCAGTAAGTGAACTTTTTCACCTGCTTTTGCCCAGTGTTACATGCTTTACTCTTTGGAAGGTAATGTCCTCTACAATCTCAATTTTAGTTTGTGCATTTAATTTTTCTTTTAAGAAAAACATCTTGATCCTTCTTCAGCCCACACTGATCTTAGTTAACGTTAGGTAGACGAAATCATAGAAACCTTTCTCATGGGAGGCTGTTGCCCATGTAGCAGTAAACTTGGCCCAAAATTATATCACTTTTAAATGGAAGGTAAAAAACTCTTTGAAGTGGTAATGAAGTAAGTTTCTGCTGCATGACAGAAAGTTTTGATAAGATCATGTTCATTGGGAGAGTACTCATCAGAAGAGCTGTAATTCATTTTGTGGAAACCAAGGTCCCAATGGAAAGTAGTTCGATGGGAAGACCTAGCTGTTCACCCCCTTAACAAAACATCCTCCTTCCTTTGTGCATTTCCTTTGAAGAGGCAGGTGTGGATGCCCAGGTCATCTCCCATCTACGCAGTGGCTCACTTTCCTGGTGGCTTCAGAGCCATTAACAGATGATAATGTTGCATTTTTCAACTTAAGCACAGTAAAATTCCTCAGACCTTTCAGTCTTTCCTTCTCTGAAAGAAACATGAACATTTGCCAGGAGAGTGGAGAGCTCTCATTTGTCCCTCATGAGGCTGTGATAACAATGTCATACTCCTCCCATTCTCTATACTGTGCTCAAGGCATCCATTTTCCCAAATTCTTGTTCCTTTTTCAGAACCCCATGGGCTTTTAGTCTGAGCTATCCTTTGTGCTTTCCCTGGGCTCAGCTGAAATATTTTACAGTGTAATTTTTTGAAAAATGCAGGATAGGTGCCTATCTTGTATCTCACCATACTTCAATACTGATTATTATTTTATCTGACCTCTATTTTTCAATTTGTTCTGCATAGCAAACCTTTCTGTCAGAGTGCTGAGAGCCAACAGGCAGTTCTGAGTCCGAACAGCACCGCAGCCCCTCAACCCCTTCAGCTCATGCGATCTCTTATGTAGAGAAAACAGTGAAAGAAACAACAAATGGCGGCTTTCCAGACAACTGTGCTATTTGTGGAAAAATCAGAACATAAAGAGACTGATGCAGCTGGAATTCTTTTGGGAAAACCAAGAACCAAACAGGGGTAGTAGAATCATAGAATCATAAAATGGCTTGGGTTGGAAGGGACTTCAAACATCCTCTAGTTCATCCAGTTCATCGAATCATCTAGTCTCAACTGCACTGACGTGGGCAGGGATGCCACCCACTAGACCAGGTTGCTCACACCCTTATGTGCAGTGTAGTATTGAAAACAGAAGGCAAGAGAATGAATTTTAGATGTATAGATACTGATTCTGGTGGGTTTGAGGCTTGGAAAAAAATCAGTGTGGAGAAGGTTAAATACCCACTTCAAAGAGATGGAACCAAATGCCAGGACCTGTCTGGTATTTCCCGGTATATCATCGCCTGTAAAATCCTCATTTCAGTAACCCTGTATTGGCTGGTGTTCTACATACTTAGGTACAGGAAAGCTCCTTGTGATTTTTAAGAAAAGATTAACATGAACATCACACTATCATGAAAAGCTGATGACACAGGCACAGCTCTCACTCTTTAAGAAAGAGCGTGATGGTACAAGACTGTCTGGGGGCCCTAAAGGGAGACAATGGGTTCCCTGAACATGAACATGTATAATCCAGTGGCTTAGAGGGATGTGCTTTTAACCAGCTGGGCTTGAGCTGTGGCTTCAAACACCACTGACCATGGTGCCATGGCATGGACAGGAAAGCAGTTCCAAATTCTTCCCTCCTCCTGCAGCCACATCAGATTGTTCACATCTCTTCCCAAGGTCCAAATCCCTGATGGACTGTAGCTTGCTGCAGAAAGCAGAGGGGAAAAGCAATGATGGCTGTTTTCCTCCTTAGGTTTCCATGAAGTGAGCGTGGCCAGCTGCTTTTCATGTCTGTCCAGTGGCATATAGAAAGTCTGGGGGAAAGGCTCCCTTGGTAGACATGAAGAGATGGATGACGTGGTGGGATTGTGGGGCAGCATCAGGCACATTCCCATTCTCGAGGAGAGGAGGGCAGTGTCTCAGCTGTGCACAGGGAGCTTGTCCCTGCAGCAGCCTGGATGGGAGGGAATGGCTTTGTGCCCTTCACCTCTGTGTCTAATCACAGTAGGAGTCGAGTGGTGGGGGCAGAGCTCACAAATAACCACAGGCATTTTGCTCCCACTTGGCAGGGTTGTAGCAGAGTGCCAGCTTTTAAAAACCTCCTGCTTGGGGAAATTATACCAGACACCACTTTGCAAAGGTTGCTGTAAAGACTTTCAAACAGGAATTTATCCAGGAGCCATGACACAAAGCATAAATAATTGCAATCATACTATATCTGTGTCATTGATGGTTTCTCATATTTTGTAGTAACTGCTATAATGCCATGCATAATTGGAAATAAATACAGTTAGTTTCTGCTTTCTTAAGAATAAGAATTGATGTTCAAATAGGGAGTGGTCCCTAAAATCCTGCTGTGTGTTCATGTAAATCTATGTAGTGTGAAATAGAAGCATAGAATCATAGAATATGCTGAGTTAGAAGGGACCTATCAGGATCATTGAGTTCTGGCACTGTCCAGGACAGCCCAAAAATCACACCATGTGCCTGAGAGCATTGTCCAAATGCTTCTTGAACTCAATACAGTCTTTCTTATCTGATGTCATCTAAACTAATGTGGTACCCATGGAGCTGCTATGAACTGATTCTGAGCTAAATTTTTGGATATTAATGTAGTAATCTACCACATAAATCATTCACTGAGTTGGGTTCATGAGAGAAGCAAGAGTGACTTTGGCACGAGTTGTGCTTTTGTTCTTAGTGTATGGCTCCTTATTCCCTGGAGACTCAGATTTTAAAGGAAGGAGGATTCCATACTCTTATATCTCTTTTATCAGTATTTGAAAGTTGGGAACATACTGGCAAAGCAAAGAGTAATTGATTTAACTCCTTTCTGTGGGTATAGCTTTCCAAATAAATTACAGTCGTGACATTGCTTCTGTTAACATCTGCATTTAAATTAATCTCAGAACAGTAATGCTACCTGTCAATAATGCACCTTCTTTTTGCAGGTAAAATGTTTCTGCTGTGTGTCAGTGAAAGGAGGTCACTGAAGAAAATTAATAAAAATGCTGAGGAAGGAATGAAAGAAACGCCATTTAACCTAAAATAACTGAATACTGCTAAACTAGATCTGAGTCAGACCAATCCCTCTCATTCCAAAAGAACCCAGTAGGTTTGACACTGCATCTGGCCAGTGGGTTTTTAGCTACCTAGAGCCTTTTTAGGTGAATTTATTTTTAAGGAACAGTTAGGAGATGACCTGACTCTCACATAACAGTGTAGTTCTTGTGAAAACTGCCAGGAGAAATGAATAATAAATACCTGTTGACTGTTTTTTCACAGGCATCAGGGTTATGTTTATACCTACAGAGTGTCCCAGACAGAAACTGGATCCTGGAGTGCTGAGGTGTGTACTTCTCCTTTCCTTTCTGAAAATTTCTACATCCTGTTTGATATAGATTATAGATTTAATGAAATATATTCAAATTATTCATGTTTCTGCCTAGTCTGATTTTTATTGATGGTAATTGATCTAGAGTGCATCCATCAGTAAGATGTCTTGGTGCCACTTCTGACAGTCTAGAACTCATAAATTAATTCCCTGTTTCATTTCAGCTGTTGCATAATGCAACAGTGCATCATTTTGCATCATTTTACATGGCAAAAATATTGTGGTTTTATAATTTGACAAGCACAATCTGTTTCCTTCTATCCTATGTACCACCAGCGTCAGAATATTAAAGAAAAAGTTTTCAATGTACAGTGTTTTAATTCATTAATCCAGATTAATTCATCATTAGTGCAAAATATATATAGGGTAGCCAAAACTTGATACAAAATATATTTTCCCCCACCTGACAACAAACTGGTAATTTGGGTGCAGGAAAACATTACTTGTAATACAGACAACATTCCAATGATGGAATTGGGATGTTAATCTCTATTTATTTTATGAATTTTTTGTTCTTTGGATGTACTCTGTCTATTAATTCATAATTAGTTTTCTGTTTGTATGTTAATGAACATTTATTACAAATATTATATAATTTCTAGACAGGCATAATTCCTCGGCCATTACTATATTAGAAGTGATTCTGGAAGACAAAACTGATTCTTGGGGTTACCCCAAACAGATCAGGGGGTGGAAGTGACTGACATTACTGTGGAGTAGATAATTATCTGTGTGACCCTTAGGAATAGTGCCCAGTAAATCTTTCTATAAGATATCAGGAGCACCCTTTAAGGGTTAGGATTTGTAGTGCCCAAGACAGAAGTTTTTCAGGACAGGGTGAGGGTGACAGGGCACCCCTTGTGCCAGGGTAAGCACTGGCATCTGTGAAAGGATTCCAGGATGCCAGGGTCCTCCACCTGTGGAGGGTAATTCCCTGATTGAGGCTGAGCCTCCTTTAGCCCCAGGGGACATGAGCATTTGCAGTGAGGTTTTTCTGGTGTTATGTAGACCTGCTACGATGTCTGGCCTGTGACCTCCACTGGCTCTGTGTGTGTGACTTTTGGGCTTTCCCTGGCTGTATTTTAGGCAAATCTTACTTGAGTTTCACACCATAGGTGTGCTGAAGGCCCAGGCTTCTCTGTACATCCCCTGCAGGGGAAGGTCCTAGCTACAGATCCATGATATCAACCCTTCTCTAAAGGAACTGAAACCTTTAAGTAAATGTTGATAGGACCACGCTGGCCTCAGCTGTTAGACGCAGCAGCCTAGGTCCAACTTATCCCCATGGAATGTCCCTCCAAGGCCAAAACAGACCCCAGATGCAGCTGGTCCTTTCCTATCTCTGCTTCCTTCCCTGTGGCTGGTTAGTCTCTGAGCAAGCTCAAGTCACACCCATCTTTCAAGAATGAGGCAAGGAATTAAAAACAGTGCTGGTGAAATCCCAGCCAATGTGCGGACTCCAGCTGGTGCCAGGGAGGCTGGATTTAGCTCACAGCTGCTGGGTGAGAGCAGTGTCCCTTGAGTGGGACTGTACTGGTAGGACCTATGCTTCTCCTCCCTTTACTTTGGTGAGGAGGAGTTATTATGAGAACGCCCTGAAGGATTTAACACAAACACTGGATTTTTGATTAAATGTACACATAGTTTCTTTTGATACTGTTTGAAAAGTTGCTAATGTAGAGAGATAGAAAGACTCACACTTTTAATAAATAGGTGACATTTGACTGCTGTCTTGGTACAAGAGGTAGACAGGAATACTCAATGAACACATAAGCCAGCATTGAATGCTCCAAGAAGGGTTTGCAAAGAGGCTGTGTCCTTGCTGGAATTTAGTGGTGTGAGGACTCCCTCTCTGTGGTAAGCCCAGGTTGCTCTCTAGGTTTTCTCACTGGTATTTCTAGGATGGAACTGTCTTACTGATACAGGCTGGGAAGTTATTTGTAGGGAGGTTAAATCACTGTCTGCAATAAGTCAGGGTCAGAAATAGCAAAAGGTCACTTGTAAGTTTGCCTAATTAGTGTGGCAGGTGAATGTGGGTAATTAGTGTGGGTTTCTCTTGTAACGATTAAAAGACTGTCCCTCTTCCAACTTCCTATCTCCATGCTGCTGGAAGCTGCTCAGTGTAGGAAGGCTGGGATGCCCCTGGGAAAGCGGAGAGCAGTGCAGCTCATTGACTCATCTTGAACTGGCACATCAGGGGGTTCACATCCATGGCTGGCTCCTTCCCTGGGAGCTGTGTGCACTTCTGAGAACAAGGCCTGTGTGCCAGCACAGGCACTGGCACCCAGCAGCCCTTCTCAGCTCTCCCCCTTTGGCTTTGCAGACAGCACCTGGGGTCCACCGGAGGCTCTTTCGGAAAGTGCAGAACCTCATTTTGGCCTTCCAGAAACCCAACCAAGGCATTGTAACACCCCTGCAGAATCCAGTTGTCAACCACGTGAAAGCCAACTACTGCCCAGGTACTGGTGGGGCGGAGGAAACCTTGGCTGCAGCTGAGCAGAGGCTCCACAGTGGCAGGGATAGAGGTCTTTGACATAACTTGTATATTTGACTTGAACTAGCCAGCAGAGTGACTTTGCCAAAAATGTACCCCAACTTTGCTATCTTGTGATTTGAAATGCTGTCACTCAGGTGCTCCTTGCAGACAGGGCCTGTCTCTGTGATAAGAAAATGGAATTTGAATATGTATTCCTGAGTGCTATGGCAGCAATGGCTGCCTTCCCTCACCACCATCCTCGCTCATGGAGGTATGAGCCTTCTGGACTGTCCATTTTCTTGCAGTGTTCACCTGTTCATATATTTGTGATTATTTCTCTTAGGGAGGAATGAAGGCTATGACTTCCACCTGCAGCCATCATGAGGATGTCTCCCCAAGTGTGACATAACCACATCTTCCAGCATCTCCTCTAATCCGTGCTTTAAAACAGAATGATTTATATGATAGTAAATACAACTCTGTGAGTTTTCTTGTAACATTGGCAAAAATGTGTATTTCATAGAATTTATTGCTCAAAATGTTGAAATTTAAGTTTCAGAATACTTTGAACTTAGGGTGGGATATTTTTTGGTTTCATTTTGGAAGTTTCAGAATACTTTGAACTTAGGGTGGGATATTTTTTGGTTTTGTTTTGGTTTTTCCTAAGAGAGAATAAAAAACCATGAACTGCTAAATCCTTTATGTCTTTTTTTTTCCCCCTTTATACTGTCAAGTGAAAAATATGTTTTCCCATCAAGATTAGTTCTTAATTAATAACTAGTTGTTAATTGTACATTGCTTAACTTTGGATCCTGCTTTGCTTTGTTCTGATTGGCATTTATGCAGAATTGGACAAGTCCCCTTTTATAACCTTAGGAGAATGGTTTACATTAAAGTGATCTTGCCTTGGGTGGGCTGTGTTTGTCATTCATACAGTTCCTAAGGATATTCCAGAAATGACACCATGAGGATCCCCATTAACTGATTTCCCAGCAAACCAGTTGCTCTGCCTTGTAACAAAATCTGTAGTTTTCAGCAATGACCAAGAGCTTAAGTAATGCACAGAGTAACCAAGAACACCCAGTGAAGTGGAAAGCCTTGTTTTTTGCTTTTAGGTGTTCCCTGTACTTGAAACAAGCCATCTTTGCATACAAGTTGAAAAAATAGATTATTTTTGCATGACAGCTTTTCCTTTCCTATCTGTGTGTTTCCGTGCTGCTGGTGGGCTCCTGGAGGGGAGGTTTGAATCTACAGGGCCCGTCAGCTGTGTAGGGTTAGCATGAGGCTGCTGGGGAACTCAGAGTGCGTGCCTTTTGCACGTGGGGGGGAACAAGATAGGGCTGTGTTGCACTGCAGTCCACAGTCCAGACTACCTCTACGTGAGTTTTGGCCAGGCAGGCTTGTGTGAGTTCCTGTGGGCTTTGGGAGGGAACCCAGCTAGGGCCCAGCCTTGTTTGTGTGCAAGGGGCTGCATCTGGTCCAGCTGGCTGGTTTGTGCCACCAATGGTCATGCTTCAACAAACACAAATGGTCCTGACTACCAAAAGAAAGCTCCCTTCCAAATCACAAGACTAACAGTGATTGCAAATGGATTACAAAAATATATATAAATACAAAAAACCAACCGTTAAACATTATATAGGCACCTTTGTGTTGCTCTGGTTTTGTTTTATGCCCATACTTCTCTCTTCTGCAGATCTTGGAAGGCTGAAAATATTTCCTAGGAGAGAAAGAGACTTTTCCCAGAAATGCCAGGCTACAGACTCAGGGAGAACAAAGCTAACTGAATTTCACCAGACACAGCCACCTGCAGCTTAGTAGCACAGTAAGAGGCCCCACACCTGCCTTGTTTTCACCTCACTAAAGGCAAGTTGGGTGTGAACAGTGACAGAACTAAGTGGGCTGCAAGTCCAGGATTCAGCAAGGTGGGGATGCTCCAAGCAACATTTGATAAGGCTGAAAGGCTTACCTTTTTACCCCCTCGGTGTGTGTGAGAGATCGTGAGTGAGTGAGACAGTGCAAGCAATAAAAGATTTTCTGTGAAGCACGAGTTTCTTGTAAACCAGCAATAGGAATAAATGCAATAAATGAACAGCCCCATCTTCACAGGGACTAGTCGGCAACACTGGTGCAAAGTTGTGGTTGTGCCATTTTCAGCTCATTACTCAGTTTCTATTTAACTGAAAGCCAAATTTCATCTACGGTGAACTGTCCCATTGTATTTTACACTGCATGTATGTGTTGCTTTGTGCCTTCTTTGTACGTGTGCTTCTTGGTTGAAATTAGTCTTACCTTAGTACAGTGCCCTACAGTGGCATATCCAGCATGATTTCCTCTTTAATAAAACATTTAAAGGCTGCTTTTTTTATCATTACATAACTCAGCAAATGAACTGGCTGGTTTGCTGTCACTTGTGCCCATTGAAGCTTTCCCTTCTCCCTGCCTTAAAGGTTTCCCAGCTTGCTGTGAGCTGGGGGCATCTGGTCCCTGGCAGTTCCTCCCCAGCTTTGTGCTCCTGCAGACCATGCTTCCCCAAAGCCTGCTGAGCTGCTGGGTGCTGGCGGTGCTGGCAGCGTGTAGCTCAAGCCCCAGCCTTCCCGGGGAGCTCTTCTGCTTTCCGGGTGCTGGGTCTAAACCCCTCGCTCACCTGGCCTCTCCTGGGAGCAGGAACAGGTGTGCCTGGAAACCATCCCTGGCAGGTGATTGTGCAGTGGTAGGGATGCATGCGGTGGGAAGAACCTTGCCCAGGGGCTGTTTCCTACAGAACTGTCCTATTGACTCGAGGCTGAGGCTGCATGTGGAAAACCTGCAGCACACAAGCAGCAGCTGCTGACCTGCTTTGCAGTGCAGTGAGCTGAGGATAACTGGTTTGACTATGGTTGACTTCAGAAGTGCATTGTTCTTTTGAAAAATACATAAAATAGGCCAGAAGATGCCATTTCTGTTTAAAGCTGAGAATGTTGTTTCAGTTTCTGATGTAAATTATTAAGATAGAGGCTTGTATTGTTTCTTTTGGGTACCCAAGGGTCTGGAATTGCTGTAGGCTTAAACAAGCTGGAAACAGAGAGAAGCTGATGGTGCCTGTGAGACAAGTAGATGCTTGGTTATGGGAGCAGTAATATGGAAATTATATAGATTTCATACAATGACTTAGGTGTGAAGAGCTACAGATCCTTTTAGAGAGCAGCAGCTGCATTTTGCAGGCATGACTTGCCACATGATGTCAGTATCACCTGCTGCTTCCTTCCCACCATCTCCCTGAGGCTGCAGCCCTGCTGGGCTCAGCCCCTCTCTGCTGCCCTGTTCCCCTGCCAGACCTCCCACCCCATCCCCTCGCTGCCACAGCCCCAGCTCTGGCAAGGCTTTGTAGCTCACCATGTTACCCCTGCTCTGGGCCTCTCCCCTGCAAAGGCAATGCTGCTTCTCTGCAGCAGCTGATGCTCCCTCAGCTCCAGCTTTGCCTCCACTAAGCCCTCCCCTGCTCCCTGTCGACCGCTGTGACAGCCCTCCTGCAGCACTAAATCAATACAGTCTCCCAGGCTCCAGAAAAAAAGGGTTTTCTTCCCTTTTCTACTGGAGCACCCCTTTGGAATCGCTTCCTTCTCATCCATCCAGCGCAGCCTCAGCCCTCCTGCTTGGCTCTTACCCAGCCCAGCTGTTGCAAGGTTTTTCACCATGTAAGCTTTCCTTTAGCCTTAAGCATTCCTTGTGCCCCTCCATTCACGTGCTCCTCCTCTCTGCTGCAAGTACTGGGCTTTCACTGCTTTACTTTCCTGGGCACATACTTTTGATAACACAGAACCATTCATCATCATCTATTTGAGGCAGCTCTAAAGAACATGCAGATACTTAAACTTTGCTACTCATACTACCAGCACGACTGACTTCACCCACTCTGTTATTAGGAGTGCAAAGGCATTTAACAGAATATTTTTTCTCTCTCACATTTGCTTTGATGAAATATAATAACCTTTGCACAAAAACTGGCTGGGATTTCACCTGCAGTGAAACCTGCAGAGTTATAAGCATGAACTTCGATGAATCAGAAGTAAAATTAAATCTTGCTAAGCAACATCCTGCCCCCAACTTTTGAATCAATCAATCTTGGCTGAAGTCCTTATTTAGCTCTGTGGAAGCACCTTTTACTGACATGACCCGAATATCTCAAATACTGATGGAAACTGATGTAAACAAAGACAACATCACACGCCATAAGTTTGCATCTTTATTTTTTAAAAATGAAATAGTCAAAGTACTTTCTTTTTCAAATATCGACACATAATATATTAACTTTCAATATTTACAGTGTGTTGCTGGGATGTTCTTGTAGAAAATGCATGCTTCTGGTCTGAAACCCAGAGCAAAATGCATCAGACCATTTAACTGCAGCCATATAACATAAACCTGTACAGTATCCAGTCACTATTCAGCACAGGAGTTAGAGCAGGAATAAAAAAATTGGGATCTATTGTTTCCTAGCAACGAGGCTGAGGCCATTTTAACACAATTTCTGTAAGATCAGAACCTCTAACTGCTGTTAGACAGAAAGTGAAGATCTTGGCATACATTGTAAACATTTTTTACTGTTGATGAGAAAGCTAAAAAGGAACATTACTTTGACATATATCGTATGCTATGCTTCTCGTTCTTGTTTATTGACACTTCTGCCAGAAGAGTATGAAGATTTTAATGTTTTATCATGGTTCATACAAGTAAAATACTGTCAAGGACACGATCTGATATACTAACATTTATTAAAAGGCTAAAGTCCACCACGAGATCTAAGGAAAAACTGGAAATTGTCAAACACGTTTCCTTAGACAAATAATGGCAGGTGACAAATGCCCAGACAAATCCACAGCAAGTCCAACTCCACCATTCCCAGTCTCTGCCTGGAAGTGATTCCTCTGGCAGTCAGGGTGCTTTCAACCTGGTAATGTTTTGTATCAAGGAGAGGTTTAAATAACAGCCAGCACTTGATGGGAAAACCCTTGGGGCTGTTGGCGCAGCCGAGCCGGGTGTCACCCGGGTGTCACCGCGTCGGATCAGCCGCACCCTGGCGAACGCCCCGGACACACAGACACCCCCGGGCACTGCCTGGCTCCTCCGGCTCAGCTCAACACGAGCTCCTCTGCCTAAACCACTTTCCCTTTGGGAACAGCACCTTGGCTCCCAACAGCGCCCATCGCTCACCTCGGAGGAGCTGCTGCCCCTGGCCCAGCCCTGGGCGCTGCCGGGGGCTCCGTGGGCAGGGGGTGCAGGGTGGGACCCCAGAGCATGGCCAGGGCACGAGGCCACCTGTGCCCAGTGCCCAGCTGAGGGATGCGAGAGAGCTCAAATCAAAGGGCCAAGGTGTGTATACCCAGTTGCACATTGACCAGTTCATATATATTTATTTGGCTATGTTCTACATAGATATCTATATATATATATTTATAGCTTTGAAATGTTCTAGATTTGCTAAATAAATATGAAAGCAAAGGAAATGTTACTTGTACACACTATTTGTTTGGCTGTCATAAAAAATATAGCATGTATTTCTCACGGTAGGTACTTTGCTACAGGATAGTGTGCAATAGTGGATTTAAAAAATTTTTATTTCAATTTATTTTATACTTTAATGATTTGATTTTACGTTTCGCTCTTTCAGAACCTTGTTTGCGGTACAGAATGCTAGCATCAAATTATCTGATCTAAATAACAGTAAAAATTTCCATGCTATTGTTTTACTTTTTTTTCTCAACTGGGTCTCTAGGTTATAGTGCAAAATACAAAATTAAAAAAAAAAAAGAAGAAAAAGGAGAACTATATAAAAAAACCCAAACCCACCAAAAAACCCACTGAGAAATTGCTCTAACTACTACGGAAAAAAAATGGAGACTGAAATATTCCCTGCCTCCATCTGAGGTTGTCCATGAACAAGATGGTCCAAAGCTATTTGTTCATGTAGTTCTCACAAATCACTGCTGGCTGGCCCATGTGTAGCTACGATACGACTTCAGTCTCCCATGCTCTTTCAGCAGTAACTCGTTTCTTGAGCACTGTCATCTCAACATGACATTTATATTTAGTTTCCTAAATTTAAGAAACTGTTATGATGTAGGCATTTTTTTTGCTTTTGTAACTGGGCCATGTAATGTCATGTGAGTCTTAATGAAACCATATTCTCACAAGAAATATTGTTCAAAATGTACCTTAGACTTCACCCAGGAAATGGGAAAATGCCAAATCTACTTTCAAAGACAAACCTGTAACACATTTCACTCTTTGACCTTTTGGCATAACATGAGAACAACAGTAATCAAGGCAGTATTAAAAACCACAGCTGTAGGTAATACAAAGTGCATTTCCTGCATATAATACAAATATAACTTTAAGAAACTAAAGGCACAAGCTAACTAAATATGTATTACATACTAGAAATGCACAGTTCAAGGTAACTCTAATAGCTTCAAATATTTGTTTATAATGGATATTTAAAGCAGTTTGAAAATGATCCTCATTAGTGAATTGCAAAAAAGTATAATTACTTAAAATATAAGTAAAATAGACTCTAATATTGACATCTTGGATCAGTGATAAAATACATCATCACATTTATGAATGCACTCTCTATATACAATTCATAAATTATTCTTCCATTGATTAAAAGCGTATTAGAGGCTCAAGGATTTGAAGGTCCATTTTTAGGCTGGTGTGGAGGTATTCAAATTCTCCGTGATTTTATGGAAAATTACAGAAATCTGAGCTGTCAAACCTGGATGTTGCCAGCTCCCTGTTCTGTACATTAGTTAGTGATGAGCCTGGTCACAAGGTGTATGTGCAGATTTTGGTCCACAGTTCCCCCTGGCTGGGGACAAAGGAGGATTTCAGGGGCCAGGCTCCCACTCAGCCTGATCCTGCACCCCCAAAGCTGCGCTGGCTCCCAGGGGAGCAAAAGGAATCTGGGAAGAGACGGTAATGGGGTGAGGCTGAGACCTGAGATCAAACCCCAGGGAAGGGCTCAGGTCTCAGCTGCCAATTCAGGCTCATCTCTAACTTGGGTACAGTCTGCTCCACTTGCCCAAAAACCAAAGGGAAAAAGAAAACTGGGGGGAAAAAAGGAAGAAAGATAATGAATGCACTTTGTTGGCTTCTGTAAATATGAGCAGAAATTTTTTCAATATATTCACTACGTCTGTTCTGAAAGAAATGTGCAATAACTTCACTGTTACGGGTACACAGGCTCTATAACAAGACTTCTAGATCCCTCTGGAAAACTGCTTGCCCATCCCCCCCTCCCTGTGTGCCCACCCCACCTCCCAATAATCAGGTCTTTTAAAAATGACAAGCTGGAGGAAGGATCACCTACTCTGCTATGAAGTAACTGTGCCAGTAGCGCATGATACCTTGGGAAATAAAAATTTCTGTCCATGCAATATAATGCTTTTCTATGTGCTCTAGATATTGAGCTGAAAAGTGAAGAGTCATCCCCGAAATGTTCTACGTTTATCAACATATTTACTACCCACACTTAGGTTCATCAACTCCCAACCCACCAATCTTCTTCAGACTCGAAAAAATGAGTACAACAACAGGATTATTAATTTGAGATGAGAAGAACGCAATGCCTAAACCCAACAACACTGCAACTTCCAAATCATCTGTGTGAAGACAAGTCCTGGCCCAGTGACTATAGACAGGACCGATCCTGCATGGCCTGATACTGCTCTGTGAGGGCTCCCAGCTGGGTTGTCCCCAAAGCACTGGGTTAAAGTCCAGCCTGGAGCACACGTGCCAGTGGAGAGCCTCCTGAAGACTACAGTGCCCTCTAAGCCTGCTTTAGCCACTCCATCTCTGGCTGAAGCCTGGCCAAGGCGGTGCCACCAAGCAGACTGGCAGCTCTGTGTCTGCTGCCAGACCCTAGTATATCCCAGTGCCAAGGGAAACCCTGGGAGAGAGGCCTGACATGCATGAGTGGACACAATGTGATGTTCAGCATGGAGCGGCTGAGGGGCAGCCACAACTGAGCAAAGGCCACAGGGGACATCCTTGTACATACTGAATCCAACCCAAGTCAGATTTCCCAGGTTAGAAAATCCCTTAGCTCTTAACTGTGAGGAACATGTGTGGGGTTGGTGAGCAGCTGTGAAGTTTCCATACACAGTCTGGTTTCTGTATGCAATCCCTTGAATTTATGGGAGATCTCAGTAAATACAGGTTGCAGAATCAGGCTCTGTAACCATTTAAATAACTGGTGAATTACTAAATCAACAACAACAAAAAAGTTGTGTTTCTTTAGGAGAAGGCAGAGCACGTAGCGCTCACCCCTACCCCGCAGGGCTGTGCGGTGTCACCCTGGGCACCTCGCGCGCAGGTCGCGCCGCTCGGCTCACGGGACTCTGCTTCTGAAATTTTTGAATACTGCCACACAAGAACTAAAAATTGTCACTGTCATCTCTCAAAGAGTTAAACAAACGATATTAAAATACCATCTTCTGTCACATTTAAAGGCAGTTGGATATGTTTTTTCCTCTATATTTATATATACAGAGTTCTGATCTAGAAAAACCAATACAATAAACCGTTTTATGCTTAAAAACAGGCAGTCTTTGGTGACGCAAAGGCAGAGATTTTCTTTGTTACCTTCTGCCTATTTCACTCTGTCTCATGAAGTGAATATTATTGGCACTGTCAGAAAGTTCGAGATACTGCTCCACAGATAAAACAAAATATCCATCGTAGCCTTGTACCCGTCCAGTGCTTAGAAGCTGCTGTTTCTCTCCATCTGTCCACGCCCGAATTCCTTCTTCCCCCTCCTGCAGCCGCCTCTGCTCCTTAGTCCAGGCCTGAGCCACAGCTCGCTGCCTGGCTACCTCCAGGACATGGTTCTTTTCCTCTTCCACCGTGGTTCCATAGCGCACGTTGAAGCAGAGCGCGCCGTGCTGGAGCTGGATGTCGGCAAAGCGCCGAGTCCTGCCGTTGATCACCGACGTCATCTGCGACACCGTCACGTTGACGCCGTTCTCCAGGATCCGGCGCCCCCCGGTGCTGCCGATCAGGGCCAAATCTTCTTCCAAAGAGCCCAGCTTGATGAAGTAATGGGTGTCCCGGCCCTCAATGGTGAAATGCAGGTTCTCCAGGTAATGAGCATTGTTGAGGATGGCAGCAATGCGCCGGCTGTCCTCGTTAGCCACCCCGATAATGTCAGCTGTCACTATACCATCCTTTATAGCGAATTTGATGCCTTTTCCAAATACTGAAGGAACAGCTGCAAATCTCAGTTGCTTCACTCCTTCAGAACACTTGCCATCACTATACCTGGGTGTCATAGGAAGTTGGTCCAAGGATATAAAGTTTCGGAGTTGCTTTTGTAGCTCACATTGAATGCCAAGGATAGTCTGGAAAAGAAAGTATCAATCAAGTTTGCATGCAAGGTACCTTGCAGTTCATTATAGTATCTAACCCTACTTGTCTCTTAATTGCTTAGAATGGATCTTCAATTTGTTTGGACAGTATCGTGCACACCTACAGAACCTGGGCATATGCACAGGCTTTTTAATCATGGCAGTGCTTTCTGTCTCTTGGACTCCTTCACTTCTAGGAGACAAAGAGAAATGTGTTTAGCACAAATGCTATTTTTGTATTCGTTCATTTTATTTTTCCTCCCCCTTGAACTGTTACTCTAATGGCTGGTTTTTCAGCCCTTAGCAGTTAGGGAAACCTGAATTAAAAGCTATGTCCTTTCACGTGGCTCTGCTTAGTCTCTGTGTGTTTAATTACAACTTCCGTAGAACCATGGTAATGAATTTTATAGCCCATTCTTTAGGGAAAGCAGGTTGTGAAGGTCTTGAGACACTAGAACAATAGGCAAGTATGTCACATCTGTAGATCTTGCTCTGCAAAGAAGCTAGAAGAAACTTCACTCCAACCCTCTCCTTGTCTTTTAACACTACCTATCACTATATCTTTTCTATGCCTTGCTTAACATCCCAATGATTATTTTCCATGGACATGCTCCTACATCTGGCATGAGCTCTTACCCTCCAGCCTTCTGTGTTTGGTGGATGGTCTTAAATGCTGGGAACATGAATGTGAACTCTCAATGCTTTATGCTTCTCTTTCCTAACTACAATAGAGGAAAGGCATCTTTACAAAATTGTATTTCTTTGTTAACAGATGCTCATATGCAAAATATGAATGCCCGCTCAGAATATCGGTAGTTGGTCCTGTTGTAGTCACATTGATTGCTGGACTTTGATAGCTGCTGTCTGGCTTGTAGTTACTGAAAATAAGCCCTGGAGTAAGGCTAAGATTTACAGACTCTTACAAATACACAGCAGCATTTCTGTTTCCTGCAATAATTATGCGGAGGTACTGAGTTGTAAAGCTGTTTATACCCTCAGTGATTTTCCAGTGCTTGTGGCATCTTTGCTAACGAAGATGAAAATCTGCCGTTTTAGTTTTTTAATTCCACAAGATTTTCTGTTTTTTTCAATATTCGCACAGACACTTTTACACTTTTGCCTATCCTCCATCTTAAATTTGGATATTTTCTCCATAAATAGCTGCAAATTTCCTTCACTGTGTTGCTAAAAGCTTCTCCTTAAACCTGTCCTCCACTCTGATGCCAGTACATAATTGACAACATTAAAGTTTCTATCATTCTTAAACAATTTGCCTTGCCTATTAAATTGAAAGATATAGTCACACTGTTTCCTTGGTATCCAATACTTTCTATTAAAACCCCTTAATTTAGTATTAGAAGCAGCTGAAGAGAATGTTTGCTAACCTTTCCAGGATCCCACTCCTGGGTTTTTGTTTGAAGCTGTAGAAGTTCGTATGTTGTCCCCAAAGCTTCCATCTCTGGTTTTGGGAATCCAGGCAGCACATTGTGCAGCTGGAAACCAAACAGCTCTAGCCAACTTCCAATGTCTACAAAACAAGAAAAGGATGTTGGCAAAAAGGCACATAAATCCTCAAAGAAGTGAAGGCAGTCTGCAGAAATTCTAGCTATGCAGAAATAATGATTTCACATCAATTTATGTTTCCTGTACTAGCTACAGCATTTATTGTAGCAAAGAAATTATTTGGTTACAAAGCATAGCTATACTCAAATCAATAGTGTTCCTTCTACCTATTTATAATGGAAAAAAAATCAAATTAAGCTGCCTCCATTCTTCCCCTAATTTTAGCACTGAGAAAAGCAACAGAAGCAGCTATTAATTATTTTCTTGGTTACCATAAATGTTAAAGAAAACAGATCAAGTTCAGTAAGATGCAATCTATTAAAGAAATGACTTAAACAGATTTAAGATTAGAGACTTTTTTATGCAAAAGATTTCCAGAATGCTGAATCCATACTACAATTCAAGAAAAAGTTTTATTTTTGTGAGAGACATTTTCATGAGAGACAGGTTACTTTTACCTGTTGTATACTTAGCAACGTCTTGGATTCTGCCAACTGGGTAATTATTTTCAAACGAGTAGAGATTAAATGGTTGTGGGACAGCATTCAGGTGCTTCCATATATGGTGATTTGGCGTCGTCCACCGACCAGCAATGACATCATAGTCCCGCTGACCCAGATGAACTAATTTAGTAAGAGAATCATAGAGTCCTCCATGAAAACCAATGATAACCTCAAAATCTGGATTAGTGTCCTGGTATATCTCTCCATATGGGGTGTACAAAATTTCTTTTATGACTTGGCCTCGACTGCTAAACACAGCTAGAGGTGTCCCAGTGTTATCACAAGCAACATAATATTCTTCTCCACTGCTTAATTCCATTGCAATGAGATGACCTTGCAGATCATAATATAGGGATGTTATTTCTGAGCTAGTGTGATTGTACAAATGAGTAACTCTTATTGGGTTGGAGAGATCAGCATAAAAGAACTGTAAGTGTTGTCCTAGGCTTGATTTGCTTGCAACTCGTCTTCCAAGACCATCGTAACAGTATTGCACAGTCCAGCCAGACACTTTGTTATACGCTTTGTTCAGCAAACCATTAGAGTTGTACTCAAAAATCTCATTGCCTCTTTGCCTGAGAAAACCGTCTTCGTCCATTTTATACTGAATTTCCCCAAGCCTGGTAATGCGATCTCTCAGGTCATATCTCAGAGGAGTGAGGCGTGCGCTGTTCCCATGGCTCAGCAAGTTGATGTTGCCATTAAGGTCGTAGCTGTAGCGCCACTGGGTTTTGTCATTCACAGACACAGTTTGGAGCTGACCATCAGCGTCGTATTCATAAAAATACCTTGTTATATTGGCATCTACACCCACACGTATGTCACAGATCACCATGCGACCCATGTTATCATACTGGATGGTCATCCAGTAAGCAATGGACTTGAGAATTTCATACTGTACTTCGATCACCTGACCATTGGCACTGAAGATTTTGGTATGTTTCATCACAGTGGTGGTTATAACTTGGTTTAAATCGTAATTAATGACACTGAATTTTCCAAACTGTTCAGTCCTGCCAGAAACATCGACGTAACGGTACAGATCTATGGGAAGGGGCGTCTCATTGATCATGGCCTGCATGCTCGTGACACGGAAGTTGTTATAGCTGTAGTCAAATCTAGCGTTTACAAGCCCTTCTTCACTAAACCTGAAGATCTGGCGACCAATAAGTGGACCTGTCCAAAACAAATAGGGGAAAGAAGAAAAATAAGAAAAAACGTGAATTATGCCCCTGGTTTACTTACCCTACAGATCTAGGACAGACAGGCCATGACTTGAAATATACCCTTTAGCCTTACTACTCATTAGCTGTCTCAGAAAATACGATTAACTAAGAATATGTTAGATTATTCTCTCACCAACCTTTATTAATGCTTGCTCTACAAATTATTTACATTTTATTAATATTTGTTTAAATGAATGCTGTTTTATTCACAATTATGATTTCTATTTACTCACAAGATAATTCTAAACTAAATTTATTTCACATGGTGATTTCCTTCCTCATATAAACAGCCCTTTTGAATTTATGTTATATTACGGTGTAAACACGGAAACTTGAAAATACAAACAATAAACCAACTTGATTTAGTATTTAGCAAATATCCACACAGAAGAATAAAAACAACAAAACATTCTAAGAGCTATTCCATACCAAGCAATAAAAAGAAAACCGTATTTCAAACGGGACAGCTATATTCACCAATGGACACAGACACAGAGATATACACACATATTTTTCTATTGAAACATAAACTGTAAGAACTTGTAGACATAAAAATAATGGAATTTCATGCCAGGTAAGTGCAGGATCAGGGTGTTGTGAATGAGGAATGAGCGTCATGTTTTAAGGAGCCAAAAACTTTAGCAAAGTAGTCACAGTTAGACAAACCTGTCTGCCTGTATCTGATGGTACAGATGAACCCATCATGCATTAAATGTATGGTTTTAATAACCCCAGAAGATTCCTCGTAGGTGAACGTGACTTGCGTAGTGTCGTACAGAATCTCGGAGAGCCGGGACTGTTTGGTGTACTTGTACAGGACCCTGCGCCCCGTGCCGGGGTACAAGGTCTGCAGCAGCCGCCCGTCCCTGGCCAGGTCCTGGATGAAGGCGGCGCCGCTGTCGGGAGGGGTGTAGATGTTGCGGTAGTAGCCGACGGACAGCATGGTCTGCAGGGCGTGGCGCACCATGCTGGGCATCGTCACCGACTGCAGCGACTCCGACTGGTCGTACTCGAAGATGTAGCGCCGCTGGCTGTGCAGCAGCAGCATCACGGACTGCAACCAAAGAGCAACGGCACGGTAAGGGGGGGATCAAGCACCTGGGGATCCATCTAGTGAGTGCCTGAAGGTTATGGAAATGCTGAAACAACCGCTCACTCTTGTAGTTTGCTCTCACTGTCTGTACAATTCCAAGTGAAGCTTTCAGCTCCAGCAGACCTGGCCAGCAAGGTGGTACAAAACAGGAGGAGAATGATAATAAGTCTAGAGGTAAAGGCCTCCAAACTGGTAGGCAGATGAGGCTCTCAGTAGCATTTCAGCCTCATGCTGACTTGCTATGTTGCTTTGAAATATTTAGGGCATCCTCTCAGGAAGCAAAAGCAGGGAACCTCTTCCTCACACACAGGCAGAGCATCTGCACCAGCAGATGTGTCTAGAGGAGCTGGAAAGGGGAAACTGTGCATGTACAAGGTGTTTAGCTTTTATTGGCATTCTGCTTACCTCCAGCACAGACCTACCCCTTTTCCTGTATATCTTCTTTTAAATACACATCACCCCAGAGTTCATAATATCTCCATGCTTACAGATGGATGAAAATAGTCTGCAGATTCTTTGGTGTGACTACGTCTGCTGTTAATTTTTAATGTTTACAAAGAATATAATTTCTGTGTGGGTGCCCTTTGTTGGTTAATTGTGGCTGGTTAATGAAATCTGGTTTGCTTATCTGGCAGATGAATGTGCAAGCACAGCAGACTTATTCTATTGATAATTAAAGTTTGGGTTCTGTCTGCCTTCTCACCCCCCATGTAAAGTCACAGTGTCACAGAACACAAGCTGGCTGGTGAACCGTCACTGTTGAAACAAGGATAATGAAAACACAGAATGAAAATATGTGGGGGAACTCTGTAGCCTTCCCCCAGCTCTAGCAAGTGGCTTGGCTGGACCAGTACACTGCACATTCCTTGCCTTGTCTGAGTTGTGCTGGAACACCGACACTGCCCAGCTCTTAGGCCCCACCTCAAACA
Organism: Machaerirhynchus nigripectus; assembly: GCA_013397975.1. Classification (NCBI taxonomy): domain Eukaryota; kingdom Metazoa; phylum Chordata; class Aves; order Passeriformes; family Dicruridae; genus Machaerirhynchus; species Machaerirhynchus nigripectus. The sequence continues at coordinate 585,000 of VZRQ01006958.1, forward strand.
TAATAGGCACGTAACCAAATTTGTCAGGCTTCTGCAGGATTGAGACATGATGCAAAACAAAGTCTTACATGGAACAGTGTGACTACCTTGTCAGTATTGGGGAAAGAAATCAGAAAAATAGGATTTTTTCCCCTCTAAGCTCAAAAATCTTCTCTGGGAAGAAAACACCGTAAGATCAGCCCTGCAATGTGTTAAGTAACATTGGCCCTGAGCCACTTTTCTCTGATAAATAAACCAACTGCCCATTCAAGGGCCAGAGATAGGCTCAGCCTTGGCCATCCTCTCTGCACCCCCAGCCCCCTGCCTGCCCAAGATGTGTCTCTTCCTGCCCTTGGCAAAAGACATCTGTCACCTGTACAGCAGCCAGAGAGCACCAACATATGCCACCCCAGGTCACCCTCTGCCAACTGGTGATGACAGACCTTCACAGTGAGCATTTTCTGATTGCTTTATTGCCGCTCCGCCAACTATTTCCAACATGCGCCGTGTTTATTTTGTTTCCACCTTCAGTCAAGAGTCTCCAGTCTGCAGTAAACCACTGGCTGAACTCTCTCCTAGCACTGCTGTGATGCCTCTCTCTATATACTGCTCCCACGCCTGTTTTTAAGCTGTCTGCCATTGACAGAGTATGAATAACAAGATCAGAAACATCCCCAATATAACTTTAGTGCCCCTGTGTGCCATTTTTACAGCACTTTGTGGCCTTTTCACTTTTGTCCAGGATAGTAAAAAGATAGACAGTACAAGGGCTGGAGACTTAGTATCCTCTCAAGCCTATGAGAGGATACCATAAAGAGAAAAAAAAATTAATTCCCAATTCATCCTAATAATATTACAATAGATTTTTCAACTCTGCACAAATTGGGTTCTAATTGTTTTAAAGGATTTCAGAGGGTAGCTCATAAAACATCCAAAAAGCTGTCATTTTATTAAGGCAACCAGAGCCTGGTCAACCACATAATGATTGATGCCGTATGGTGCATCAAGACAAACAGCCAGTGGCAATTACTGGGAGCTCTGCTGGGAACAGACAAATGCTGAGCATCACCACTAGATGTCATCTCTGTCCAACAGACACACGCAGCCACTCATCTGTTTTGTCTGCCAGATTTTGGAAGCGAGCTCGGAGTATTCAGGAGATTTTATAACAGCATTAACTAATTCAGGAAAGTGACCAAAACAAGAGGTACTGAATCTCATCACTAAGAATTATTTACAATGCTAATGTTGTAGGGCTTTTTAAAACCTTAATCATTTGAGCTAATTTTGTAAGGGGTAGAGATTTTTGAACATGTATAATTAACTCATCAAGTGCTAAAAATGAAGATTTAAATAACTGTGAATTGAAAGCAACCTATATAATTGATTTTTTTTCATGTAAAGAATTACTGGGTTTTACAAGGCTTCAGACAACCTTTAGAATCATTACATACTTAACACAATGAGTTATTGACTTTAATGGAGCCACAAAGTTATATTTCAATGTCTAATTTTGACAGTGAATTCATCTTTCTTTGGCACAAGGAACAACAGTCAGGAAAGCACATTAAATAGAGGGGAGACTACTGTCTGTGGTGTGAATGACTTTCCATAATTTTAATGACAGTTACAGCATTACCCAAGCTGCTACCTGAACCAGTAAGCTTTTGCCACTTGCTTCTACAAGATCAGGATTTGGCCCTTTGTGTAGAATTCTAGAATAACAGCATTAAGTTATATGAATGACTTTATGAGCTCATCATAAACTAAGAACAGACAAAGTGGTTTGGAAAGATAAGAAGCATACATCTTTCCAAAACTACAGTCCATTGGGTCCAAAGAAAAAAATAAGAGATTCTTTCAAAAAGCACATTGCCCAAGTATTTGAAAGCTGTACAAAACGCCTGTTTACTCGAAATTTGCAAAAGAGCATACAGACAAAAAAAGCCCTGACAAATTTATCTGAAACAAACTTCTGAAGCTCCTGAGGTCTGCCAATCTTGTTAACACATGCAAGAACCACAGTGCATGCAGGCAAGGAGGAATCACATTTTTATGCATTTTCCAGTCTTGATAATTTTTTTTCATTAGGTTAGGTTTAAGTTTTTTGAGGCTCAAGCTTAAATACATTCAAAAGAAGTACAGCACAGTTTATCTTAAAAGGACACATTTGGAACTCTTTAATATACAAGTAACCTTAACGTCACTGGATTTCCTGTGTGTAATACCTCCTATCAATGTTAGCTCTCCTGCCCCCCAGCCCCCATAGCCTTTTCCTGTGGTTTACAGGTTCAGAGAAAACGTTCTGCTAACTCAGGGTGTATTGGATAGTCCAAGATGTTGCTATCTAAGAAACGTTGAATATGACTTTACACTGAGTTCTGACAGCTTTAAAAATACAGACTGGCTTTCTGGTTTTGAAAGACAAGACCAAATAAAATGTTACTACAGATGAAGATGTTCCTCCTTGGTTTGTACAATATTTATCTTCATATTTTGTGATCATTACCTCAGACATATATGGAACTTAGAATATTCAGGGAACTTAGATGTGAAGTCATTATAAAAGCAGAGCAGTAACTAATTTCATATTAATATTCCNAGTAATCTTTCTCCTCACAGGATCAATCCCTTGTTTAAAATGCACCACTGAATAAGTAAGCTTATGCTCATGGGCTCTTAATTTTGGCTTAAAAGAACTGTGTTTGTGGGGAGAAAAAAGTTCTTTTTCAGGACTGTTATCTTTCTGGCTGTTATCCAGAGCAGCAACACGATTTTCAGCAGTTAGAGTGTCCTTTGTTCACTTGAACTTGGACTGAGACCAGAAGGTTGTTTTGACCTACCAATTAAACAAACCTGAGTTGCTGATAACTTTCTTCACAACTAAATTATGTCAGATTTGAGCAGGTGACATGTAGGTCTGAGCATATCCAGAGACATTTTTATCTAGTTATGTAATTCTATGCGTTTTCTGTTTTAAATGTCCTAAATACTCTTGCAAGAGGCAGCATTATAACATAGTTCAAAATACAATAAATCAATATAGCAATAAATAAATATAATATAATAAACCCAAATATTTTTTTGCCTTGGCACAAACCCCACTTTTAAAATAATTTACCTTTTCTAGATATGTGTAACTCCATATTTTACCATCTGCCCATGTTCTGGAAATGATGTTCCCACTTGGATCATACTCCATTTTCTCAGTCCAGGTTCCTCTTTGGATATAGGTGACTAATCCAGAGTGTGAATAAGTGATATTGACCTCATTGTACTTGCTGATGGGGGACCATAAAACGGGGCGTCCTGTCTGGTCATACATAATTCGGAGAGTGAATTTGCGGTGATCATCATAAATCTTTCCTGTTCTGGTTACGTGGTCGAAGTCAATGGAGAGCAGGTTTCTGTTGTGGGTCTAAACACAAAGGTACAGTGAGGTAAGAACACAATGCACCCTAAGTGCACCCAACGCAGACATGTCTGTGTCAGCCCTAATCCAAGAGAGCAATGGTTTAACACTGTGAGTTGGGCCTTAATGAAGACAAGAAAATAGAAAAGATTCAGATGGTAAACAGAAGGACCAGAAAAAAATTGTTTCTTGCATTAAGTGTTATTATATTTGGCATTACAGGATGGTTCCATTGCTAAACCCTCACCTCCGCTCTCACCTTTTCCTGAATTTTTCTTCTTTCTTCTCAGCTGTGGATGAATGTCGATTCCAGACAAAGATGTGTAGTTAAGCCCACAAACTAAGAAAGATCTACTATCTCACATCCTCTCTTGAGCTCTGTTAACACTGACAGGTCAGCTGCTGCTCTGGGACAGCCCTCACAGCCCAGGTCACATCCTGATGCTGCAAAGGGCAGAGCTGTGCTTGCAGCTCCTGGAGACCCTGCTCATCAGTGTTCTCATGCTTCCTCACCCCACTCCCAAACTCCTGAAAGCCAGCAGCAGCGGTGCCTGGTATCAGCCATATTCCTTGTTGCAGCTCTCACCACATCTGGGACCAGCAACTCGCTGTGTCTGACAGATGGACAGCAGCCCAATGCTCAATTTGAAATCAAGTTCAAAACTGAGTCAGATTCATGAAGACAAAATACATTTATCCAGTGCTATCATCATCTGCCTCCTTACATTGTTCAGTCACTGGGCAATCTCTATTAAACACCATTTAAATCCGAGACATAATTTAGGGAACCATAAACTACTGTTCATTGACACGTCTTTTTCAGATCAATGCTCGATGTGTTTGTTGCATTAATCCACCACGTTTTATCTGATCACTCTATTCCCATGAATAACTTCCTTATAGCACAGACAATGCCTGTACACTTGTCAGCACAGAGCATAGCTCAGTGCTTGCTCCTCTCTGAGACCTGGAGGCACAGCCACCAAGTAAATGGTTAATAAACCCTGGTTAATAATTCAAGCTGTGATTAGAATGAACATTTTTTCTCTTTCCTCTTTCTGTTTTTAGATACAAAATAATCTGAGAATCTAGAAGAAGCAGGTGTTCCTTCTTCAATGACCATTTCTGGAGTTTTATATACACACATGTCTAACTTTAATAGTGTTCATTTACAATAGCTGTAAAATACCCATATACCCATGTGGACTGCTGTAACTGTTACAATTTATGCTCTAATGATAGTTAAGGAGCCCAAGTAAAATGTGATGCTCAGTTCAACTACCTTTGCTTGTATATGGACTGATGGTTTAATATGTTTTTTAGCAAACTTCTAAAAATTTCTGAAAACAAATCCTCTTGGTGGCAAAACAACTGAAAAGCAAGCAGGAGGTATATCCTATGTCATATTAATTTATGTTCTATGTACATATTTAATACTCTTATTGCTATTACTATCATTGTAGAATGCAGTTAGGGGAAAGAAGAGCCTCAAATACAAATTGCTTGCAATCTGAAGTTCAGAGACTATACAGCAAGTAAGAATGAAAACCAAGAAGAGGCAGAATTAGCAGCTAAGTGGAAAGCAGCAGTAATTGAAAGCCCACAGAGTTAAAATAAGGTTAAAATACTTCTCTTATATTGCACATTTTATGTCTCATTTGTTTACTTTCTCATATTGAAGTTAAGTTTAACACCCTTTTCAAGGCAAGACAGGATCATAAATGGGTAGAAGGACTCATCTCAATGTTGCTATTGACAAGCTGATTTCAAACCCCAGTGGCTTCATGAAATGACTCCTCCAAGATACATAAACCGTAGTAAAGAGCCCCCTGGGAGTGGCTGGAACTTGTGTTCTGCTATGAGTCAGGGAAAACTGGTTTCTGAAAGTAATGCCAGGTTGGAATATCAGCTAATGAAAATAGGGAGAAAATTCAGCTGACTTCAATAATGTTAGAAGTGAATAAAAAGATATATTTATTCTATATTTTTTAAACATCTGTTGACTCTACTTCCATTAGTTTTTTAGCTAGAAATTTTACAGTGTAAGTATCGCATAAACGTGCACTCCTTCTGATTTAATTTCCCAGCATACCCTGTCCACCCTGTCTGATGTGTCAGTCAGATGAGATGATTGCATTCTTTCCTTGCATGTGTTTTGATTTGAGCCAATGTAAACTCATAGACCCTGGCAGAGGACTTGGTCCCATCTTTAGAATTTGCTGTAAGACTGGTAAACAAAGGGAGATCATTTGCTAAGTGCTGTCAAAGCCTGTGTCTGCAGGACTTTTGAACTGAGGCCAGTCAGTTACTTCCGTTGCTGTTATTAAAAATAACAAACAAACAAACAAAAAAAACCCACCCCAAAACAAGTAAGACTGGCCAAGCATTCAATTTTCAATTTTGTGGACATTCAGTTATAAAACCTGGACTGCATCCAACGCCACGTTCCTCAAGTTATGCAAAAGCCAAGAGGGAGCAGAGCTGCATTCTAATCAGTGTATTATTATGCATCGTGCTCATCAGATTTAACAGCAGTCTTTGCTTCATTTTTAGAAGTCAATTAAAACAGCAGTTCGATTGATAAAAAATAAGTCTTGCTAGATTAAGATTGATGTTAAAATGCCTGATTGTACATAGATCTATTATTAACATAAAATGCATACATGCCCACAGACTGTTTTATATACGTTCAGGAAGCGCTGGGGCAAGCAGTTCTGCACTTCAAGGAAACCTGTGGTTAATTTCTGTTTCCCACATTGATTTAGACCCTGAGATAAAGTTAGATGACTGTTCTGGCATTTCAGTTAACTTACTCACTTCTGCCCTATTTCCAGAGCAGGGAATTCACACCATGAAGAAACCCAACTTTTTAAAACCCAGTGTTTCCAGCATTCTTCAGAACATGCTAACAGTGGCCTCTTTCCAAAACTGGAAAAAGCACTAACAGAGCGACATGCTTTCAACATGGTTGCTAATTGCTATTAGAATGAAAAAAAGTTAGGACCAGGCAGAGAAGGAAAAGCTTTATTCTCTTTCTTCTCTTCAAGTAGGTCATCCTTTATCTCATCCCCAGCCACCTGCCTTCTAATTTATACCTTTTAGCAGTCAAAGCCGTTTGTTTCACTGATGGTATCACGACTGATTTCTAAGTAACATCTTTATACCTCATTTCTATGCTTTTTTTTCTTTCTCAGAAAACTCTTCCATTGTGCTGGTTTTTTTTCTTTCACTGAGGGCTCCTGCAAGTCTGTTCATTTCCATCGAGAACTGCTCCAATCCCCAGAGCTTTTCGTTACATATATTTTCAAAGTTAGCACAATTCTTTCTGCCCTACATTGCAAGCTTTCTAACACACTTCCTATTGTGCCACGCATGGCATATTAAGTGTTTAAATACTTCTTTTTAAAAATGAAACTCACTAAAACTTTTCAGATCTGCCCAGAATCTCATCCAGCATAAGGACTTTCAATGATGCTATTTTTTTTCCCAGCAGTACTCAAGGATCTATCCACAGTAAGTCCTAAATCCATTTCATTATTTGGTGTACTGTTTCAAACACACCATAGGATGATACTTTTGTTCCTGCTGTGCTGCATTTCCTATAATCACCAAGAAAAGAGCTGTCTCTGGGTAGATTCCTTTGCTGCACTGTTCCACCTCCCTCCATCTCCACTGACTCTCCATTCCACCAGCATACCATACAAGCATCTCAGTGATAAAGATGAACTCCAGGATCCAGATATTTCTGCTATTCTCCAAAGTCCTTCTTCATGGTATTAACAGCCTCAGTAGCCCATCTGTCCCTTTCTCTTGTGCCTATTTACATGGTGTCTCCTTTGTGCAGAATACAATTGGACTTGATGATCTTAAAGGTCTTCTCAAATATAAATGATTCTATGATTCTAACATTTCTCCTCCTTTCCACTCTAAAATTCTCATTTTAGAGGAACCTGTGCTATCCCACCAGGTTCCCTCTAGCCTAGCCTTGCCCTGACAGCTCTCAGAACAACAGTCCTAGAGCTCAGTACAGCCAAGGGAGTCAGTACAGTCAGGATTGCAGTACAGGCAGCTGGCTTGTCCTTCTGAGCAGGCAGGGACAATTCCTAAGTCCTCTTGGTCTTGGATAGGTATAAAAAGAGACAGCTTACAGAAATCTGAATGCAGTGTTCAAGAGCTGTATTGCTAGTGCACACTTTTAGAAGGACAAAGAGTAGAGCATACAAAAATTATTCTTATGCTTGTCTTTCACCTTCCATCCTCTCTCTGGATGAAGGTGAAGGGGGAGGAGGAGGAATACATGAGTGGTTTTGTGCACCAACAGCCTATTCCAGAGGTAGGTCAATCAGTTGACCTCTGGATACCTTCAGTATTGAAATATTTCAATAAGCATCTTATGCCTCCAGCCAGAATGCATTTATCCTGACCGATTTGTGAATTTCCTTTTTTTTTTTTTTTGCCAGGCAGTGTTAAGGATCACATAGAAACAGGTGAAAATGAGTTAAAAGAAACTGCAATCAATTTCAACAATAGAAAATACAAACTGCCTAATGGGGAAACTCTGCAAGGTGGAGTAGTTGTATTAAATAGAATTGTGATGAACAACTAGTCCCTGGCAATGCAAGCAGAATAGATGACTGACTACATCCTTTCTGTTTACCATCTTATTACATAAGATTCTTGTAGAAAAATGTGCCATACTGTTTTTTAAGCACGAAGTCACACAGAAAGCCTCCAGCTGAGTAGGCAACATGAGCTAAGGAAGCCACAGTTTGGATCCTCCCATTTTAACGTTTGTCATGGTGCTAAGTTCACCTGCCTCCCTAGACAGGGCTATGAGGCTGCACACTAATTTAGAGAGGAAGGAGGCAGAAAGTGGGCAAGAAGAATTAAAAGACGCTTTTGCCCACTTGCAAGATCCTAAAAAGTAACTGTGACTGTCAAATCTGGGCAATGCCCTTTCAAACAGGTTTTTTACATACAGTGCCCAGTCTGGCCAGATCTTCCAAATCTTGCATTTTTGATTGAGCAGTTGAAAAGCAAACAGATGGTACACTTAAAAAAAAATCTATAGTATCTCATAATCAAAATGAGATGGTTTTGATTTTGGTAGTTTTGACAATCCAGAGATTTTAATAACCATCTCTATATTTTCAGAGCTAACAGGTGTACCTTCAGACATAATTCCTACCCAGAAAGGTTGCAGTCAATAACACAATATTTTTAAGGCAAAAATTCCCAGCTGTACTATTGGTACAGGTATTTTAAGTGGTATTCATGTGAAAACCAGAACTGATTTAATAAAAAACCTGTTTAGCAAAGTAGCAATCTCTTTGAGCCATGGTGTTATGTAATTAAATACTAAATGTTGACCATCTGTCATTGTAGTCACAGGTAAAAATAAATCAAGGATGCAACGTTAAAGCAAGTCTTTCTTGGAGCCGTGGTGTAACCCAGCCAGAGGGGGCTGGGGGGTTTGAGAGCATGTGGCAGAGGGCAGAATTAATACACAGCCCATCTGATACACAGGGAGGCTCTACACCACTCTGAGTCACAGGAAAGGCACTGGTCAGGACACCCAAAGTGTGTCCTGCAAGAGCCTCTGCCCTGGGCAGTAGCTGGCACCCCTTAGCTCCCCCAGAAGAAAGAGGGTTGATAGATCTGAGAGAGGCAAAATGTGGCTCCAACTTCGCTGCTGTGCTGAGACTACACATTGTCCTTTGCTCACAGTTTCTTCCAAAGCCATAATTAAGTTCTTAGTTGAAAAAGAAGAGGAAGAAAAAAAGTAATTATGTCTTGAGGTCAAGTCTCACAATCAAAATCAAGCAGAGATCAAACATCTCTGAGACTGTTGGAGGAGTTTGGTTTTGAAATTCAAGGCTGGGGCCCACCATTGATACAAAATTTTCATTCTTACAAAGTGTAACATTTCAACACGATTTTAGTTCAACGACTTTCAAAGGGAACACTGCGCTTACACAAGAGGAAGCCTTACCCTTAGCCTTCTCTCAAACGTAGAGATATTGCCTTTGGTCTGCTCCCTCCTTTGCCTCCATTCAATGAGATTTGAGTTATGCTCTCCAGGAAGGGAGATATTGCACTTCCCCAACGTGGGGCTGACAACCCCTGCTAGAATGTGAGGTTCTGTGTTAAGTGTGATTTCCATTCCACTGGCAAAGGTGACTCTCAGAGACCCGTCTGGGCTGACCCGGTAGATGTTCTGTGTGTTATCTGTGAAAAAACAACAAAAATCAGGGAACAGAGAGAAGTTCAGATCTCCAGATTTATAAACCAAATGTTAGCTGAGTTTGTAACCCAGGGAGGTTACAGACAGCTGAACATCAACTGCAGTGTGAGTTTTGCAAGCTGAAACCTCCAGACCTTCCCAAATCTGAAGAGCTTTTTATTACATTTGGCCTGGTGATTTCCACTGTGAAGGTTTCCTGCAGCAGGAATCAAGAATTTTTGCTTTCAGCTTAAAAGTACGTAAAACCATAGGCTGAGTATTGACCACTGATACTGTGATGATCTTAGCATGCTGCAGATCCCAACAGGACAATGAAAAACTCAAGAGTTATCTGAGGTCAAACAAGAAAGCTGTTTTCCAAATATCTAGGATGACAGCCAGTCTCCCATTCTGTCCCTTTTCCCTGTGTCACTGTACAAAAAGCTCGTCCTCTTCCCCATTAGCAGCAGGACCCTGGGTTGAGGCACAGGGATGATCAGCCACAAGGCTGAAGCCTGGTGCAACAGACTGACTGGGAAGTGACTGTTGGCAGAAAAATCAACGCATCAGCAGTGGTGAGCACGGAGCAGCTCCAGAGGCTCAGGACTGTGCCACAGAGGGCTGTTGAGGGAGCTGGGGTGACCCAGCACAGCCTCCCTCTCCTCCCCAAAACTACCAGAAGTATGTGGAGGGTCCAGAGCAGGTCTCCACTGAGAGGATATGAGGGCAACAGACACTGGAGCTACTTTCCCTTGCCTGGGCACTGTAATTCGTCCTCTGCAGGCAGAGCTGTTCCACATTGTCTGGCATCTGCCCAGGCTGGGGTATGGAGGTTCCTGCAGCTCACCTGCTGGGGGAACTCCAACATGAGCCCGAGTTTAGTGCTAACATAGAAAACAAAAGCCTCACCCTTACAGCGAGATTGAACTCACTCCAGCGAGGGAGTATCCAAAGCATCCTTTTTTTTTAAGCTGGTCCGCACAGAAATAACTGGTCCAGCTCTTGAGATGTGAATACATGGAAAATAGTAGGGTATACCAGAAAGTAAAGCTAATTGGATGAAAGGATACCACACCTGACTGGCTGCTCACTGTGCTAGTTTCTCAGAGATATGTAAACACACAAATTATATGAATTTATATGATGCATATAATAATAACTAGAGCTCTTAATTTCTGGCACTGCCTGTTGTGTGCAAGCATTTTCCTGAGACTTTGATAATATACTAACTCTGAAGAGTTTCAGATTTAAGGACAGACAGATCAGGCAGCAGACAATGCAGAGAGCATATGGAGCCACTTGGACAAAGCCTAACAGGTGACACAACAATATAACTATTTCTATTTATGCAGTGCTGTCTCTACCACATAATAGTAAAGAAGAATGAGTGGGTATCTTGTGAGTTCTTCCTACTTTTTCTTATAGATCAAAACTTGAGAGAAAGAAAAGTTCTGTGATGTGCTCAGTTGCAAAGCTTTTCTATAGCAGACCTGGAAGGAAATGAGAAAGCTACTTCCCAGCGCCTACTCTCTCAAAGCCTGAGCAATCCATTGACAACAAAAAAACCCAACAAGGACAGAAGACCCCAGATCGATGAAACTACAGAAACCCAGAACTCTGGTGATGAATCTGCAAAATCTGGAGGAGGACACTCCATTCTGGAGGACACATCCCATCTGGAGGGGCACTTCCATTAGGCAGAAAGCAATTTTTTTTGAGATATATGATATTACCAGGGAAACACTGTGGTGTCTTACAGGGGTTGAGTCAAAACCTAATCCCCAAGGCAGCCACTAGCAGAGGTGGGTCACATTTTCCCCCTTCCTACAAGTGCTGTCACCAGGACACAGAACTACCAGAAAGGATACACAGTATTGGCCAAGCAAGGCACTTCAGTGCTAAAATGTCAGTGGAACCTGTCATTCTTCTGGGAAGTATTAGGTTAGTAATACACTGAGCTTTGTTATTCTAAGTAATACTTCCCAGAAGTATTTCCAAGTCCTCCAAACACTGAAGTAGAAAGTAGCATGTAAAGCCTGGAGACATCAAAGATTTCAGTAACTAGATTTTATCCATAGGATTCTTCTAGGACAAGAAGAATTCACTCGTGGCTTGTTTCTAACTGGTAGCCCAGGAGAATTGTAGCTGTTTGTGCTGAAGCAAGGAAGAAACAAACAAACAAATTCTAATGTCTTTTTTTTGGCTAACAGTTAAGAATGTAGTAATGTCTAGGGTTCGAAATGCAATGATCAGGGAAGAAATAACAGAAATGCTTTTATTACCTTGTTTTAAAGTATATATTGTAGAGGTAGCTGAGAAGTTTGTGGCTGTGATCACATTCTCCCTGTTTGAAGTATCAAGTTCCACTCGTGTCAGTTTTTCAACATCGCTGTGGAAGCTGCTGACTTCCCCTGTCGGGAAGGTTGCATTGGTCAGGTGGCCGTCAGAGTCATACCTGCAAACATGATGTTAAACAGCCATGAAAATACACCACTATCATCATGTAGATACTCCTAAAAGCAGAAAAAATAGTGAAAAAAAGTAGGAAGCATTGCCAGCACTGTGCCATAAGTAAAAAGGTAAGAATTGGTCCATTTAGTCACTCAAAATGCATTCAGTACCTAATCTGAATTCCTGCTTGGAGTCTTTTTCAGTGGTGCTGGATCAAATACAACTGGGAACACTATGAGATGCTACCTACATCACTCAGCCTCTGCCAGAGGTTTCTGTGCTGCTCACGGCTGGTTGGGGTTTCCCCCAGTGGGCTGCGATGCAGGAACAAGGCCACTGGAGGTCACTCGGTGTTCAGGCATTCAACTCACCCCTAAAATGGCATTTTCGTACCCATATGATTAAATAAAACCAATTCTTACCTTCTGCAACGCTTAAAAGCTACCTTTTGTCACAGATGTGTGAAGTACATAATATGAGTGATGAATGTAAAAAGGGGACCTAAAGCGTAACAAGAGTGACAAAATTAGATTGAAATCTGCAGGAATTAAATTGCCTACATGGGTTTTACTCTTGTGTTTCATCTCCCATGGGCCTACTTAAATCAGCAGGAACTTCTCACCTAGAATCTAGAGCACCACATTTCAGTTCACCTAAACTTCATCAATGCTAAAGAAATTCTTGTAGTTTAAGGTACTTGATTGTGAATCGGGCCATGTTACCAAAAAGTCAATAATTAATTCCAGGGCTCTGGAGCAGCGTTTCTAACAGGTCTTTTCAGTTCTACGAACATATTTCCCCTTTCTGATGGCTCACATGGAAACCAGCACAGAACATTGCTTGGTGCTTGATATTGTTTCATAATAATGCCTCATATCTTAAAAATCTTATTGATGCTGATATATTTTTATTCACCTAAGACAACTCACTGATACTGCAGAGTATTTGCATGAGCAGAACCAACTCCTGTTCATAAAACAGAAACTCATTTGTGCAGGTAGGAAAGCGTAATTAAGTTATCACTGTCTCCTCTCATAGACCAAACATATCCTCAGCTGGTGCATCAGCTGGCAGAATTGCACAGCCTCCAAAGGAGCTCTTCCAATTCACATCAGCAGATGATCTGGCTACGTCCTTCCCTTTAAGGTACTGGCATCATTTCTTTAGGAACTTTATTTGCCTTTAATTAGTCAGACAAAATCTGTATGTCACAAGAACTATTGGTGAAAAAATATCAGGATTTTTTTGTCTTCCCTCCAATATAAAAAAAGAAAAATAGAGCAGCTGTTCTTCTCCAGTTCAACACTAGGGAATGAACTAGTGACTATCTTGTGGTTTTTTTGACGAATAAGTTGAAATTAATCAAATGTTAAATTCAAAATAATCTCTCTCCTTTTCACCTCTCACTGCCCTTATATACATTGTGTGACTTATTTACATTCTCCCCTTATGCTGGTTCTGTGCAAGTTGACTGGGTGCCACAGGCAGCAATTAAAATTGACTCAGATCACTATTCTTTCATCGTTAGGAAACCCCATGAACATCAGGCAGTTATATTTCATTTGCTGCTTGATCAAACACATATGACAGCTTGGTATGTTATTTGGATTTGCTACTATACCACAGGAAAATCTCCCAAAATTGCATTTTTAAGGTGCAAATACAGCTGGTTTATTGCAATATACTTGTGCTCAAGACACAGGATCCATCTTCACTAAGGATCCAGTTTTGCTGCTGATAGTACTGCTGCTGAGATACAAAACTCCCTGTGTAGCTGAAAATGGGATAAACTGTTCCTGGCTGGCTGGCTGGATAGGTGCTGACTCGAAATGAGACCCGAGCACATGCCAGAGGCCTCTCACTTGTGTAGATGGTCCCACTGACTTCAAGGAGGACATGCAGAGGTGTGTCTCAGTATTGATTCCACAGCATGATCATCTAAAGAGTTTTTTTTCCTTCCAGATTCCTCCAGAAACCTAGCCCTCTGAGGACAGGTTCTGTCACCTTCCACATGATGAACAGCAGCACACTGGGACTCAGCTCCTGCAGAGCAATGTCCTACCTATACTAATAGGGGTGGAATCATGACATATTTCTTAATGTTAATTTGGGGCTCAGTTATGCCACTGTTAATCATGTCAGTGACCATTTAATCATGCAAATAATTGCATTGATTTCAGTACTCACATGAGGAAGTGCTCACCAGTGTTTGAAATGCACACATGGGGATATTGCTTCACAATCCATTTGCATTTCTATGTGTAGCACAGTTAAGAGTTATATCATTTCAAAGGGAAAGCGGTCTAATTAATTTTTTCAGGGAGAGTTGTTTCTTGCAGGTGTTTTCTTGTCCTTGATTTAATAGAGGCCCAGTGCTTCCCCTCCCCTTTTACAGCTTTAATGACACAATATTAAAAGAAATCTAGATGACTTAAAATTGTACATTACCTATAATTATATGCAAGAGCTCTTTCAGCACTTCAGTTCCATCAGATAAGAGTAGATGGATGACAAGTACTTTTGTAGGTGGTTTTCCATCTCTTAATAATTTCCCTCTGTGAGTGAATCTGACATGTAGGTAGATGTTCTGAACAGGTCATTATCTTTGCTCATATTCCCAAGTATGTGTGATATGTGTTGTTAAACAAATTCATCCCTATTTCAGCTTGATAGTGCCATGGGTTGAACTTCTGGATGTGAATACAAATCTAGCTTAAGCATAGAAGATGATTTCAAGCAACTTGAAAGTTGCTCTTAGTTCCAATGCTACATTCACATAGTGCCCACAAGCAAATAATATATATAAGTAAACCCTTCAAAAAATTCTCATTTTCAATCTGAAATTGGCTGTCAGTACAGTATGTGACCTCCCTGGAAAACAGTGTCTGGGTAAAAGATAATTAAGGCCATCACAGCCCATGACCTTTATGGCAGCAGGTGAGCAGCATGTCCTGAAAGCACAACTACTCAGCAGAGGTGATTACAGCCCACTGCCCCTCCGACTGGAGCAGATCGGGTGACATTCTGTGTTTGAGTCACTGAGGAATTTGTAATGTATTATGAAAATGACTTAAGATATTGGACTGAACATAAATATTAATGACATTACTTTATTTAATTGACATTATTTAATTTGGTTGTTGTTTTTGTAATGTAAAGTTGTAATTCTGTTAATTTTCCCTGACTGGTGTAGCCTGGCAGGAGTGTGTGGTCGTGCAAAGCCTGGAAAACTCGAAGCATTGGTGAGGACAGTGTTACCCAGCCTGTAGTAAATCTGGGACAGTATGTAAGACTGTTTAATTTACCAAAATTTCTTCGTGTTAATCACATATATCATATCAATCCTCCCAAGGCACAGGTATTTCTTCATGAAGAAATCTATACTACATACGGTGGGAGACACTTGCAAGCAGGTAAACTCCTTTAAAAGATCTTTCAACACTTGAGCCATAATTTAAAAAGAGGAACAAGCAATAGTTGTGTGAAATGGTTTATGCTCAATGTCAGTGGGACAGAGAAAGAATGCCAGGACTGAAAGGCACATGACTAAAAATAATCTGCTCTCTCATGCTCTAACAATCAAGGCCCTGCAACAAGGCCTGGTGTTCAGCATTTTAATAGACATGACTTGGAGCTACTGTAAAGGCTCTTTGAAAGTGTCTTTGGTCCGTGGCCTGGACTGACACCATCATCAAGTGGGGATATAAATGGGTAACTCTCTGCACTGAAATTATTAAAAGGAAGCATACATACATTTACAGTCAGTTCTGTTCATAAAAGGTGACTCAGATCAGAGTTTGAATAGCACCAGGGTAACAGTGAGCTTTGTGTTGTTGCAACTGAGTTTAAATTTCCATCAACAGCTGTTTAATAATGATAACTGAACCAGGAAGGTCCTGTATGCTTTTGTTTTCCCATGTATTCTAAAAAAGGCCTCTCTAATGGCTTATACTTATGCCCACCCTGTTAATTTAGTCTTTGGCAGAATAATAAGAGAACAAGATGAAGAAACATCCAATTGAATAAAAAATCCCACATACTAGGCAGCAGTTTTCTCCGCTTTTATCCTACCTTCATTTGAAGAAATTATAATTCTAAAAACCTGTAATGACAGGGACTCAACTACCTCTCCAGGTGACTCAGGCAGTAACTCACTTCTTATCAATGTGTTTTTTGTTCCTATCTCACCTGGATGGTTTTCATTTTAGTTTTTGACCACAAACTCCTGTGGTCCACAGAAAACTGAACTAGAACTGAAGAAGACTCTGAACTAGAACTACAAACATGATTTCCATCCAGCACTTGTTGCATCCTCAAACAGGGATTACGACAATTAATTAAAAATAATGAGAAATCCTGATACATCACACCTCCTTATAAGTGAAAAACGAACCTTCTCTTGGATTGTTCTTTCTGTGGGACCAGATTAGGATGTTCTGACTCCATCTTTAACTGTCTTGTCTTGCTTTTTAGAAGTTCTCTCAATGGTCTTGCTTATGAAGCCTTTCCTACTCCCCTTATATACCCTTTTGCTGTTACATATCCTTTTGCTATTATTATATATCTTCCTCCCCTGCTCATAGAGACAAGCTCACTCTTGTCTTTGAATATTCCTTCCACTGAGATTCTCAATTTCCTTTGCAGCACTCCCTTCTCTGATGAGTATGCTAATTTTCACCTTTTTGCCTTCCTCAGGAATTTTGCAAATTCCTGATTCCTATCACAGCTTGCTTCTACCACTTAAGTTACCAAAAAAAAAAATCTCATATTTTCATTTAGAGAAACAGATTCACAATAAGAAAGTGCAAATGAAGTGTAATTTCAGGCAATTTCTGCTGTACTTAACAGGCACTGTGCACAGAGCTTTTACACATGACAGGTTTAGGCACCTAAGAAAAGGTAGTGCTTCATTTTAAAAAGCTTGTGCAGCAGCACTGATTGTCCTGTTTCACATAGTATTAGTAGCAGGGTGTCTTTTTAAATGAGTTGAACTGCCTAAAAAAGTTTCAGTGTTCATTTAAAATAGGGTTCCTTGCACCAGGCATTTAATGTCGTGGACTTACTCATACACAGTTGTCCATCCATTTTCATCGCTCTTGGTTGCTAAAAGCCCCGTGTTTCCAGGATATGTCATCAGGGCCAGGTTGTAGCCTTGGGCATACACCCTTTTCAGAACCCCATTGCTGCTTATGGTGAGCCAGTAGACCTGGCCCCCCGGCACCACGACCCACAGGGGCAGCCCGCTCGTGTCCCTGCGGATGTGAACGGAGTTCCCGTTGCTGCTGGTGATGGTGCCAACATCCCCCTCCCCGCTGTAGGAGAAGTTGTAGATGTAGTCCCTGGTGATGAGGTTGAGCGTATGCAGGTGGGTGCCGTTGATGGTGAACTGGTAGAGCTCCTGGTCGGCGGGCGAGGCGATCTCGTACAGGTTGGCGTCGCTGAGGTGAGCCTTGTTCCGGCTCACGGCGCGGATCCGCACGTTGCCCAGGTCTGCCACGTACAGCGTGTCATCGGGAGACACTGCTAGGGAAGAAGGTGCTTTCAGCTTTGCATCTTTGGCATATCCACCATCACCTGGAGGAGAAATGGTAATTTTAGCAATCTCTAATGTCCTTGTTTAAGCTGATCCCCTAAGCCTGACACACTGCTTCTCCTCAGTATCATTTACAGGTCAATAAAACAATATCCTCTTCCAACTAATTAAATCCCTATTATCTAAGGTTGGTGCAATTCTAAATTAGTCTCAGTGAAGACAAACAGGAATATAAATTATCTAATTCACAGCATTTTTGCTGAGTCCCAAACCCTGCTGTTCAGGAAAGCTCTAATGCAAAATTGTGAAAGAAAAGACCATGATACCTGAAGTTTCATTCCCTACTTACTGTCTGTTGGCATGTAGTTAAAGTAGAATTGTGTTGTAAATAAAACAGAAAGAAAATAAAACCCAGTAATTCAGCTAAAATGACACTGAAGGGAAGATTAGTTTATACTTATTAAAAACTCAACACTACAGGAAAACAAAATAAGAACAGTAGCCAAAAAGTGCCTTGAGAAACAATCCCTTTCAATATCTCTTGACAATTTACTTGGTTTGTGTCATTTAAGGTTTCAGGAGGACTTTTGCTTTATCATGGGCTGTATGTGTCTATCAAAATGAGTTTACATGAGCAGGATTTTCTGTAACTCGCAAGAAAGCATATTAAACCTCAGTCTTAGGGAAAACCACATTACTGTGTGTATTGCTCTTCCCCTGACTGAGACATGAAATTGCTGGAGTGTTTGCACATACATACCCTATGCTTTCTTGGAAATGGAAAGATCAGTGGATCTTTCTGCTAAGCTGACCGTGTCTTTCACCAGACCAGGCTGGCACAATCATTACATTTGCCACAGTTTTTTCATTTTTCAGCACTGAGAGTAGTTTTCCTCAATAGGAACCCTATCCATGATTCTGTTCCTCAGTGGTCTCCTGCAGCCACCACTAAAGCTGGCAGCACTTGGCAATGCACATGAGGCTTTGATTACCATTAGAATGCTGGGTCAGCAACCCACCTTCTCTGGAAGACCATTTGCATTTTTTCCTCTCTGTTCTCGACATACTTAATGTTTTCTTGTTAGTAATTAACCTTTTACTTGAAACGAGAGGCTTAAGAATTATGATGACATTATTATGGAGCTGAACACGGCGGTTCTTAGACATGATAAGATGGCAACACACTGCATTCCTCTGTATGGGAATGCTGCCCTTTGTCCCCATGTGTTTTTATGAAATAAAGGAGCCACACTTTGTTTTGGTGCACGCAGGGGAGAGAGGCTGTGCTGCTGAGAATGTCTGGAAGTGCACTGCACGCCTGGCACCGGCTGCTCCAGTTTAAAACACACAAAGAAGAAGAAATTCTGCACAGTATATGTCTGCACCATTTTGCTGGTGGTGCAGTGTGACACGAGTGATGAGAAGGCATAAGCTGGTGTTTTGCACTTGATATGAAACCCTTTGGTACCCTTCTTGCTGAGAAGGACTGCCTGATCCAGCAGCATTTAGGTACAATCTGGTACCATCTTCAACAGGGGCAAATGCAGCTGCCACAGCGAGACAGACTTGGAACAAATTCTGAAAAGTGTGTAATCTCTGTATCAAAAGAGAAGAAGCCAGGACTATCCTGAAGTTCCTCCAGTGGCAATGGAAGATTTATACCTCAGAAGTCAATGGATTAAATTCACAAAGATCTGCTGATAAGGTTTTGGGCTTCCCAAGGAAACTGAATCATTGCTTGTCTCTCCTTCCCCTTGTCACTTTGCTGATCTGCAGCTGTGTCAGAGAATCTCAGCAGATAACAGGAAATAACAAGCACCTCCTTACCCGAAAAACAATCACAATTAGGATCAATCTTGCAGTCACAATCTGACGGCGCTCCAGCGATGATAGAAATCTCGCCGTTGGTTGTGACCTGCTGGATACGGTTGATTTTCCTTTCATCCGTCTCTGCGATGTAGAGGATTCCACTGTGGGACACGGCGATGGCCCTGGCTGACTCCAGGGTGGAATGGATGGCCACCTTGCTCACCAGGAAGTGGTCAATGCCGGGCACCTGGCAGTGAATGGGGCGCCCCGCAATAATCCGCACACGCCTGTTCTCCGAGATCTGCAGGACAATGTTGTTGTCCAGGACATACAGTGAATTGTCCAGAGGGTTCACTGTGAGGTCTGTTGGCCACTCTAACCGCACCTGGAAAAAACATCAAGGGGAAGGCAGGGAAAAAGAAAGGAAAAAGAATGATTAGGGCAGAATGGCAGTTTTATTCAGCCATCTCTGATCACATCATCAAGACACCTGGCAGATTCTCTCAGCACTGCTTCTCTAGTACCTTTAATTAGGTTTGGAACAAGTTTCAACAAGCATGCTCTTTTCTGAGGTCCCACTCCAGTGTGGAACAAAATTTGATTTGAAAAGTAATTTAGCACCCTCTGAGAGGTATTTGCACAAGTCCATTAAAGCGGGAACTTTATTATACCTATTCAGTCATGCAAATAAAAACACACACTTCATGTCATGCAACATCAGCCAGAAAATTTTCTAGGTCTGAATGTTATTGTTTCAAGGTTGCAGTCAGTGCTGGCAGAGTGGAAAACAGTGAGAGGTTGTCAATGTCGTAACACTTTAATTGCCTGTTAGCACAAAAGGGAAATGACATACTAGAAGAGTAGGACACATTTCCACTATTTATTTACTAAGCAAGAAATGTTAATAAGATCTATATGCCACAAGAAGTATAAGCTTGTTAATGCTTTGTAACAAAATAATACACCAATATATCATACTTTGTATGATACAGTAGCCAAGTCTAATTATTTATAATGATTTTGCTTTGTGAATTCATTATTTCAGTCATGGATTAAGTAGATTTGTCATACTTAAAGGTAGCTCTTTACCTGTCTCCATGCAGGTGAGAGTGCAGACCAAACAAAGTTTCAAACCAAGCTGGAGGAAATAGCCAAAAAATGACCTCACTCATCTGATACCTGTTGCACTGTGATCTGGAGGAATTAAACATGCTTCAAATTAAAACTGGGGTGGCCTGTCAACCTGAAAGGCAACCAGTACACAGGCTGCTGATTGCAGCATGTGCTGGCCAGAGCTTCAAACTCCTTCTGCTGAGAAAGCTCAGCAGGCAGTGCAGGATTGCTGAACTGGGAAACAACAACAGAGCAGGCTGGTCCCTCTCCCCAGCTCATGGCCAGTGGAGGATTTGGACTCCAGCTTGTCTCTGGAAAGGTCAGAAAACAACTGAGCCCCTGAGATTGCAAGAGATCACATTTTTGTCTGTCTCAGGTTGCTTTACTTGTTATCCTTCATGAAGAGATGGCTGGCTGCTTTTATCTGAGTGGAATTTTTCTGGTCCAAATATTTCAATCATCGGAAGACAATAATTACCAGCCTAAAATATAACAATTTTATATGCTTTATAAGTCACAGAAGCTTTTACTATTTCACTTACTCATTTTGATGCTGGTTTTGCTCATTTCTCCACTGTGCTAATTAAGAGCACTACGAATGTAGAGACTGCTGATGCTAACACAATGCTCAGCACTGAGGAATACCATATGGTAGAGTGTGTGGCCATCACTAGCCACCTGCTTGCCTGGGGTCAGCTTGGGAACCAGGCTCGAGGCCAAGTCTCTCCCTTTCTCAAGCATCAGTATTTCCTGAATAATCTCATTTCCAGAAGTACATTGCTGGTTTGGTAACTGATGTTTTAATAATGTGAGGGCACTGCGGCTGCCGTGTCTCATCCTGCGTGGTAACCACACAACTGCGAAGGCTCACGGAGCAATCCAATTCCTCCTTGTGCCCAGTCCATTTGACCAGACAGCATCATAACTGGCATTAAGACTAATGCTGTTGGGCTCAAGATTTCTTCTGAACCAGGTGGTCGAGTCCTTCCAAATGATGATAAACGTGGTGAAACAGTTGGAAACAGATTCCTCCCATTACAGTGCTGATTTCTGCGCATGTGTGACTGCCTGGGTTCCACCCACTGCTCTGAGGCTGGTTTGCACACCACTGTTAGCTCTTGCTTCAGCTGAGAGTTCACTGGGACACCAAATAAAACTCTTCAGTTAACAGAAAAATCTCAACAAGGCTTTCTCCAGGAAACTTGGAAAAAAAATTTTTGCAATGCACCTTTTAAAGCAGAATAATTGATTGTTCTACCAAAGTAGATGGATTCATTTCAACGGCAAACAGACTTTAAGGGTCTCCACAGATGGCATTGCTGTAAAAATAATCTTTGATTAACTGTAACTAGATTATTCACAATTAAAAATGTGGGATGAAACTATCTATTTTACCATAAAGACCTTGCCTAGTACCTGGCATGTCTTGATAGCTGGTTTTCCTTTGTGGACCAGCTACACTGCCTTTGTCCAGCAAATACTGTGAATTCCTCCCACTGAAGGTATGTCTGGTGTCCTGCCGATAAACAGTGGCTGGTTTGGGCTTAAACAACATTTTCTCTGGTTAATTTGAGGCTGATTTGGTTTATTGAGATAGAAGAAACTCTTATGCAGCTGCACATTTCACTTGAAGCAATGTGCCTAAAGCTTAACAGCTGTTAACTGCAAGCGTATTTGCTTTTGTACTGCTCACATTTGTAAAACTAGCTGCAGTGAGGTAAAAATAAATAAAATTTTAGTTGGAAACATCCAAACAATTTTTGTTACTACATCAGAACTGCTGTCCAGCTCTCTGCTCTGCAAAGCTAACTGAAGGTTATTCCTACAGCTTCCCCTTCTGCTGCTTAAAGCAGTCATGGATATACCCGTGGTTTAATCTCATCTGAAATATTCAGAGTAGCATACACCTGTCTGGAGGTTGCAGCATAAAAACCAGCTGCTGGGCATTGCAAGCTTATGCTGGTGAAACTGGAGGGGAAAAGAGGTTGAATAGCCCAATTAAAATCAAACATACACAGTAACACAAATGACTGAGCATTCCTAATCTGAACAAGAATTTCAAAGATTTATAAAAAATCTGCACTGTTCTTGTCAGGATTAGCCTTCATGACATCTTAAACTGGTGTAAGATGGGACTGCTGCTGTCCCAGTCCATCCCTTCTCCCAGTGCAGTCCCCAGCAGCAAGGCCAGTTTATGTGTTCCTACAGAGAGCAGGTTCAGGACAGTTTGCTGGGGAAAAACGAATCACCTAAATCAGCTTAAGCTGAAGTGTAACTGCACCCTCAGGTTCACTGTTACCTTGAAAAGTCACTGGTTGTTTACTTCTCGTTAAAGCAAGCTGCCCTCTGGCAGCTTCTATGACCAAACCATCAGTTGTGCTTCATTCAAAGGCAATAAACATATTACAGAGAAGCACCTCGATTTTCATCTTATATTACTGTGCCTACTACAAAGCTTCTCCAGACAAAACCTCAGTTAGAGTTAGAATATGAAATCAGTTAATATACCTTTTAATTTGAAGCAGTACTTCACATGTCCCTGTAAAAAAGTCCTTTTCTGTATATGTTTTATTCTAACTCAAAATTGAGCCAATTCCAAGCATTTTTTTCTTATATTTAATGGGTCTTTTTTTCTTTTTTGGAGCAGTGACCAGAAATGGCATTGCTGATTATCCCATTATAAACAACCAGCCAGGGTTTGTTTACTCTTCACAGACTAAAATTTTCAGGTGACAATTCTGGTTTGGTTCATGGGAGACTGAGTATATGCAATGGAAATCACTGACAAAACAAGTGAACCCTTGAGCAATGAGACTTTTTGCATGTAAGTATTAACATGTCAGATTTTCTGGGAATTCAGCATTTAACTGTCAACATAAAGACTCCAGCTATATCTAATAATCCATCTCTGGTTTGAGAAGTGTAAAATTAACACCCACCGGTCCGGCTTTCTAATACATTTTTTCATGTCAAGTGTTCTGGAAAACACAAAGTGAACTGAGGTGGATTTAGTTTAAATGAATTTTCACTGGGAAATCTCACCAAGGCCAGCAACATAGGCTGCAAGGGAATCTCTGCTTCAGCATCTGGAGCACCTCCTCCTCCTTCTTCACTGACAGTGTCAGTAGAGCTGTTCCTCTCACATATTCTCACTCCTCTCTCTTGAGGAGGTTTTTTTCTCCTTAGACACATTATCCCAGAGGTGCTACCACTGCTGCTGATGCCTTGGCTGGCGTTGGGACCATCTTGGTGCCAGCTGGACTTGGATCCACTGGACATGGGGGCTTCTCACAGGAGCCACCCTGCAGCCCCCCTGCTATAAAACCTTGCCACACAAACCCACTCCATTTTCCCACAGCAAAGCTTGACAACTAAATAAATACAGTGACTTTTTTTCCCAGTGGCACTGCTAGGAGAGTCCACACTCATGTACTTAACCCTATGTGCCTGAGGATGTACACACATCCACAGCTCAGTTTGTGCAGAACACTGCTGCACTTTTGGTTTTGACCATATGGATCAAACTCTGCACATTTTGCATGACATTTGATTGCTGTTCCATTTTTGGTACTGTTTTAAACACATCATATCAAACAATTTATACCGTTCATATCAAAGTAAGACAAGTAAAGAGTGAAAAATTTATCCTTGTCTGCAAACGCCTGTTTCAAGAGCTTAACCGTTTGGTTGTAGGGGTAAATTTCACTGGGATAAGTTTAATTTATCATGGATTAAAAGAAGCTGTGTAAATCCCTAGAAAGGCTTCACCATTGCTTTGATTTCTTGCCATGCATTGCTTGTTTATTTTGATTTAGTTTCATGTAGTAGCATGAAATTCATGCCAAAATTTTTCTGATAGTCCTGACTGATGGATTACTTCCTATCTGTGCTGCTCAGCTTCAAGCACTTCTGTTTATGCTACCTCTGCCTTATTTCAGCTCTACGATATGCACTTGCAGACCTGCTCAGAGCCTCTTCCATATTTCTCTTTTGCTGCTAACTTCCTTTGTCTAATCTCCTCTTATTTATCTTAAGAGTCATAGAATATCCTGAGAGAGAAGGACCTGCATCAAGTCCAACTCCTGACCTTGCACAGCACAGCCCCAAAAAATCACAACATGTGCCTGAGGGCATCATACAAATGCTCCTTGAACTCTGTCAGGCTTGGTGCTACGAACACTTCCCTGTTCCAGTGCCTGACCACCCTCTGGGTGAAGAACCTTTTCCTAATATCCAACCTGAGCCTCCCTTGACACAGCTTCATGCCATTCTCATGGGTCCTATTTATACTCACTTCAGATATTGTTTCCAGGCCAAACCCTTTTACTCACCACAACATCCTTCTAAACAGCATTTTTCTCTCTTCCTGCCTAAACCCTTCTTTCTCCTTCCTTCTGGGAGAGAAATGGCTCCGAGGAAGGACTCACACTGGCAGGCCATTAGGAGTGAGCTGGTAGTTTACAAGGCTGAAGGAGACTGGTTCTGCTTCCCTGAACTCTTTACAGGATGTCTCACTACATATATTTCTCTCTACTTTTTTTCCTGTTGACAATCATGGATATTTTTTCATCATTTTCTGTCAGTTTGCTCTAACTCTGGGCTCTTCCTTTTGTTGACACTGACACTGTCAGCTCCCCTCATCAGCTTTGCTCCTTTCTTAATGGCACACAGAGACACAATTCAGTTCCTGTGGTTTGACACTGGGGAACCCTTCCCTATGGTGGAATTACAACCTCATCCCACACTGGAGGAGCCTTTGTTTCTCCCGCTTCTGATGCTGCACAGTATAAAATCCAGAATTTTACAGTTCAGCTCTAGCAGTCCCTGCCCTAGACTTCACAAATGTTGCTCTCTGCACTCATTTATCCCCAGCAAAAAACCCAAATAAATGAGTTTTACAGCCTAATGGCTGCTGTTTTCTACCCTGGGCTGGGAAAGCAGCTGTGGCACATTTACAGATGCAGCTCAGAGGTCTGAGGCCACCAATTCTCCAGGATCTTGGCTCAGAGAGTCTCCCTGCCAACCTGTTTTTGCTGTCAATTATTTCCAGCTGATGAGGGACGTGCTGCAGGAGCACGAGGGAAAGGCACCACTTCAACACTTTTCACTGCTTGTCTTTGCTTCACTCCCCACAAGACTTGCTGTGCTCCCATTTCCCAGCTCTCTTCTTGTTTTATAATTTCTTCTTATTTTTTACTGCTTCACAACTTCAAAGACCATATCTGGGGTCTACTAAACTGATAGGAAAAGTTGATTTCTACAGGGACAGTTTTCAAATAGTCTTTATTTAACAATAGAGGGAATATTATTTGGTGTCATATAAGCATACTATGAAAATCAATGGGACTTAGATTGCTAAGCCATTTAAGTCTGTTTAAACATGATACTCATGGTTTACACAGGCTATGAAAAAACCACTTTGTTAAATGCCCAGAAGGAATTTATAAAGTATTTAGAGCAGACTGGTACCTCTGAGAGGAGGAATCTTAGACTCTTCAATTAAAATATCTCAAAATAGACCACAAATTTGAATCTAACCCAAACATTCCTCCAGTGCTGGAGCGGGAATAGATGTCCTCCAAATATGCTGCTGCAGGTAATTTGCACAGCCAAAAGGAGGGAATGGGACCAGGTGGAAATCCTGGCTCCATTCTGCCTCACTTTGTAACTCGCATTCCAGGTCCTAGGGCTTGTCAGACAAGATGGCACAAAAGTGGGGTTGCATAAATCTTAAGTTTTGGCTTCATCTTTCCATTTTGGGCTCAGAAGTTTTGGATAGAGAAAGCCAGAGTGCTGCCAATGCAGATAAGGTGAAAGGAGTATCTTGAAGAGCTTTAATTGAGACAGTAATTAAGAGCTGTTTGAGAACAGTGAGGGGCTGGAGCGAGCATGTTATGGTGTCTTTTGTTTCCAATAACTGCTGAGGTTCATAAAAGCATCTGGCCTGAAAACTGGGAGGATGAAAGGAGACACAAAATGAAATTTCCAAAACTGAAAAAGGCAGACCCCCTGCCTTTCAGCAACACCAGCCACTCTGAATATATCACCCAAATACTCAGACTATGCCCTGAATTCTGAGTCAAACTCAAAATGAAAATTTGAATTGAATTCTTGAAATTAAAACTTCCTGCAGATTTGTGCCCAGGAAACTGACTATCTCTGCAGGACCTTGACCTCTGACAACAACTCTGCTCCTCAGGGCAGAGCTCCTTTAACTCCAGGGATGGGCAGAAAGTGGGACTGGGGGAAGTGAAGGACGAGGAGCTGCTGCCAGGAGGTTTCCAATTGAGATGTGGGAGCTAACACTGCTCCTCAAGCCAGATCAGGGCTGTGGAACACCTTCCCACAAGGATCAGAACAAATGCCAGCTCTACAGCTTTCACAAGAAAATACGAATTCACTTCTGTGGTTTAAGCTTTCCCTTAAGAGTTACACCACCAAACTGGCAAATACGACTTCTGCAAGGGAGAGAAAATAGGATGGGAAAAATAGCTGTCCTGCAATTCATGTTTATGGTGGGGCATCTTCTATGGCAAATTCCTACAATATTAGGCAATTCACTAGTAATAGGTTCTTGAAATCCATTGTAAGAGTGAACTAATTCTTCACTAAATTGTAGCAGAGAGTTAAAGCAAAACAGCTACAGAAAAGTTTCATGATTATATTTTTTCTCCTAGATACAAAAATGGTAGGCAGAAAGAGCAACAGAAGTAATTTGAGTCCTTATTTTTACAGAAATTAGCACCAAGATCAATTGTTATCACAAGAGGATTTTCTGCAACTAATCATTCACAAGTATTTATACAATAGGTCTTTCAACTGAGGAAAATGAATGCAATTGAACTAGCTGTGGTGCTGCAAACACATGCTGCTGTAAGACTTCAAACAGCTAACAGAAAAAATCAGGCACCTTGCATTTTGCAGAACAAACAAGACAACTGCATCCTGTGCAGCAACCCTTCTGTGTGAGCATTTATGTTGATTAAATACAAGAAAATGCACTGGAGAACGTTTGATTCTAGTCTGAGAGTGTAAGCAGGCACTGCTTTCAGCTTCTGTCAGCTCAGGGCTTTGGTTACTGCTGTGATGCATATTTGGATATGCACTGTCAGAGTGAGCCAGATCAGCTTACAAGGATAATGTTTAGGACTAATGCTTTTTTAAGCAAAATTCAAGAACTATCACTTGACTCAACAACATATCTCAAGCCTGGGATGGATAAAGTTGGATGTAGAAGGAGAGGCAGTGACTTTTCTTGCCTTCCAAAAAGGCTCTAGAAAAGAGATTTTAAAAGTGCACCTGAAATTGTTCTGCAACAGGTTCCTAATCATATCAATAAACAGTTTTTGATTTTCAGTAGCTGAGCTCTAGATCTAGAAAGGCACAGAATGGCTCCAGGTCTAGAAAGGCTCAAAGGGCTCCACAGAAATGCTAGGCAGGGCCTAAGAAAAAGCTCTAAAAGGCTCCCAAACTATCCAAGGAGAAAGATCCAGTGGCTCTCTAGCCATGCTCTGGAAGCCCTCTGCTCTAAAATCAGTAGACCTAGAAAGGCCCCACACCTTAAAAAATCCTAGATGCCTTCGGAAAGATCCTTGACATCTCTAGTGAGTCCTAAATATCTGGATGTCAGGCTTCTAGCAGCTTGTAGATTCAGAAAGCTAAAGGAATCCCTAGCAAGTACTAGGTCTAGAAATGTCCTTTTAAAATCTCTTCCTTATTCCTTCAAACCAACCAAAGAAGAAAAAAGCATAAAAAGAAGAAAATAGCATAAATCCTTCTGGCTGGCTGAAAGCATACTAAAATAATTCCACAATGAAATTAGTTCCTTAGGACTAGACTACTTATACAAGTTTCAACCACTTGAACTCTTCTGATTCCCTAAATTTTTGGCACACCTTTCATGAGCCACCCAATAGACTTATTATAGTTTGTGGTAGCAATAGCAAAAATCACATTGGTTTTATTGTCACTGTTATGGACAAAGAATTTTAATTCTGAAGTGGCAAGCAAAAAGGAAGAAAAAAGAAATACACATAGATAGAGGACCTAAAGGGTTTTACATCATATCATGACTTTCCCTGGTTCTCACCAGAGACAACTACACGCTGCTCAGTTTCCCATTTCGCTTTGAGCAGTTGATTGAATGGCCATTGAGTGATGTTCAGACATTTATGATTCCTGCAATGTGACCTACATTGCTAAACTTCATAAATTTATTCTCCAAGGCAGCGTATCGTTTTGCATGCCATACTCATCCCAAAGGAAGCTATCAGCAGGAGATGAGGCCCAGTTTGTAAAAGCTGAATGTCCTTCAGACATTTTTAACTAATTTGTTTGTAAATGTGTTATTGTCAGAGTAACATACTGTATAAAACGGTGCTCTCTATCATTCTGTTTGCAGCTCTCTGTGACCTGAACCCCATAATGCACAGCTCTAAGCACACCCTCTGTGTGGCACACCATAAATGGGTCCAACCCATTTCTGTCTTGACATTTGCAATTTTTTTCCTCCACTGACATGGTGTTTTTTCATTATTTTTTCCCTTGGCACAACCAATGGTAGAAAACATGTTGCAGCAAATATGGCATCATGGAGACGAAAAATCAGGCTTCCTTAGCTGTTACTGCCCAGGCTGCAGCTCCTGCCACGGTACTTGCTCTGACCAAGCCAATGAGAAAATTTCTATCCCTGCAGCGCGTGACATCTCTGCAGGACAGACCACCTCTGGTGCCTGCTGCCTTCAAACCTGTCCTGTACTCAAACTCCAGACTTGTGACAACCCATTTGGTTGTCATTCCCCTGGCCCCTCCCTAAGAAAAAAGCTGTGCAACATTTCCAAATGGCCAAATCAGAATACAGTGTGCAATCTGAAAGGCTTGGAATAGAGGCAGTAAAGAGAGCTCCACATAGAACTCAGTTATTATTGTTACTCACTTCATAACACAAAAAACCTGTTACATCTGTGGGAGGTCCTTTAGCCCATAAATATGTGAAGGGTGCTTGGTGAGAGGAGGAAAGCAGCATGCACACCGTTCTAGTCCTGACAATTTTGAAAAACATGGCTAATTGTAGGAATTGCCTCCACCAAAATAGCTGTTTCTTAAATCACAGGCAAACCTTGCTAGTGGATGTGGATGAACCACTGGATTAAAACAAAAGAAGGGGCACTGCCTGCTTGTCTTGGCTTTGCATGTTCCCTTCAACACCCACGTTCTCTTCTCAGCAGACTGACTTGGGCCTTGGAGTCCAGGATGGCAGGGACCAGCTTTCACTCTCTAATTACTTCCCACAGCTCCGCAGTGTATGGAGAAACCACACACACCTACATGTATACAGACATAGTCGTATATGCATATATAGGTAACAGATCAGGTATCAGTATCTCCTTCATGCTTACATTTTGACCATTATGTCTCTGCAACAGATGAAAAATGTCAGATGTAGTAACCAATATATCTCAACACACCGCAGACTCCCAGCAGCCTGGCAAAGCTGTACTGAACATTTTCAGCAGCGCAATTCAACACAGTAGAGATGGCCTCTGCCAAAAATAACTGATCCACTTGACTCCATTGTACTGAAACCACATTTAGATAAGAGAGATAATCAAAGGCTACTTGCACATATGGAATAAAAGGTGGAGCATCAAGAGAAGTTGGTTGCTCATGAAAGACTGACAGGAGAGCCCAAAATAAGACAGGCTTCTCATCTGGGAACCCATTCCCCAGACAGCTAGAGAGGGTCAGGAGTTGGTGGAGCTGGGCAGGGTGCCATGGGTGATGGGTGAGCTGGAGGAAGTCTGGGGGTGGCAAGGCAGCTTGGATGAGCTGGAATTGGTGAGTGGTTATGTGCAAGGGCTTTGTGTGT
Organism: Machaerirhynchus nigripectus; assembly: GCA_013397975.1. Taxonomy (NCBI): domain Eukaryota; kingdom Metazoa; phylum Chordata; class Aves; order Passeriformes; family Dicruridae; genus Machaerirhynchus; species Machaerirhynchus nigripectus. The sequence continues at coordinate 615,388 of VZRQ01006958.1, forward strand.
GTGCAGGCAGCATTTGGTGAGTGTGGAGGTTTCTTCTAGCTGGAAGGATGCACATGAGAGCACCTGGACTCAGGGCTGAGCTGCACCCTTCTCACCAGCCATCCAATTCTTACAGAAGGTTTTTCCTTCTTGAAATTGCTTATTAGAAACAAATTTGTGGAAAAAGAATTAAAACCTGTCTCTGTGTAGCAAGAAGTAAGAGAAGTCATGAGCAGTCTCCTTCACTTCCCCATCAAGTGTCTGACACTGCCTCAACAATCGAAGGAATGGATGCAATCGCTGAAGAGTTCATTAAAATGTACATAGTCTTTTACTCAGTCATAATGGATTATTTATGGCAGATAATTGAAATAAATTGCTGTTTTGCAGGTGCCCAATACAAACAGAACATTTGGGCTTTAAAGGAGAAATTGCAGTGTGACATCATCGGATGCTATCTTGCGTCTATGACTAATATTTCAAATCCAGTGATAGAATAATTTAACTGGAATATAAATTAGCTCTGATGAAACCAGTCTGATAATATTAAAAAAGTCACATTCTACACCTAAAAGTTTGATTTATGAGCTCTCAGACTTTTTTCATCTGAGGTCCTAATCCTATGAGACTCTTTTCTCTCAGCTCCTGTTGAAGAGTGGCTACTTAGCTGCTCCTCTACCACTGGGAAAACATTATTTTCCCTTACAGCTGACGATCCTTTTTTAAAAAAGTTTTCAGCTTGGTTTTGCCTCTAAGTATGGATGCTAGTGACTGCTTGTTCCTGCATATGCTACTATGGCTGGAACGATTTTGTGTAGACTTATGGCTTCCGAAGACTAACAATTAATTGGAGGGATGCCTCATTTTTGAAAAGGTTTGAAAATGCCTCAGTGAAGACCTGTTCTGGTCTATTTTTCAGAAGGACATACTTTCTTGTGAGATACAGTTTCTCCTAGCTACACACTCGCCTCTCACTACCCTTTCAATTAAGCTTGGTGAAGTCCTGGTTCCACTGAAGTCAGCGGCAAAACAGTGGCTGACTTTACTGGGGCCATGACTTTCACTCTAGTTATCTTTTCTGGTACTCCAGCAAAGCCAGAGAAGAAAGAACATGAAATTAAGCAGTAGAGTAAAAGAAACAGAGAACAAGATGACTATTTTGGAAAAAAAACCCCAGCTTTTGTGGGCTCCTTCATCCAGCAAGACCCAGAAAAAATAATAAAGTTCTTTTGTAAAAAGAAAAAAGCTCTGAAAGCCTTTTGTAAGGGATGACCACAAATAAAATAAAAGGGTCTATAAATTGTTATTTCTGCTTTGTGTGCTTTTGTTCAGCAATTTCACAAATACATATAAGATGTGTTTCTGCAAATCACTGAAAAAGGCAGTTCAGCAATTTGGAATATTTATGCTGCATTAATTACACACAGCTAGAAGAATGTATCAGAAGACACAGATAGAGGACTAAAAGGAAAGGAAGAGCAGGAGTAGTTTTGCAATACTTTGCTACAGTGAAAACAAAGTTGTTCCTTTCTGATGGCACAATTAGAATATTATGCATCTAGAACAAAGATGCCATTTGTTCTTTCTGCTTTTAGAAGAATGCAGTTTATAATGTCGGGTACACAGAGAAACACCTAAAGGAATAGTGTGTATTCTGACCTGCAATACTAATTAACTAATCAGCCCCATGTAATCCTGCAGTTGCTCTGCAATATTCTACTCTCAAGCTGGCTTAGAAGAACTTCAGCCAGGAATCAATTTGGTTTTGTGCTGGCAGCTCACTCCCCCTGTTCTCACCCGGTCATCAGATCATATTTTTGTCTTTCACATTTTTCTTTCCTTCCTCCAAACGTAGTCAGTGAAAGTTCTGTTCAGGCTGTGCTTGCTCCGATGAGCAGACCATCACTGCTGCTTTCAAGTGAGGTCACCATGTCCTGGGAGCTTTTTGTTCTGCTCAAAAGGCTTCCACAATGCCACTGAAGCATATTGTGCCTGTGCAGATGCTGCTGGGGAGCGCCTGCAGCACTTGTGACTGCGGGAGCAATGTCAGCGTTTGCATTTTTGAGATATATAATACATTTTCAAGCAATTCTGCTCATCTTTACTCCTGCTTCCCAGCAGTCTGTCTCTCACTTCCCTATTTCAAGTAGGTCATCAACAGCATTACTTATTGCCCTCTCCTCTCTCCTCCATCATTCAAAGCAGGCTGTCCAGGACATGACATTCCTGCCACGCATGGGTCGCCTTTAAACCCTGTTCTAGAAATCTGCGTTTTAATGTGACCTGAGCAAGCAAACTGCCTACGTAAGTAACACTGTCACATTTTTATAAGGGAGCAAAACATTTTGCAGTGTCACTGAAGTTTATGTGAGGCAACACAATATAGATGGTTCCCTCACGTGGAGAACTGCTGAACAAAGGCTGATGAAGTGCAAATGTCAAGAAAAAGTCTTCAAACCAGACCTTTCATTTTGGAACACAGCAGTGACAGTTATTAACACCATCAATCAGGTCGGAGCTATTGCTTTGGCACAGACTCATGCCTAGTGGGACTGACATAAGCACAAGAACAAGGCCATGGTTACAGGCGAAGAAAAAGCGCTTGGGAATCATTTTATGTTGACTTGCAAATGTTTGGTCTCTGTATTCGCAGTGACTGTGCTCGAGATTGGTTTAAACAGCTCCCAAATAATACCTGCAGCCATTCACACAGATATAAATGACTTGTGGTTTGGTGCAGTGGAAATTCAGCCCACATATTTCTCATGGGAGGAAAGACATAGGATGAAATTGCAAGATGGTAGAAATATCTGCTAATTCTCTCCTCAGCTTTCACTGTAGCAATGGAGGCAGAACAGCAAAGCCTATCACTCAAGATGAGCTGCAGTGTTTTTACTTTCACACAAAAACTCCCACAACGTCAATATAACTTCCAAGAACACTGGATCTGATGGAGTCTGGTTTCCTAAGGACTTCTGTCGCATGGCTGACTGACTTGGGAGTTTAATAAGATCCAAGTGTGAAATGAAGTTTTCCTGTGAATGGGGCATTTATTACATCCTGAGTGGAATCTCTGGAGTTTAATAAAAGAAAGCTTATGCTGCAATATTTCCTTTTGAAAGGGCACTTTAGGTCTCTGTCCTCTAACTGGATTAATATTTTTTATGGAACATGTAGGAATTTAATTGCTGTGAAGGCGGGTGTTTCTCTACAAATTTGTTTGAAATTGGGCCAAGCTTGTAATTTACTGTGAGGAAAAGAATACTGACAGACAGACAGACACATACCCACACAAGGTGCTCTCATTTGCTATCAATAACCAGGCTAAAAAATGTCAGTGTACCCTAGGGGTGTGCAAACATGAAGAGAGTGTGTACACGTGAGATAAAAAGCAATCTAGAGAGGCCTCTGGTCTAGACACGGATCCAGCCCAAAGCCATCCGGCAGTGAAACAGAATGATGATCCCATCTCTTTCTCTCTCCATCCCAGTCGCTTCCCTTGGCACTTGTTTTGTGGCTCATGACCAGGTAGGTGTCTGCTGAGGTCCTGGCATCAATAGTGGGTGTTGAGCATATACACACAGATATTCACATGCATAGCTCTGAAGAGCCGTTTTCTTTGGATTTTCTCTCTCTATTAACTAATCCAAGAACACTGCGATCGAAGGACACAAACGATCTGTGCAGAGAAGAAAAGTCATCCGAGTTCTGTACAGGCTGAAACAGTACTGAGAATGCTGGTGTACCATATAAACACTTCAACTGAGTATCCCTTCCCTTCTAAATTCAGATTAATATCCCCCCAGTGAAGTATGAGATCAAAGTAATTAGTCAGCGCTTGGTCGTTTATTTGCCACAACATAAAATCTTTTCAGCCCCAGCTGTCCTTCCCTCCCCTGGTTATGAATGCAGAATATGATGCTTAAGAAGGAGAAGGTGGTAAATAACAAACACATAATGATTACTAAGAATAATACCATGAAAACTGATATTGGAATAAATGATTAAACCCTTTCATAATCAACTCATTTATTAAAGTATTCATTTTAATTAGTATTTCGCCTTAAGCACGGGAACAGCTGCTTATGGTGGTGTTTGCAATGGACAGTTACTCTATGTATTTACTCCAAGAGTACATTTTTGTACTTCAGTAAATTAAGAAATACTGATTTGGGGCAAGTTGTTGATTTTACTGTCAGAACAAATTTAGCTTTGAGAAATGATTTTATTAACCTATTTCGTAAGTCTCTCTTAATATACAATTTGTGAGCAACCCGCATTCTCTTGATTTAAATGCCATTTGTAACTTAGCCAAAAACTAATTTAAGTGGAGATGGGCCAAATGAATTTTTCATTTATGTTTATGCCATTCTGGAAAAAACTCAGCAGTCTTGCAAGGATACACTCCTGTTTCTAAGTGAAAATATCATTCCCCTATTTTCATTGATATAATTCCAGATTAACATGCTTGACTTCAAGGGGATGTGATTATTTCATAGGGTTTTCTGGTTATCAGCAACAATTTTGGAAGAAGATGATTGAGCAAATTCGATACAGTTACTTTCCAGAACATGCATTCTTGGCATTTATTTCATGTCTGTGATTTACTGTGTACATGAAAAACCTCAAAGGTGTGGATTCTGTGAAAAATTTCAATAAAGAGGTTTACTCAAACCCCCACAAAACAAATCCTCCAAACAAGAAATGCTTCCAAAGGCTCTATGTTGCAGTGTGTCCACAGTGTGACTTCACTTACCAGTGAAAAATTATACAGAAAATTATATAGTATTGCTATCCTTAGAAATAGCCACTTTTTAGGGACATGTTTATATACCATCATTTATTATGCTTTTAAAAAAATATTTACTGTCATGCATTCACAATTTAATTGAAGACTATCTCAATTTATGGGGTAAGACCATATCTTAGTTTCCCAGAATGCTGACAAAATCAAAAAATTTTGAGAAATGTGCAGGAATATTTTCCTGTAGATGCTGCAGCATGGAAGCACCTGGAGTGTTCATGGAAAAAAAAAGTGTTTATTCCTGCTTCTATGAAAAGGAGTCTCTAGCGCAGATAAATGAAGAATGATTTGCTCTATGACATCTTTTTTCTTACTTACGACTTTGCAGAAACCCATCCTCCATGGCACTGGAACTATGTTGTAGGGTGAGGTAAATAAAACCTGTTTCCAGCAAGTAGCCAGCCTATGAAGAACTAGGATTTTAGGGCTATTTAAATCTACTTTACAAATTTAGCACATTTGATTTCCATCCAAAACGCTTACTTTTAAAATTCAGTTTTAATTTAATAAATAAATAATTTTATTTCTATATTTGCCAGACCCCCTGCTGAAACTTATTTGCTAACGGGTAGTTGCATTTTTTGAAAGGAAATGAAAACTATTAAAACTCACTATTTGGGATTTAGTGAGACATTTTCTTACTGAGCAAAATCAGCAAAAATTTGAACACAAATACACAGCACATTAGGCAAATAAAGCAATTATTTGTACAGCCTGAGAGTGCAGATCCAGAAGGAGAAGGCAGGGAGCAGACGCTGCACTTGGCACCCTTCCCTGACCTCAGAGATACCTAATCTGGTTATAGGTGCCCCAGGCAGTTGTTAGATGTATCCAAGAAGCAAGTAAATGTGCTCCAGGCAGCTGTGGGTTCCATGAAGCGTCGCTCCTGCCAGCTGGTGGGCAGCAGTGGAGCGGGAATGCTGCTGGCTGTCAGCTCCTGCTCGGCACCTGCAGGACTGGCTGGCCTCAAGGAGAGGGGCCAGAGTGGGAGCCAAGGTGCCCAGAAGCTGTATCATCTTAAAACAATTACCAGGCTAATTTAAGCTTGGGTTTAGCACAACTAAGCCAGTTGACCCTGTTCCACTTTATATGAAAGAATTACTCATCAACTGGACCCAGGAGAATACAAAGGCCTGCCTGTCCTAGAACTGGGGACAGGGAGGCTGAGGTTCCCCTCCCCACATCTGCGAACACATAGGGTCCACTAAAACACTAAACACACAAAAGCACAACAAGTTTCACCTGCACATGAGGAAGAAGTTCTTTATGTTGAGGGTGGCAGAGCACGGGAACAGCTGCCCAGGGAGGGCATGGAGTCTCCCTCTCTGGAGACATTCAAACCCCCCCGGATGCATTCCTGTGTAACATGCCTCAGGTGACCCTGCCTTGGCAAGTGGGTCGGATTGGGTGATCTCCAGAGGTCCCTTCCAACCATAAGAATTCTGTGATTCAGTGACATGTGAAATGGAACATGGACCCATTTTCCTGTTCTGATTCTAGTAATAAAATCCCGAAGTGCTTCTGTGACAGCAGCATTAGATCCCTTCATTTGACCCTGTGAAATTTGATAAGAACTACCCAAAAATTTGACCCCATGTTCTTCAGGTATATGAATGCAAGACTACAGTCATTTGCTATTACTCAAAATCTACTTAGAAATAAGAGACAAGCTCTTACCATTGTTATGCATTGTATTTTAACTGTGATTTTCCAGTTGTGAAGGACAGAGGAAAGGGCAGGGAGAAAATGAAATGAAAAATTAACCTGATCCTGGTTATTAGCTTACACAGTCCATAATAGCTTAGTATGTCACTTGAATGCCTCAAGATTTTTTCAAGTACAGTTTCTCCCCTGTTTTGAAGCTGATTAATTCAATTATTTCTTGGCAAAGGCCAAGTCCTTCCTCATGCTGTCTGTAAGGGTGGCTCACCGACTAGTCAAGAGTACCATTTATGTTTCTCCATGATCATTGGTATTTCTTTTTTAGCATAAAATAGAGATGTAGTAAGTTCTTTTATTCCTATGTCTTTTACCATGCTCTTGACATAAGAACTGAAAAGCATTTTGAGAAACTGAAATGCAATAGCTTCACCACAACACTGCTGTGGTGTAATTACTTACTGTAATGCTCCTCCGTGACTTAGAACAGATATAGATGTAAACAGAATATCTACTTTTTTTCCATTTACTAGTTCAAGCAAATCACTCTGAATGCTGGACTAAAGGAAAGCACTTTAAACTTCTGATTAACTTCTTAGAAGATCTATCTCAGAGTAGCAAGCAACTTTCTAAAGTAGTTTGTATCCTTTACATAAGCCCCTCTATACATTCACAGGCCGTCTCCTGGGAAAAAAAATGTGGTTTTACATTTATACACCTTAAAATAATCATGTGAGTGGAAGAGCTACTCCATACTGTGCCATTCAGAATTATCTGACTCATCCAGCATATTCGATATACAGTCTTGGTACAAGAAAGTAAGTGATCTGTCTCTACAATGTGTATAAAAGTGACAACACATAAAAACGAGGTGTCTACCTGAGTGATGTCCATCCCAGAGTCACAGCTCAGTGGCTGGGTTGATGTGAGGCCATTTGAACCTATTATTGTTGTGATCACACCGTTCTCATCAATTTTCCGTATCATTGTACCATCAACAAAGTAAATAAATCCGTGCTTATCTACAGTGATACCTGGATGAAGGGGAAGGGTAAAAAGAGTGTTAGTACTGGCATTATCTTGATTAAAAGTATGAGCTTAAAATGTTTCCTCTCGTCTTAAACTCCAAAAATCTGCTGATTTAAAAAAGTATGACTTTTTTTCCCCCACCCATTACTATTTGAGGCTTATACAACCTGTATATGGAAAGTTCATACCCATCTATCAGACTGGCTTTGACTTAAAGAGGGAAGATGTGAGGATGAAACAAAATGAAACAGCAGAGGCTTTGCTTGTAATGTAATTTTACATACATAGAACAAGGCTCTTCAATAACCTCATGTCTATCACAAAGTGGGCAAGATTAGCTTTTCTAAAAACTTACCTGACAGTTGATTTTTCTTCGTTTTCATTTCACTTTCTTCATTCTTACGCAGAGGCAATTTTTTAATTGCTGTACTCTGAATGATGAGAGTGTCTGAGCAAGGAAGAAGCATCCACAGAAGGCCAAAGAGACCTGTTCTGACAGGGGCTGTACACACAAATGGGGCAGACCACGCTCTGCTCAGCAGGCAGAAGGAGCAGCTGTGCTGCAGGATGTGTCACAGTGCAGTGCTGCCCAAAACGATGGTCCTGCACTGGAATCGGGCTCATGACAGCTGTGGTCACCAGCAGGAGCGGGGGCAGTTCTCCCAGTCCTGGATCTGCAGCACTGCAGTGCACAGTAGGGATGGAACTCAAATGCCAGGGCTCTGAAAGGTCACGGTCCTCTGTATTTCAGTGGGGAAACTGAGGAATGGAAGGTTTGCTGTCACCCACCAGCAGCTTTGGGACAGCCATGCCACAACTCATGCCCAGCCTTGTTCTGCCCCAGTCCAACAGCTCCCCTGCAGTTCTTCCTGCATTCAATTTGAACTGTAAGTAAGATCTTATTTCCCTCAAATACTGAAAATAAAACTAGAAGACCAATTCTATTCATGTGAGACTTGTGAAATCCTTTCTACCAAAACTGCTCAATTTCTTGCTTTAAACAACTTCATAATTTCCCATTTAAAGTTGCATAACTTTGCAATTACAGCAGCTGCTGTGCACAGCCAAGCTATTCTAATAATGAATTTATGTTCTGCTACACAGAAATGAAAGGCAGAGGACTTGAACAGATGGTTTGGACAGTGGCTTATATGGTTCTTGATTTTTGTCCACTGCATTTAGCACAACTGAAGGCTGCATGTACTCTAAGTTTACAAAACACTTGTCTGCAGGCCAGTTCAGGATCCCACACAGCAATTCCACATGCCATTAAAAAAGAAAAATAGCCCCAAACTGAATTTCCTCAGCTTCCAACCCCATCTCCTTATATTTAAGAGGTTTTTTTTTAATATATAGGAGCAGTTACAGCTGGGGGAAAGGGAGATTAAGCAGTCTGGGGGGCAGAGGCAGGACCAGGAAGCCCTGATGCAGAACATGTATCTCTCGTGGGGCTGGAAAAAGGGGGGAATGGTCTCCCCAAGCCCCTAAATATATCTCTACCTGGCAGCTGGAAATGCCTGGGGATAGAGTTTGAGTTTCATACATAACTGAGTGTAATATGCTTTCTCTTGCAGTGTTAACACCCGGGGGCAGGCTACCAAGACAAATTTCCCATGACTGCTTCTGAGGTGCCTCTTCACCGCAGGTGATGGTCAGGCACCTTGCAAAGGTCTGAGGGTATGATCACAAAGTTCTGGGGGTATCATCACACAAAAAATCCAAAAGCCACAGCAGTTAACTTTAGTGTGTAACACTCCCTACTGCATCCAGCTCTCAGGTTATCAGCACAGTGTTGGGAGTTGAAATTAATTTAAACTGCCAATGCAACGTATCCATCTGGCTGTGAACTGCCGTTTCAGCAGGGTATTCACCATCCTGTCACCTCCTCCATCCAGGACAAAAAGCACCCACAGACTGCTAAGTGCCCAAGGTACAGGGCGAGACTACATCTCCTCATTATGTGAGATGGCTGAAGGTTCTGCAGGACAGATGTCACCTGGGGAACTGAAATCATCTGGTGGGGGCTGGACGGGTCAGCTGGGGAAAAGTGGGAGGTTATAAACAGGCTAAAGGAGGAGCAGACAGTCTCAGAGCATGACTCCCTGCCAGCCTGCGAGCTCATAAATCGTGACTCCTTGGTACTGGCTCCCTAAGAGGATCTTCAGTCTTTAATTAGAAAGTAACTCTGCCTTTGGAAACTCCAGAATGACTGGCAAGCTCCTGTCAGTCATCTGCTTCTGAGAAGTCCAAACCCAAAAGGCTGAAGGTTTGAAGGTGAGCTGAGGTAAAGAGCGAGTCTGGGAAGCAAAGAGGTTTGTTTTGGTGTCGGGGGTGACCTGCGTGTTCCAGTTTTGGGAAGGGATGGTCCCTTGTACCTCTATCTCACTGATACAGCATCATGTAGTGATTATTAGATGGGATCTGATATGCTTTCCAGCGTGGTTCTCAAGCTGAAATGAGAAACCTGATGTGGGTGGGAAGGGCAGCACATGTGCTGTGTCTGAGCCTGCCTTTGCAGAGGGGAGGTGCTGCACGGTAAGCGAGGATCTCAGCTGGATCAGATCCACACCACAGATAACACAAGGCCAGGATCTGTCACTAGGGCAAGTGCATCTTCTGTTCTGCGCTATTTCCCTGAGAACAGATGGCTGTGTTGGCTGCAAACCATCCATTATATAAAAATCAAAAATTATGCTGCAATGAAATAAAGCTACTCAGCTGTGTTGTTGAATGGATTTCAAACACTGACTATGTAAGAAAACCAAGGATCTTTTAATGTTTCTAGGGTTCCTGTTGCTCTCCAGCCACTGCAGAAAAGCAACCTGTCTGTAAGGGAAGGACATATGCCAGTGCAATGCCATAAACAAGCCCACGTCTTCAGTATTTGCACTGAATTCCTGGTACTTCCTAATAAGCCAGTTTCTTGAAGTATCAGTGTACAGATGTTCAACAATGACCTACTGCTTCCAGAGCTTATGACTCTACAGTAAAACAACACGACTTTTCCTACTTGAAAAACTTATTTAGGCATTTAAGTCTTGTTGACAAATACCCTACATAAAGCATCCACTGGAAAACCATACAGATTTCTGGCTAAACTGTCCCAATTTATTCATTAGACTTGGATTCATTAATGCTCCTGTCACATCTCACATGATGCTACATATAATCTGTACTCCAAGAGCTTATTTTTAATCCTTTTCTGACGTACAGTGTAACGCAGACTCAAATCACACACAGCACAGCAATTGTGTTTTAATCACCGAGGAACTGGGGGAGGAAACGTGCACATGCTGAGGGTAATGAATTGCACTTGAGTGCAAGTGGGAACACTGCTCACCCCCATGAGTCAGTAAGAAAGGTATTTTTTTTTTTTTTTGGCAGAGGAGGAGATGCAGTTTGTATTAGGCTCTCAGTCTGATTCTGTTTTCCTTTTTTTAAGGAACTGTAGCAGTAAATTCTATGCCCAACTGATGATGTCTTTGGGCACTAAAGGGACCTATGACCTACTGCACAAATGACAGACTCAGCCTGCTTTATTTACAGATTCCTCATTAAAAACTGATGTCTGGGTAAGGACAAAATAAATTTGTGCCAGGATTTAGTCCTATTGTTTGACTCAGAGCTGAGTATCAGTCTCACTGAGGGACATGCTTGTGCTGAAAGACTGGTTTTGGTCATATTTTAGTTACTGGAAATATCCTACATAAGGCTGAATTTTGTACCTGAATGTAAACCAGTAGTTTTTATGAAGATCTATCTCCAATGCATTTACATGCAGACATTTTGAAACAGCATTTATAACACTCAGAGGTCTTTTAATCAGTACCATTTGAATTCTGTTAACTAACATTAAAAATTAACTGCTGGTAATGCTGTCAAATGTGGTGACTAAGTACTATCACTAGAAAGACTAGGCAGAAAGTTTTCCTTTTTATAACTGTTTTCTTCAACAAATAATAATTAGTACAGGGGCTGGGTACACCCATGATAAACACAGAGGGATGGCTATAATCTCTCCCATTGTCTGCTCTCCGGAGTGGTTTTTGTTACAGTGTTATTTCCCTTGACAGCTCTGCCTTAGTGCACATACATACACCATTATAAATGCAAATAGCACTCAAAAAGCAAACTGATTGCTTTTTGTGTCGTTATCAGAGGTATAAATTCAAAATACATATGATCATTCAGTCTAATAAATTCCCTATTAAGATATATTCTTTGTTTTCTTTTTCACCCCATACCATATCCCACAGTTGCATTCTAAGGGAAATTTTTTTTGGGGAACAAATCTTTTTCAAATATGTCAATAAAGAGCAGCTAGAACTATATGCTGCCCACTTCTGGAAATTCTACTTCACACTTTTTGCTCAGCTAAAAACTTACAAATGAGCATTCTATATTGAAAACTTCTAATTAAACTTCTGAAGAATGTTTGGAACAACATCTACAACTACTGGTGAGGACAGATGAAAGAGAATGCTGCCTTCTGCGGAAGAACAATTGTATTTAGAAGGAACTCGCGATTCTCATAAAACTTTTAATAGGAAGAAGTGAATCAAATTGGTTAATTACCATTTTATGGTGTTAAAAGGGCAAATTACATGCCATCCATTTCTAAACTTCTAAATGTCTTCGGTGCTTTTAATTAAAGCTGCCATCTAGGAACTAAAGCAATTTTATGCAATTAGTTATTTATAGGTTACCATAATACACCACTCAAAATATGATTCAAGTGATTTGCAGTCTGTTGCCTTGTGATCTTTGTCATCCTTACTTCCTTACTGTCTCAGCACTAGCTGCAAAATACACAGTAGGTCTTTGTCAGTTGGAACATGACTTCAGTACTTGCACTTGAGTGTTGTTCTCTTTAGAGGCAGATCAGTAGACTTGGAGCAAACAGCATTTTTAACTACTGACTGTGAATGAAAATGTTCAGCTTCCAGCCCGAGACACGATGACTGGGGTCATTCTGCTGACATGGGTGAGCAGAAAAGTGAATTATTTATAAATTCAGATGAATGTTGGATGAAATTTAGGAAAAACCTGCTGTCCAAAAAGTTTACAATGTTCTACAAGTTTCCCATACATTGGAAATCATAGGTAGCTAAGGCTACTGAAGAGAAAAATAAGGAATAAATTTAAATGGATCAAAAATGGAATGAGATTTTTTTTTGCTGATTTTATGATGCATATATGACAGTGACTTGAGGCTGCAAATCACTTTGGCTTGTCTATTTCTAACTTTATAGATTTATATATTTTAATATACTTATATATATATTTATTTTAATATATATATTTTTAATATATTTATATATATTTAGATATATATTTATATGTATCTATATATTGCTAATGAAAAATACCACCCCATTCTGCTTTCCTTTTTGAATTCTATGGAAAGGTTAAAAAGGTCTTAGGAATTTACAGAATAGTCAAGATTGCTGGAAAAATAGCATTAAACGTTACCTTTGACAAAGGGGGTTTGTTGTCACAAAATGGCTGTATTAGGAATTTGGTGTGCATCCTACTGAAAGTAAAAGGAATCTTCTAGCTGAACAGAAGCAGCCCTAAATGGGCTACTGCCATTTGACAAATGTAAAGGTTTAGTCTGAGCAGCTGTTACAACTTTATTTACTTTGGGATGCATTGCTGAGGATGAGGAGCAATGAGACTGATTATTTCAGGATGCAAGCTATTGGGGTTGAACACATCTTCAAAACCTTGATTTTTTAAAGTAATATTTCCTTAGTAAAGTAACTGCAAGCAAAATAGAGAAAACTACAATGCAGAACTGATTTTTAAATTACGCTTTCATTTGCATTTCTCTCTCATGGCCCTTGGTCTGAGTGAAAAGTTCTTTGCTACAGCTGTGGATAAGGTACTTTTTGTGCACGGGATTTAGAACTTACTCCAACCTTCTACATTTCCCTGGTGCTTTCTTTGAGGTCACTGCATCTGTAGTGAGGTCACTGCACTGCATCCAAGCACCCTGTACTCAGTGTGCAGTCGAATTTCTCGAGGCACTGACACGGCTTGCACAGAGAGTGTGTGCATCTGTCTTCCAGTTCTAGATGCTGGTCTGGGCCCAGGAGTCAAAAAGCAGACACTGCAGGACCTTAAATGTTTAAATCTTTAGATTTAGTTCTTGGGCTTCCAAAAGGTGTAAATCACTTCTGACGTTTAGGGTGGCATCACTGGAGGGACCTACTGTTTTCACAGAAGTCATGTAGCTTGCATTTCCAGCAGAGCTGTCCTGTGTGCACGCTGGGCACAGACACAAGGCAGTGGAACTCGGATGTCAATTGGACACTTTTCTTACCCTGCTGCCTGGGAGACACTGGAGCTCAGCAAAAATGTGGTAACTTGATTGCCTCAAACCCTCACTGCCTCTGTCAATTATGCTTAGAAAGTCTAATCTATTTACAGGTCTAAAGCCCACTGGTTTCAGAAGGGCAGGGTAGGTAAGTAACGGTGTTCATTCAAGCATTGGCTGTGCAGGGCTAAGTACAAGTGCTAGGTATTCCCACTCATTTTAGTGCTTCTTACTGCTCCAATACTTGATGACTAATCTAGTTAAAATCAGGACACGATCCCCAAGTGCCTTATCATAAATACTAATCAGATTGTTTAAAAGATAGTGCTGGCGACTAGATGTGCCATAAATAATTTTTATTAAAAATATCTCCAAACCCACCAAACAGAATTCCCCACCCAAAAATTAAAATCTGTTACTTGGTAAAGTTCAAGTGATTGGAATTCAGTCAATGATTAATATCTTGTGTAGTTACTTCTTCATTTTCAATATCTTCTTGTGTAATAAATGTGTTCAGCTTGTCACAGATCTTATTTTATGTCCCCACCTTGTATCATTTCACATTCTGCTTAAGTACTTGGTCATCTATTACATGACTCATTAGTCTGAGATCTCCACAGAATTAAAGAAAGTTGCAGTAAAAATAATATATTGAAGTTCAAGTTTCAACTACATCAGCCATGCATGTTTAAAAGCATCTTTCAAAGTCAGCTCAACATACAATAGTGCAAGATTAATGTTTACTAAGCCCCATCTCTAGTCCTTCACAGAGAATTGGGAACAGACTGAACAAGGCTACATGTGTTTGCTACCTGTAAAATGAAAGTTGTGGAAAGATGAAATCAGAATTGATTAGTGTCACTTCATGATACTTTCCTGTCTGTCATTTAATTCCTGGTCACTAGGCAAAGGCAGTCTTGCCAAACAAAGACAATGAGAAATAAACATTGATGAAAGACTTAAATAATTAAATAACAATCTAGGACTCTCCTCAAACCTCCCTGCATGTTCAAGGAAGTAGAAAAATAGGTATGAGTTCAGAGAAGTTAAAGCACTATTCAAAGCAACTTTCATGCAGAAGAGTAAGTAAGAAAGAGAATTTGAATTTCCACCTATTAACATAGCTTTGAGGATGTTACCAAACAGGATTGAGGTTCACAAGTGTTACACAATAGGTATTTCTTATCAATTTTGCAAATGGATAAACAGAGTCCTCTAGATAGCCCTTACTCAGTTACAAGCAGCTGGTAGCAAAAATTAGAGTCCAACTTGTAAGTTATAACTAACCACTAAATTGAATCCTTTTTCACATACTATCTTTCTATCAAGTAAGAGGGAAATTTATTTTTCATTTATAATGGGAAAAGGAATACTCAGGACAAAATTAAGAAGGCAAGTGAAGTAAAAAAGCTAATAATATTCCTGTATCAGCTTAAAAAAAGAAATATTCATTGAATAATGCAAGTGATTATATTCAATCATAAGTTGGCATTACTCTGTCTTTGTCTGGGACCTACTGTTGCACTGTAAAAATCTCAGAGGTATGAAACTAGAAACAAGTAATTTATTTCTGTGGTCAAATTCTATACAACACTGTGTGTCTGTGTGTCCAAGGATTTTTAAACACAGTTAAGAGGTTTTTGTCAAAATTTCCTACCTCCTAGAGAAAATAGTTTTCTTTATTCTGTTTGAATGGTATTTCAATAGAAATATGACACCTTCTGACTTGACAAGTATTACAAGAACAAGCGAAATAAGAGATCCAAAAGAATCGCTGAAACTGTATTAAAGTATGGGAGACATCGGTTTCTTAACAAAGATCTGCAGGTACCAGGCAAATACTTCCTTTTGCTTTCCAGGGTTATTCAACCTCTTACATTTTAGGGGAACACAAGGACCCATACCTATCAGGCTGTTAGGATGCTACACTGATCACACTGCTGGTGACCACGAGCTGATGCTCAATTTTGTTAGGCCCTTGTACAAAAAGGGCATGTGGCAGTCCAGACTTCCTGCAGATCAAAATAAACAACGTAACAAATCTGATCATTCCAAACTGATGTTGTTTAGAGGAGATGCATAAATCTAAAGCACCTGGGAGTCATTGCCTGAATTTGCCAATAGAAGAGTCATTGTCTGCTGACGATTTCTTTTTAATAATTGCTGGCTGCCCCAGAACTCCTGACTCGTGTTTTTATTCCTCTTAATTTCTTTATGACTAGAACCTTCTGTTAAGGAAGTAAGTAGGGGTATCTTTAAAGTAAACAGCGCATCACAACATTTTCATCAACATATTTCCCCACTAAAAATAATATGGAACAACTGTATTGTAATTGGATATAATCAACTGTAATCAGAAATAAAACACTGAACACTTTCAGACTCAGACTTTCCTGATAAAGGACCTGAAAACCTTTATTTTCTACTATTTTTAGAAGTGATTCATTACTTAATTAGCTGCCTGAAGATTAACGTTTATTTGTACTTACCTCACACTTACCTTCTATCATTAAAGACATGCTAAAGTCACTCTATAATTACAATGTGTCTCTTGCTAAACCTTAAACCAGGATTATTTGCTTGTCTTAGAGGTATTTCTGCCTGGATATACATTCTAATTTCCTACTGATGTACAGCCTTCCTTTATTGGCTCACGAAAAGTAATCAAACCCCTTCCTTTGAGCCAGCTGTGAGCAGGCGTGGGGGAAGCACAGCACAGCCCACGCAGGGCTCTGCCTTGGGAGCTGCTGAGTACCCTTTGTTCCACGGATTTCAGTGGGAGTTGAGGGTGATCAGCTGCTCTAGAGCACCAAATCCAGAGACTTTATCGCTGTTCTAATGCATACTGTAAGGGGATTAATTGTGGCTTTGGTGGGGATTCAAGGCTTCACAGGCATTTTGCCTGTGACAATACTGGATGTACTCTGACAGGGAGGCTGCAGCAAAATTCTTATTTTATGTGCAGCAGGGGAGATGCTCATCTTTTGCAAAGTGTGTTAATAAGAAAGGACAAACTGGAGTTCCAAATAAACTTGATTTTTCTGGCTGATTTGAACAGCCCTGACTTACTGTGTATGAGTAAGCTCTGTTAACATTACAAGACTCACCTGATGCACAAAATCTAAAAAATGGACTTTGAAACCATGTAATTTGCTTAAGAGTTACATATAATTAAATGTTTCCACCTTGCAATTGAAAGGCAATGAAAGAGGAATATTGTCATACAGGGAAGAGTAACCAGAGGATGCAAGCTGGAGCCTGCTGCCCATGCTGGTTCCATTATACAGGACTGGTTGTACTGTGGACATGAGTAAGCCTCAGGAAGTGATTTGGCTCAATAGTTGGTTAAATCATTGCCACAGACACATTTTTGTACATCCAGGTGCATCGAAGTTCCTAAATAATGGAAGGAAATGACAGATGACCAACACTAAGTACCACAGCCATGATCTTTTCTTACCTCTTGGGCTGTTGAGAGAGGCCTCGGATGCCTTTCCACCATCCCCACAGTGACTCTGGTCAAAAGGAAGGCACTGATCACCTGTTCCTGCCACCACATCTGCATTTTTGGCCAGATCCTTTGTTTCAGTGAGAGATTTTGCTTTGTAGACTTTTCTGGTGTTGGTATCTGATAAGTAAAGGGATTCTGACACTGGATCAACGGCCAAGTAATATTTGTGTGCAGGACTTGTACTAAAACAGAAGAGAAGAGCATCAAAGTCAACTTGTTTTTTCTTTTACATCTCTGTGGCAGCATAAAAATTGTATTCTACTTATCTGAAGACATCAGCTCAGTGCTCTGAAGAGCATAGAGGCATAAGTGAGAGCAGCTCAAAACACCACCAGTGTCCTGCTACAGAGCCTGACCAGTGAGTTATGGGTCAGTGGGCTGGGGCAGAGACTGGTACTGGGGGAGTTGGTCTGCTCATCAATACCCAACCACTCAGAATAAAGCTAATTGGAGTGACTCCAGCTTAGTTATAATTATTATTGTCAAAAGCAAGGTCATTTTTCTATATCTGATACCGCCTAGTACTCTTGGCACTGAAAACAAATCTATGAGTTGCAGCAAAGTGAATCACAGACTGTTCTGCATGGGCACAAATACCCACTCTTGGTTATTTTTATCTGTTTCTAAACCTTAGGAAATATGAAGGTGTGAAATATGGTGCCTTAATTCATGCCGACTCTTATTGTCAGGAGCAAGGCAGAAGGCCAAGTACTGTCAGTGCATCTAGGCATGAATTAATGCACCACAATTCATGCACTGTCACTGCCTTATTGAGATTATAAAATGTTATTTTAAAAAATATTTACATATGTTAATTAAATGGTGGGGATCATAAATTCTAATCTGGAAACTGGGCTGCATCCTATTATCCAGTAAGACTTTTAGTTTCTTTTTCAGTGCAAAGTTAATTTCCAGTTTGAGGAAATTTTTTAAGCACATGGCACACCACGCTAGTGTCCTGAGCCTGCTGAGCCTGCAGTGGAGCCCAACTAAAAATCCAGATAGAGATCCTTTAATCACACAGTTGGTTACTGAAATGGTGAGAGAGGCACAGGCTGAAAGTTCAGACGCTCAGACAATATTTTTAACAACTACCATGTTTCTCTAAGGGGGAGAAGGAAATTTCTGACATGTGGCTGGGTTCTATATGCCCAGTTAGATTAAAAAGATTGTCAAAATTACCCCCCCTTCTTATTTTTTTAAAGACATATTTTATTAATATTGGTACAATTAACTAACACTTAAGATTGCTGCAACAAAGCTGTGAAGTGAGTTCCTCATCTCACCTTGGCCAGTTCTGTTTGTGGTGGGTTTGACAACACCCAGTGATATTCCCAGAGCTGGGGAGCAGATGTGAAACCCAGTCCAAGCAACCACAGGGAATGCAAGGGCAGTGGCATGATGAAAGATGAGTAAGTAGATGAGCTAAAAGCAATTAATGCCAAAGTATCACCACTATAAAATTTTGTTTGTTGAAAATATCAAGAACCATTTTTGCCCTCTGGATTGAGGTCAGGGGTGACTGACCAGCCAAATGATGACTTTTAAATAAAGCATTTCTATGAAAAAAGTTGCAAGGAGAATTCTAGACTTTAAATAAACATGTCGTTCAGTATGGAGAAACTGCAGAGAACCAGGGGTCACTCTATACTCTCCTTGTAGACACATTTTCTGTCATCCTTGTCGTTACATTTAATAGACCAGCTGTTAGAAAACTCTTCATGTTCATGCTTAAAGCCTTGCATACTAAAATGCTTAAAGAGAACTAGTAAAAAATGGAACACAATTAAAAAAACTTGCTATTTTTGCAGAAGATATGAGCCTTTTGAAAACTGCATGAAGTAGACTAGGATTTAAAATTAATCTTTTCAGTACTATTCTGTACTAAATTTTTCTCTATATTTTTCTCAAAGTTTAGTTTCCATTTTTACCAGTTAAACAGCTTTGCTATATCTTATTAAAATTATGATGATAAGAGAAACAAATGGGATAAGCTGTTTGTAAACAGTCAAAAATAAGATCAGTGGCATTTTCTGTTTACTGGTTGCCAAACTCTCCCTTTTTCAGACAGTATTTTCTTTTTACCTGGTTAAAAGAACTCTTTTCCTCCTGCTCTTTCAAAGGCCAGAAGTTGTGTAGAAGATTTTGAAGCCTTTTCCTGCCTGGACTGTCAGGAGCCATTTTTTACCTGCTACTTCCACATGTTTCTTTGAGCATTCTAGAAATTTCCACCATGACTATGACCTTTAGAGCCTCAGAGAGAGAATGGAACACAGTGGGACTATTGAGTACTCCCCTATCACCTCAAAGACTACATTAATTTCAAGTGATTTCCTCCAACTTTCTACAAAATTCACTTGGACAGAATAGCGCCAGAGACAATTATTACTGTAATTAATAGGGCTGGGGTACTTGAATATTGTCATAACTTTATTTAATTATGGTTGAAGCTCATCTCAAGAAACTAGTACTAATGAACAGGTATTAAAAAAAAAATCTGCTTTACAAAAAAAACCTCTAAATGTAAAAGCTAATTTATATTCTGTATGTATCATAGAGAAATTTAGTTTACAAAGATACTGGTCAGTTTAAAGCAAGTGGAAACAACCCTTCAGTTAAAAAATGGAAACTTGCACTTACCAACTAAGAATTATTCTTCCTTTTTAAGTTTTAATTGTAAAATATATGAGATGTGACATAATCTGGTAAATAATTTGCAGTATTCAAGAGCAGTCCTGTGGCTAAAGTGAGCAATTCCAACCTACACTCTCATGCTGTAAACACAGCTCAGTCCACACACTGTTCCCTACTAGGCCATGAAGTTACTGTCTTATATTGTACTAGTGCTGGTTTATTTATCTCATTTAAGTACTGGAACGCTAAGAAGTTTATTTCTAAGGAGACAGGGTGCCTTGCTGTCTCTTTCTAGCATGCAACATCACTCCTGCAGCTGGACTGCTGGAACCAACTCCCTCACCGTCTGTCGCAGAAGCCGAATGTGCAACATTCATTCCTTTCAAGAAATCCCTACATTGCAATGCTAAAATGCCAGCTGGAAAGGGAGAAAGCCACTTGCTTTGTCTTTAGCTGGAGCAGCAAGGACTGAGCTGTGACACAGCACCCTCAGTTCTGGGCTCTGCTGTGCACACTCTTTAACTGGCAGATTTTAAAGCTCATGGTATCCTAGAACCTCTGAAGCACAGTCCACTAAAGTACAGCGTGTTTCTGCAGCCTTTTCAACTATTTTTTTTGTAGCTAAAACTCCAGTTTCCTTGGATGGCTATATCTGTGATCAGTCAAACACCATGTGAAATAGGTATGAGAGCTATGAAATGCACTCTCAGTGTTCAGGTTTAAACCTTTCCATCTCTTCTTGGTAATCAGCAAACTGATTTTTAGAGGGAGACTTTACTCCTTCAATGGGAACAAATCAAACCTTCTGTACTATAAACAAAGGTGAATTTGATTAACATTTGTATTTATTAACATTTATATTTATTAAATTCTGAGTGTTTCTCTATATCCAGACTTCTAACAAGGACTTTTGTAAGACTGTCTCCTCGAATGTGGTTCACATAGCAGTTATTACGTTTTACTTACCTGTGTCTTGTGTCTCTGTTCCTGGAAAGACAGATCGGTTCAGGTTTAAAAAGAAAGAAAAGGACAAGAAATGTTAATCCTTGACAGAATTGTGTTCTTTGCCTGACTGCTCACAGAGCTGTATCCCACTAACAAAACATTGTTTATCCTCTTACTTGGTATTTCTTTCTCTCAGACTGTTTCCTTTGCACTGCCCACACATTCCCAAGTATATTCTGAACAATCAGCACACAGAATCATCACCAGCAATGTTAGCTAGGGGGATGTTAAGTAAGAGAAATTTCATGTATTAATGTCCAAAATCTTCCCTGCTTTCCCCTGTGTCCCTCAAAAGGAATGAGAAGCTGGGGTGATATTTACAGGGGAGTTGTTAAGGGCAGCACAGGCTCAGCCTCTGACATGTCTGTGATGCCAGGTTTGCTCCTGTCTGCTTAAACTGAGCCACATCCTCTGCTGCATGAGGAACAGTGTAATTGTATTAACTGTAAACGTGGTAAGTCTACAGGCCCAGTGCTGTGACTTGACATGATATTCTGCATGTTTGCTGGGGAATTATGCTTCAAGAATTTATGTTTTCTTTAAAAATATGCATCATGGTATATTTTAACTTTTGGATTGAATGTATGAAAAACCTAACAGGAAGAAAAATCAGCTTTATTGATTCTTCAATTTGCAGAAATTCATTATGCAAGACCTGTTCTAAAGGCTACTTAAAACATCCTATTTAACTGATGACTAAAAGTAAACGTAAGTTTTCTGGTAAGTTAGTTTGATAGTTGATGACACACATGGCCACAAAGCCTGTGGCTATTTCTTCAAGTCCCAAGGGATAGAAGCTCACCCTCGTTTTCACAGGCGTATCACAGCCAGGATTATGCACACTAATCACAGAAAGCCAATTATTTTTTTACCTTAATTCTAATATGCCAATTGAATTTCCAGAGGGAAAGATCCGTCTGACATAATTGAAGTCCCCAATATAAACACTTCCATCAGGCCCAGAGGCGAGTGCAACTGGGGCGAAGAGTTTGCTGTTGAGGGCAAGCCCATTGCAGTTGGAGCAAGAGACACTTCTCTGGTGCCCGTTGCCCATCACAGTGGAGATGACTGGAGGCTGCTGGGAAATGAACATGTTTTCCCCATTTCCTTTGTGCACAATTCCTAAAGGGAGGGGAGGGAAGAAAACAGAGACAAAATAAGCCAAATGTATGGCATTTAGCTATTCTGCAGTTTTGGATTATGAAATCCTCTAGACAGCCAGACTACCAAAATAACAACAAACATCTGATATTTTAAAGACTATCACAGGGTTCCACTAATCTTTTCCAATTTTGTTCACCCCAAGCTTCACTGTCACCATTTTGTTCAGTAGTGGCTAGTGGCTATTTTAAAGCCAACATCATGAGGAGAACTCATGGTTGGTTAATGCTCTAACAAATTGACTGCTAATTGCAGTGCTATCTGATTTCTTGGGGATTACTGCTTTAATATTCATTTTATTCATAAATTTTTATTAGGTAGCAGAGGAATTTCTTAGGCAGTTTGAATATTTAATTAAAGGAGATTAATAGCAGGACTACTATGCATTTTTCACAAAAGAGCACCGAGTGGCAGTACAAAATCAATATTCAAATTTAACTGCAAGTCCTTCATGGTATATGAAAACGGTGCCAAGTGCAGCAAAGCCAAGTTAAGAGTCAAGGAGCAATTTTGAGGCACAAGTGAATGTCGTCCCAGCAATAATATACTACATTCTGCCATAAAGGCTAAAACATCCTACCAGTGTGTTCTAGCACTGCTCTGCAGCAAATATTGTTGAAAGTCTTCCCAATTACTAGGTTAGTGACACCAGAACTAGTACAAAGATGTATTTTCTCAAGCTAATAGCTATAGTGTTTCTTTTAAGTAACAATGTGGTAATATATGTAAGAAGTATCATTGAAATGACATGTTATTGCAAGAATTTGGCTATTGCTAAAGAGAAGATAGAGACTCTTAGATCCTAGTCCAAAATTTCTTATTTCCCTTGAAAAGCCCAGTACTTCATTAGAAAATTGGCACTATTAAAGGAACAAACACAAGGGAATTTACTTTCTGGAGGACTCATGCTGGGAAATGAGAATATTCTAGACACTGCAGGAAGTACATGTTGAGACAGGTCTGAGTTTTCCCAAAGTACAGCAAATGTATTTATGTATTGTCTCTACCAATTTTTGTTTAAACTATTTTTTGTGACTTTCAGGTAAATCTGAATCTAAAATTCACCTTGGAAATTACTGAATGTTACCACAGCTATTTTGAAGAGAATTGTATTTAAAAAAAACTATTTATGAACAATAGAGGACCAAATGCATAGATTTGTCTGAATGATAGCTTAAAAAAAAGCATCCTGGAAATATGCCAGTAAAAAAAATGGCAACATTCTGTCTTATGCAGTTAATAAAAATACTATGAAATGAAGATTCTGCCCTTTGTCTGAAATTACAATGTTAAGGTAATCTTTCAACATCCTCTTACAAATGCCAGTAAATAATTAGGGCTCTGGAGAATATGTTTTGCTGTCAATAAATGTGTGTGCTTAATATCAGGCTTTCGAGCTGCTGCTTTAATTTTAGTTCATGCTGTGTTGAACTGGGGTTGAAATTAACTTAAAGCATAAAGTCCTTCTAAAACTACTGCTCCTTGCCCCAGATAAATAAAAATGGAATCAATGCACTTGCCCATCAGAAGAAAAATTTAATTCAGATAACACCCTGAAAATTCGGTTAATACCACATTCATTTGTATTCATGAGGTACAGGTGTCTTTAAAAGACCTCTATGCAGGAACTAATATTTATGGTATCTGTTCTCTTCTTGATGATGAGAAATGCCCTGATGATCTTCCAAACTGACAAAAACTTTTGTACCAGAAAAACATTAAACTCTAATCATGTCACAAATTAGAAGTGATCAAACCTCCCAACTGGTGGGGAAAAAAAAGTGGGAAAAGAGCAGTGGAGTACAGCCGAGAACAGGATGTGATCCTTTGTTAACCTAACAGCCAGACTGATGCAAAACTCCATACATTTAAAAAACGTGGGTTTCCAGTGCCAGCCACATTGGAATAATATTTGTTATTTCACATCAATTCTGTTGGAATCAGGCATCTTTTTCTTTTTTTCTTTCTTTTTGTAGATCCTTACATCTGGCAGTAGAACACAGTTTTCACTTGCTAAGGTTTCTGCATGTCAATACATGTACCTCCACAGCTTACTACGAATTGCAAGTCTGTAAAATTGCATCTATTTCTTTTTACTCAGTTTATTTTGTAACTTCTCTAAAATGAGCAGCCTTCATGGGGAAGGAAAGAAGAGTATCTACCCTGGCTCTGAGCAGGAGTGCTGTGCACAGTAGCAGACCTGCTGGGAGACCAGGCTTAGTGGCTGAAGTTAAGATATAAACTCTTCAGGACTAGTAAATCAAGCAAATGCTTCTAGTTTTAGTTTGAAAATAAAATTGCAATTTGCAGTAGAGAATGTTATATTCCAATGCTGTTTCTGTAATTAATCCAGTGGCAGTGTTTCAAAATAATGAAAGTTTCATCCTTCTGAAAAGAGCAGCTCTTCATATGTACAGAGGGGACACTTTAATTAGAAGTGAAAAATCTTAATACATTCATGCTCAAGAAGGCTACTCAATGCTTTTCATATCAGTCATAGTGGCATGGAGATAAGTCTGAAATACATAATTCTGGTTTGAATCCTATTCTTGTCCTTATTTAAAGCCCATTTTATGTATCTGAAATGGAAGTCCAGTTCACTTGTTTCTAGGTAAGACCAGAAGCACACTTGTTACTTTTATCCTTTTGGTTACCACAGCTCATTACTTGGTTTTGTTGCTTTAATATGAACCTACAGGCTGCTCTGGTAGGTATGAACCGGCTTCCTTATAGTAATTGTTTTCCTGCCCTTAGCTGCTTTTCTAGCTCTTGTACATGAGCCAGGTGTGGGTGCTCAAAGCCTGTAACAGTCCTGAGGAACCTCTGACACATCCCCGAGCCTGGGCTTTGCTGCCTCGCTGGAGATGCTCTGACATGCAAATTGCAAACAGAAGAGACCCTGGGTTGCAAGTCAGATGTGCTCAGGCCCTCCCCTGCCGTGTCTCTGCAATTGATGGGTAACGATGTCTGGCAGCCTTCCCCGACTTCAGCCTCGATCCGCGTCCAGCACACCGGGAACGCGCGAGGAAGAGGAGCAGGTCTGAGAAGCTGCACATTCCCCACCCATGTAGCGGGCACAGCCCAGCTGGTGTGAGAGGAGGTGGCCTGAGGCTGACAGGTCAGTGCCCTCTGGCATTCTCAGCCACACAGCTGAGATGGGGACAGGAAGCAATTTGTCACCACATACCTTGTGCTCAGGAGAGCAATGGCTTAGCCCTGCTTGGATTGTAATTGTATTCTTTACAAAATCTCAGAACATGTTAGTGCCTACGGGGTGGACTGCAGTAGTAACCACTGCAGTTATCAGACAGTCATATAAAGTGGAGTTACTGCCAGCAATTTTGTCTTGAAATTAAACTATGCAAGTGGTAAATTGGCACTAAGGAGCAGACTATGGGACTCACAGTTGGGGGCTCAGCTGACTGAGGTCAGATTTCTCTTTGTGTTAAATGTCAATAGCTGGCATTTAAAAGAGACAATCTATACAAACCAATAAGACAGGGAATGAAAGAACTGCTGTTTAAAATGTCAAACTATTTTAAATCAAAACAGAAATCCAGATAATTTACAAACTAAATCTGACCTTTTGTATTTGGAATATTTATACTGTAGCTGTGCATTCAGCAAGAGAACTTGTAAAACTTGAAAGCAATACATCTGTGCATGAATCTTCATCAACAGAAGTTTGCAGATAGAAATAGATTTTATTGGACTGACTCTCAGCTGGAGCAAATTGAGAGAACTTAACTGAATCCAATACTCTGCTGACTTTTAAGTGCTAAAATCTGACCTCAAGCTTCTCTTCTCCTGGACAACGAGATATCTGTTTATTGGCAAAACCATATATAGTTACCATAATTTATCTACAAGTATTGTTTTAATAATTTAGTCCCACTAGTTCCTGATCACAGATGTTCATGAAGGAAAAGAAACCTCCTCAGGTATAAAATAAAAGCAATGGGAAAAAATATTCAAGCCTCCATGCTTGAAGAATCTCTCTGCAGGGTTAATGTTATGACACCAAAAGCATTTACAGGTTTTTTACTAATGCTTTGAAATGTGTTGGATTGCTAGTACTGAGGAATGACTTACTGTGCTTCTCCACAGAGTGGGCAGCCACAAAAGCTGCTGCACACCGGACTGGCAGCGTGGGTTTCGAAGTGCTGGTCTGTGATCAAGCAGGGTTTGTCTGCCTGGGGCTGTGTTGTACAAACTGATGGCAGTCATAGGATGAATTAGGGGTGTAGGCACTTCACTGAGAATATAACACACTACAGACTGACCTGAAATGTGGCGCTTCTATACCAGCCGTGTGAGCATGAACCCAAATTAGTTTGCCCTTTTCCCATCCGAACGACTACAATGTGTTAGCGATCACAAGAGTCAGTGATATTAATGTCTAAACCCTGGGAGCCAGAACATTAAAAATATCCTTTCAGATGGCATTTACAGTTCAGCTCTCAATAAATGAGGGTGCACATTCAAAGAGGATTACACATTAAGTGTAACACTTAAAATCTGAACAATTAATTCCTTTAAAATTTGTATTCTCCTTCTGTGTGGGCAGTTAATAAAGGAGGGACTTACCACTTTGTGGATTTAATACATGGTGTTTGTTTATAGACCAGCCACCCAGATTTGAAGCATCCATTTCAAAGCCTTGAAGGATTACTGTTCTCTTCTCCCACAGAATAAAATCAGGACATGTTTCATATTCATATCCCACCGACACTGGAAACAAATAATTAAAGATCTCTCAGTCTACCTTTTTCTCTGTGAACTGCTAGGCAGTTTTTCATTCCAGGTTTTGATATTCATCTGTCAAGTAATGATGCCACTAATTTTCCTCTGCCTGATTGCTATTGTTGAATGGTATTTTTTTTTGAAAAAAGGGTTTTAAGAGATTAGTATATTATTACAGCTATAGTTAATACTGCTTCAAAGCAGAAAATTGTCTGTAGTATCAGTTGTGGATTTCATAAGATTATATATCTCCTCCAATGACTTCTGACTTGATTGTTTATTGCATTTCTGCTAATTACCTGAAAACCAGCTTAAATAGAAAAGAATTCATTCTAAAACAAATTGGTTTTAATTTGTTTGCTGACTGTAAAAATTATAGTTAGGCAGAAATGGACTGACAAGCTGAACATTTCTAGAATTAAACATTCATCTTAACAGGCTTGCACATTATCAAAGTATCTGATGAAAAATCTTGAATTACCCTAAGGATAGTGGGTCTTGGGGAACTCAAACTGATTAAAACCCTTTTCCTTTAGTACTTCCGTAAAACAAAACAAAACAAAAATTCAAAAGTTTTGATATCTCTAACATACCAAACTTTCAAGAAAATAATTTATCTCTAACTTTACTAGATTTCAGTGAAACTCATTCATAAAGGAAAAACATTATTTTTAAACCATATTTCATAATTTGACCTAGGAAATACTGAAATAGTTCAACCTTTCCAAAATAAAATGTTTTAAAATATATTTTAAGAAACAAAATTTTAAAAATATTAAACATTTTTAATCCTTTCTTTTCACTTTTTCTATATAACAACTTTAGGTATATTTTACTTTAACTGTAAATAGTTTTAATACCACCTAAATTACATTACAGTATACAATCAAAATATTTTGACCAGCTCTAACGGGGAGCATTTGTGTTTGTAAGATAAATGTTTTATGGCAAACTGAAAGCTGTTCCTTACAGTAACAGCTTCACCATTTCAGCAGAAAGAGCCTGTTTTTGCAGCTAAACTCTGACTTGTAAAAATCACACGTCCTTAAGTACTGTAAATATTGTATGTTTCCAACATTACAGGTTTCGGTTTGAGGGTCCAGCAGCCACTTTGTCCAATTCTTCTGTTACAGGAGCTCTTACAAGCAACACCAGCAAAGCTCCTGGGTACCGCCCTGAGCCGAGAGCCCAAGTGAGGGCATGGAACTTCCAGAACAGCCACATCCTGTGCTGGGATGAGTCATAAAAGTTCAGTAACTGAACACACTATTCTCTAGGTGTTAATGCAGAGAGAAGATAAAGGGCAGATTTTTCCTGTGAAGCAACCTCACATTTGCCACCTACACATTAACATCTTTCCTCCAGGCAGGCGCTTAACACGTTCAATCCCGGGTCAGCTGTGCGTGCTTGAAAAGAGCAAAGCCCTGAAATGCAGCCCCTCAGCCTGGCTCAGTGACCTGTTAGGGCCCCACAGGACAGTTCATCAGCTGCTGGGAGGGACTGTGCTGAGAGATGGGCAAGGGAGGCATAACAATCTACAGCATCTGGAATCCGGGCCCATGGATATGCTGGGGCATCCTTACCAGGGCTGGAGCTAACTCTGTAAAGCGTCAGTATTCCCTGCCTACAGCTGTGCTTCTGAGCAGCCAAATAACCTCCAGAGGTTATCACCCCCTTTCTTAGAAGTTCACTGGTCCCTGCTCTCACAGGTACTGTGCATAGCTGTCTTTTTGTCCTCTCTCACCAGTGAGAGACGTATGGACACACACTCACTTTGTGCGTGTCTACAACCAGGCTTCTATGCAAACTTGCCCATATTTATGAAAGACACCTATGCTCCAAAAAGAAGAATCTACGTGATCTTAAAGTGGGTCTCCTGAGCCATATAACTAGAAGTCCTGCTGTACCATCAATGAAAATTTCCTATCAGTCATTTTGCCTGCAAAATAACCAAGGCAAAGCATTAATACTGGTAAAATCAACAGGATGATTACAGTGCTACTTGAGAAGCAAATATTTTCTTAGGGGCAGGTTTAAAAAATGTAATTTTGTAAGTGAAATTAAAATCTCTGTCAACTTACTCTCATTGTGGGCTGTTACTTTCTGATCCAATTGATTTATAGCACTTCTTTGAGGTGACTGAGATTTCACTGTATGAATGTGAACTTTAGTGACTACGGTTTTAGACACTGAGTCAGTAACTACAGTTCTTTGCAATCTCAAAATGGATTTTGAAAGACCTACTGATCATCTGTACCAAAACCCAGTTCTTTTCATTACAACTATTGAGAAGGATAATTGGTGCCAGACCTACAGCTTAAGGGCTGTTGCCAAAATACAGGTAAGGAATAAAAGACACGATTAACCAGGACAGTAACCTCTATTTCAAGCTCCCCTTGACATATTTGTACTTATCTGCATCCATGTTCTTTGAACAATGAATAAAATGTACTCAACCACAACACGAGGTAGGGCTGTTGGAGAGCTGGTTTATGCTCACCTCCAAGAGGGTTCATCCTTGCAGACCCCTCAGTGCTGCTGTGTGGGATGCAGGGGCTTGCAGGAGTCTGTGTGGAGTTACACAGAAGGATTTATTGAGGATTTGACTGAAATCCTTTTCTTGTGTTAGATTACAAGGGGACATAGACTTTACCCCCAAGCTTTTGTGTGTCAGCATCCACATGATGCTTATTTATTCAGAACAAAAAAATGCTGCTTTGTCATCTCAGTTGTTACTCTGAGAAAATGGCCTCTTGTGAGGAGCTTGGGGACTTGACACATGCCAGCAAACATTTCTCCAACAAGTTTAAACAGAACCATTTGCATGTGGAAATATGCTCAGAAAGTCTTGTTTTCTGTAACTGGTTATGTGATCAGTGCTGTCAATAACCCTGAGGAAAAATACAGATGTTTATTATTATATTTAGAAAACCAAAAGCAGATGGTTATAATCCTGAGTTCCAGGACTTCAACCTGCTCCAATTTAATTTAATTAAAATGAAAACTGAACAGAATGCATTATTAAATATTGGTAATATACTGGCAGAGGAAATTATTTTGACAAAAATTCATATAATGGATGCAGATAAAGGTCCCTGAGTAACTACAGTGTGTCAAATTAAATAAAGCTTTATTGGAATCTAACAAAGCATGCTAGTAATGCACTTAAAATATCAAGATTTTTGCTCCTATTTTGAAAGAAGCATAATTAACCTAAACTTTAAGGAAAAGAATTTGAAAAACTAAGCACCAATTAAATAATTTAAAAGTTGTTATCCAGCACCATTGTGTAAGCTTTATTCATATTTGAACACATTGAGCTCGTCTACACCTAATTTGGGAAACTAACTACAGTATCATTTCATGAGATGTTATCTATTTGAATTAAAATGTTTTAAAGTCTGGATATGTCCTGGACTTCACAATCATCAGAGGACTCTTAAATGATGCAGTGAGAGCAGTGTAGTCAACTGTTCCCCTCACACATGTAAGTGACAGCCTCTGGACACAGGGCACGTGTAGCCGCGCTGAGGAAAGCCCCAGGCGGCACCTGTGACCCACCTGGTCCTGCCTGATCACCCATGGGAGTGCCAAAGGGCAATCTGGAGTGGTTTTTTATTTCTAGATTTGCACAAATATGTGCCAACAACTCACTTAATACCTTTCCTCACTGCAAAAACAAACAGGAACTGGTACCAGCAACGGGACGAGGCTGGATCTGCCCTTTCACAGGGTCTCCTGTATCTCAAGAGGCAGAGAAGGGTACTGCTGCTCCTTGCCACACACCACACCTGGGGTGTTCAGAACCCTGGTGTCAGTGCCAGCACCTGACTGACCCCAGCAAAAAGTTGCCCACCCTTCTGCAGGTGTGAGCCAGAAGTGGAAGATCAGATCCAGATAGGAGATGCTGCAGCAGTTCTGGAAAACTTGCACCAAGGGTGGAGTTTGGATTTCTTTAAGGCCGATGCAATGTGTGAGCTACAGTTGGAATGAGAAGACCTGAGCTTCTGCATGAGCATTCATAGTAGATCAGGAAACTAATGAAGCCAAAAATGTATCACTTATTTCTTGGTTTCTTCAGTTTTCAGCTGAATTTGTTCCTGATCTGGCTCATTTCATGATCAAATGAATATGAGTGGTGGCCCACGAGTCAGGAGGGAACATGGCAATGTCATGCAGGTGGCAGCTCCTGTTGTGTGTGCTGAAGGAGACGTTAGGACCACAGCTCTGGGAAAAGCTTCTTGTCTGACATTTTCCTTTGCACATTGCATTATGTAATCATACTCCACATTTTGGTCTCATAACCCATTATGGAAATCCATGCCTGTCTATGCTCGCATCATTCTCAGAGAAGAAATGACCAGGAAAACGCTATAATCCTCCTTTTCCCCACTGCCTCCCCACACAGCCACCTCCCAGACCACCTGTCTGGGAGCACACAGTAACAGTGTCATGCACCAGAGGCTCTGGGAGCTGCAGAGCCTGGCTGGCAGCTTTTGGCTCTGCACAGGCCACTCTGCAGGCACTCTGCCTGCTTGGACAACACAACAGATGCTTAAGGCTGCCCCTCAGAACAGCATTTTCATATATGGTGTCTTGGGGTGACTTTATGCTGTGTATCCCCTATCACCGCTCTATGCCCGGACATGATTCCTGTGCCTTTCTATGCCTTTAAAACTGAGTGTGAGAGAGAGAGAAAAAAACTGAGTGAACTTTTCAAACAGTCTGTACTTCAAGGACACAGAGATTAGCTACATTTAGCTGCTTCTTACTGCTGAGGAGCTGAGGAGGAGAGGCAGCACTTTTCTTGCTTTTCAGCCAGTTTTGTTTTTCAGCTCTGCTTCTTCGGAGAGAGACGGAGAGTGGTTTTCTCTCAGACTTTGGTTTCTTTTTTCTTCTCTTCTGGACTTGTTCAGAACACCAGAACATCAGAACCAAAGGACCTTCCACTGGCCTGG
>VZRQ01006958.1:647195-782111 GCA_013397975.1 Machaerirhynchus nigripectus
TTAAATAAATAGTTTTTGTTTTCTTCTTCACATTCCTCCGAGGAAATTTTTTTTTCCCTGAACCTGGTGGGGGAGGGGTGGCTGTAACCTGTCTTCCTTTGAGGAGAAGAAATTCTTTTTGAACGTTTCCCAGAAATTTGGCTCAAACCACCATGGAATGAGGCATATTCCTTGTGAGGGTCCATGGCTCTGTGTTGCCCTTGCTACTCTTGCCTTACAGCCTGATCTGCCAGTGCCGCTGGTGATAATTGCCCTGGCATAAAAAGCAAAGAGAACTGCTACGGAAGTGAATGGGGTTGATTCACAATACTAAGCTTTGCTTGTAAAGTAAATAATTCTAATACAAAGCATCTATTAGTCCATTAAGCAACAAAATATCAAAATTAAATTAAAAAATAGAAAGCCCTTAAAAAAACAAATCAGGAAATTAATGAAAAAAAAATGCTGGCTACATAAAATGTATTTGCACAGACAGCACTTCTGCAGCAGTTCTCAGAATAGCCTGTGCTGCTTGCTGAACAAAGCCTATGAAACATGATGATTTGTAGATAAACATATTTAAACAACAAATCAATTAGTTTTAACTGTTGGAGACATGAAATGTAGTAAGAAAGGATGCCCAAAAGTTAGAATTTTGTAAACCCTAAGCGGAAATGACATTTTAAATGTCACAGCCAAAAAATGACAGCAACAATG
This sequence comes from Machaerirhynchus nigripectus, assembly GCA_013397975.1. Taxonomy (NCBI): domain Eukaryota; kingdom Metazoa; phylum Chordata; class Aves; order Passeriformes; family Dicruridae; genus Machaerirhynchus; species Machaerirhynchus nigripectus. Next base: position 647,892 of record VZRQ01006958.1, read on the forward strand.
ACACACCAAAGGTCATATTCAAAGTAACATTCAAAAACAGAGACAGCTGAATATAATGCCGTTAGTACATAACCATTCTCTGAGGGAAAAGGGAATTTTCAAATTGATTAAATTAGAAAGATGACATTGGAAGAACAAGAAAATAAATGTTCTTAGAAAATCATACAAGTCACTTCAGTGACTTTAGCTAAAGAGGCATTTGATTTAAAAGAACGTGTGTGCAGCAAAAAAATTTATCTGCCATATTTTCCTGGCTTGATGTGTGTGAGTGCTTCTGCTTACATCAAGGTGATTCTACATACCCATTGCCTCAGCCAGACCAGAAACCTTCTGTCCATATATATCTGTCTTATTCCAGGCGAACGTGTACACCAAATTGGCTGCAGCAGGAAACCATTTCTGAAGCAGACGACCTTCAACAGCCACTATCAGATGGACTTTTGCCATTCCAGAAGGGATGGTTGTGTGTGTCAAAATAATGCGCAGCAAAGTTTTATACCCCGGTGTCCGACTACTGAGATAACTGAGCTTCACAAAACTTGAAGGAATTGCGATTTCCTCTTGGACCACCTTGGAAAAAAACACATCATTATTATATCTATAGCCAAGAAAAATGCAAAATTATAATAGAGCAGGTAATTATTTTATGTTTAATAATTATGATGTAAACACAGCACCACTGAAACTACTGGGTTTACTTCAGCAATGCAGCACTTGGGCACATGACAAAATGTCCAACATCAGACACTGCTTGGTCACCTTACTGGATGGCAGGCTGTCTGCTTGATAAAGAGCCTCCTCCTCTGATGCTTTACTCTTATATACTGGGGAGCAAATACTGCATCCGTGCACATATTCTTACATACAAGCTGCACAGCTTTACCTTGTCTTTATTACTTGGTGTATTTAACAAGTGTTCTTAACTGGAATACAATTAAAATGTTTTTAAATATGCACACACATTGTATGTGAAGATATCCCATATCTTGTATGTGAAGATGCCATCCTGCTTTGGAGGCAGTAACTTTAACTTGGAGAGTGTTAAGAAGGAAAACAAACCTTCCTGCTAAACCATCTGTGCAGTTAGGCCAAGCTCCAGCAAGAAGGGGCAGGGTGTACGAAGGAGCAGCCTTAGGAACCTAACAAGCTAACTGGGGACACACAGCAGTGAGGATGAAACAGCCTGAGCATCAGAGCCATCGCTCACAGGTAAGTCCCCAGGGAGTGCAAGTGAACTCAAATCCCAGGGCCCTGCTGTCAGTACTGCTGTCTGAACCACTTGGATTAAAGCCAGCTTGGATATGCCCACTGCAGGGTGGTATCAATTCCCACTGCAATGGAGATAGGCCCTCAGCAACTAGAAGGACTGCAAAGGCTGTAAGCTTGTCATGGGAAAAAAGAAATTTGGCCTTGACCTTTTGAATGATGTGGGCCTTGGAGCTACAAAAGGGGATCTAGCTCTTGTGGTCCCCTGAGAGAAAAGAGCTGTTCTGGGACAGACTGTAAGGAAGAGAAGGCAAGAGATGAGAACGGCTTCTTGGAGGATGCTACCACAGTCACTCAAAAGCCACCTGAAAACGAGACTGTGTTAATTAGGTTAATGATGTTAGTGCATTTCTGTACTAATGAATCAACCTGTCACAATGTTAAATTCATCATGCTTGGAAAAAGACAAACTTTTGTTTATATTTCCCATTTTTTAAGTTTTCCTTGTCTAACAATAGATTACTTCACTTTCAACCAATTTTATTTACACATTGCAACAGTATCACTGTCACAGCATTACTGCAGTACAGCTGGAGGCCTGCCAGCACTTGTCGTTTCAACATATGAAATGTAGTGTTGCCAGGGAAATCCTGCTCCCTTTATTGTTCCTGATTTGCAGTGTTCCCCTTCTTTCCTGCTGACATCCCAGCTGCCCCCTCTGTCATACATCTGACATCCCTTCTCATTTTTAATAGAAAAGCAGGAAGAAATATTCATGAATTAATACATGCTAATATATCTCTGTCTCCCATTATTCTCAGTTACTTTTTGCTCAATTCCCAGAACTGTACAATGAAACTCAACACTCTAAGAAACCTCCAATGACAAAAAAACCAAAAAAACCAAACAAACCCAAAAATGAAGAAGAAAGAACTGGGGAGCAGTTTCTGAGTAGAGTGCATCTTTGGGTACCCCGCTGCTCAAAGAAGACCCAGGCATACCTCATGTGGAGCACGGTGACCCAGTTTTTTCTTACTGATGTGCAGCAGTTATTCTTAATTTATGTTCATTAGTTTCACTTAGTACATTCTGTGAAGCAATGCTATGACCATCAGCTGGATGAGGCATGGTAATAGTTATGGAGGTGTTTAGACATAATTGAGTTCAAGCAGAGGTCTCTCACATGTAGAATAAAGTAGAAACACTTTTATGAGGCTACAGGTACCCTTGAAAGTATCTTCCAGGCTTGCTCAGTGAAGTTAAAGGAGAACCCAAAAGAGGTCCTATTGTTTAAAATCTAACTGCTGAAGCAACACACTAAAAATTAAGGGCATTATTAATATGACCCGAGCTGTGTTTTGTTGGGTGTTTGACTCTCACAACCTCTTTTAAGTCCAAGTAAAAGAACAGTTAATTACAAGGTTAATTAGAAATTACTTTAAACACTTAAGGGAGTGTCAAGAAAAAATACATTTAAATTAAAAAAGAAGTCCTAAAGATCATGTTAAAATTGCTCTACTTTGGAAAGAAAGAAATAAAACCCAAGAATCTGACATATAGCTGTGAATGGCTGAAACACCCCTAGGAATGTTCAAAGCATCATGTTTCACACTGATGTTTGGGAATTTGTACTGTTCATCTGTATCTAGGCATGGTTTTGTGCATCACTATCCAAAAATCAGGGTTTTCATAATAATTCATGTTAGCATTCCCCATTCTCTTCTACTTGGAGGTAAGAAATAAAGCACCTTTAAATATTAAAATAAAGAAAGAAAAAAACCAACAGCATCTTGTTAAACAGGACTAAACAGATATGCATTGGTGCTATTCTGCCAAGTGAATGACATTACAGCAGTTATTTGCTCACTGTCTTCAAAGATTGTCTAAACCTGGTTCTGCAACAGAATAAAATGTTAATTTAAAAGTCTTTTCATTACCTGGAGTTCTGGAATAACAGTTCCTCTTTCAGGACAGGACCCTCCAAACGCTGTCAAGGGGGAAGGGAGTACAATTGGATTTGGACTGATAAAATTACTGATGTCACAAGATGGTGTGTCCAACTCTGTTCTTTGCATTACAACTTTGTCTACAATGATAAATCTATTCCAAGGCAACCAAAGTGTTCTTTTTTCAGATATGAAAGGAGATCTGTCAAAAACTAGAGTGACAGAGATTCCTCCAACAGCCACAAGGTCAAAACTGGAAAAGAGAAAACAAATTGTTTTGTTTCTCTTTGTTTTTTTCATCACATTATCACATCTTTCAATACATCACAAAAAACCCCTTTATGTTCATTATTACAGCTGTTAATTTACTCTGTGAAATCATTCAAGTGTACATTCCTTGCATCACCTTGGTATCCACGAACAAGCTTTACCTCTGTGTGCTTTCTCCAGGTATGCATCAACAGCAAGGCACAGAATTTCACTGTTACTTGGCCTCTCTCCCCTCTATTTATCAACTAGAACCAATATTAACGAGTCATCTGTAACAAAAGTGTGAAGCCAGTTGCTTTGGTTTATATGAGAAGAAACTCCTATCCCTGCAAAAGGATGGAACGCATCATCTGTGCAGGAAGAGCATGCAGAATAAGAAGGCTTAAAGCCTGTTAGGCCTTAGCTCTATTAACACAACCCTTTCCCTTTTTCTAAAAGCAGCAGGAGGAAAAGGTTGAGTACACTGAGCATAAGACCTCCTTGTACAGAATATGAAATTTTTGGGAAAGATAACGATTAATTGCACTGAGAACTGAGTCAGCTCTTGAACACAAGGAGGGTGATCCTCTGGGAGCTACTGTGAAGAACCTTTGGCATATCTGGGCTGCAAAACAGTGGGACATAGAAGGCATGATATAGAGTCTCAATTTCCAGAGTTTCTGACATCCACACTCAGGCAACACAAGGTAATATGTAAATAGCTACTTCACTCCCTGTATTATTGAATGCATCTATTATGGAGGTTTTTGATGGTAACAAACTGTGATATGAAGTCAGACTTAATTATGCATATCTCATCACATTTCCCAAATGACACCGATTACATTCACAGCAAAATACAGGTAGCATATTTTAATGCAACAACTTTACCCAGGCTAGGGTAAGGAGAAAATGATAATTACTAACTTTCAGTAGTGTGATTTGAAAGTCAATAAACTAAGGTGAAATAAATATGCACACTCCTTACTTTTATAAATTGGCAACGCCAAACAAAAAAAAAAGTTGTGGAAACAGGGACAAATTGCACCACTTTTTCCCTGCTGGAAGACAGCTTCAGATTTCTTGCAATTCACAATCCAGCCAAGGAAGATGAAGTCTTAAACTGCCCTTAACAGCTTAACTGAGGTTCAGGAGCAAATCATGACCCTATTGCAAATGGATGGCCAACCCTGGAGTGCAATATAGACTATATTAGACTATATTATAGAAACCTCACCTGTCTTTGAGAAATGAACTCAGACCTGAGAGGCTGGGGAAGAAGGGGAAGCCAGGGCTGGTTATGGAACAGCAATTTAACCATTTGTCTTTGGAAAGAGTCTGTTCTCACTTTTCATTGTGTGTCTCAGGTGATCAACTAAAGGATTTTACTTCATGGACACCTCAATAAACTACTTGGGTGATTCACACTCAACAACAGAAAAAAATAAGGGAAGAAGGCTATTTCCTGGAAAACCTGACTTGTGAAAATATTCCAATGTCAAGGAGCTACTGTCACAGCAGACCTGGCACATTTTGACTCCAGGAGTTTGAATGTCACTGTAATTTTGTTGCAGTTCAGTTTTTTTTTCTTCTTCTTTCTTCTTTGGTGCCTTTACTACAGAGAGCTCCAATCAACTGTGCTCCCAGAGCAGAAGGCCAGATGCCATTCTCAAGCCACACTATGAACTGTTGATGTCTATGGAAATTTTGTACATGAACAGAAGTTGGCAGATGGCCTTAACTACACAGACCTAAAGCAGTGGAGGATCATACATGAAAGCCTGACCTTCCATCCTGTCGACTGATGGTGTATCCATACTCATTGTGGTGCAGGAAACTGACGTTCACTCCAACCAAAGGTGTTCCATCTATTGCTACAACCTGGCCTCGGATGACACATGCCCGTCTGTAACAAGAAGAGTAGAAGGCAACATGTTATACACATGAGGAGGGTGAGAAGGGCACTGATTTCCAAAACTGGGCTCTGCTTTGGTCCCAGACAGACAGAAACACTCTGGGATCAGAGTGACTGTTGAGTTTTGAAAGGAAAGTCATACAAGCCCAAAAGACTGATTTGAAAAAGTATTCTCTTATAAGGATGACACACAGACTCCCCCACGAACTGTTGGTTTAGGGAGAATACATTTCCGTTTCTAGACGTATTTCAGGATACTATTTGTTCTGCCACTGAATAGCACTGCAAAGGTTTCACTGATAGTGTGATTTAGCTTGCTGCAGCTCTAGGGAGTGATGGTTTGTGAAAGGAGAGAATGAAACCTCATTCTCTGCTGCTAGGTATAGGGCATTGCTGTCTGTTAGAAAAAAGCTGAACTAATGTGATAAGGCAGCAGTGAGACACACCGGCTTCACTGAACTTCAGAAAGTTATATAGGTAAATTCGCAGGGTGCTTAATCAAGTGTAACATACATTTTTCTCAATCCCCCATCACATGTGATGCCCTTCTAAATTCCCTCTGGGATGCGTTGGACTTGCACCCACTTTCCACTTTAACCTCACATTCCAGTGAAGAGGTTGGAACACGGCAGCACAGCAGAACACATCAAAGTCAATGGACAGGAAAGCGAACTCATTACTAAGTGGATCTAATCGGAGGCTAACAGGATCACAGAATCATAGAAAATGAGAGCTGAAAGGAAATACAAGACTTTGTCTTGTCCATTCCTTTGCCTCGGGTTAGATCAACTATGCCTCCATCAGTCCAGACAGATGCTTGTCTAACTCCATAAGCTCACCACGTAACCCATTCCAGTGCCTCTGTATGAGTGCTCTACTCATGGCAAGTTCTTCCTGCTGTGTGATTTGAACCTGCACTGTTGTCCTTTCAGACCACTGCTTTCACCTTAGTCACAGTAATGGTGAAGAAATTACTCTTTTTCTTAGCTTCAGCCTTTTACCTATCTGAATAATGAAACATAAAGGAATCAAGTCTCCTAAGGATGAATCTTAAGACATGAAATATCCTCATGGTGCAGATTAGTGGGATTTTCTAAGGGCTTACACAGCCACATGCCACTGAAAATCCTCCCAGCATTTTGCCCCGTGCTGTCAGCTACACTACATCAACCCACTGGCTGAACCAACCCAGGTCTTGGAAACTTGGAAACTATTGCACCTGTTTCTTGGAACTGCAGTTTTACATTATGAAGTGAACAGTGGATGCAGAAGTCTTTTGGTAACCTTAAGATACTTAGGGTCAAAACCAATAGAAAACGTATAAAGTGAACTGGCATTAATTACTCAATATAAATAAACCTGGCATAAATTATTCAATAAATGCTTATCTTATCAAAAGATAAGCATAGATTTAGGCATTGGTTTCTTTCTCAATTTGAAAATTTATGGCAAACCTCAACAGACACATCCACTGCACACTGAATACATTACCTAGAGGTAAAAACTTAATAGCTCTTCAGACAAAAGTTATTTAGGAGTCTACATAGGAATTAAAAAAATATCCCTAGAGAGATTAATTCACCATGATGCAATGAAATCATATGCAGAAACTGGGGAACATAAATTCCTGAAAATTCTGACATATTTGTTAAGATCCCATTCTCCCAAGCCACTGACAGGACACTGATCTATCACCATGATATCATCCAACCTGTCTAACTAGGACTTGAGAAAATGCAACTGGTAAAAATTAACTTCTTTGTAAGTACACCATTCACCACAGCTGCTAATAGGAATTCCATGGAAAGATGCTGATAAATCCTAGAGGAATGGGAGAGGCTGCATTACTGCCAGTATGCAAAAACAAGAGTTCTGATTTTCCCCCTTTTTCATTTTCTACATGAAGAAAATTGGTTGTGATCCTACTTGTGGCCCAAAATCTGCTGCTCCACTGAAGGCAACTGAGCTCCTGTTTGTCTCAACCACCTCACAAGATTCACTCAACAGAACAGCCAGGTCCAATTAATCTTTGACTTGTTAGAGCAGAAAATACTGGTTTCTACTATTTTCACATATTTCTAACATCACCAGACCTGCATTTTCTTTTCTAATACCTTTATTAGTGCACTCCATATATTTACAACACACATTGGTGTGAGAGTGAGACCCATGGGAGTAATCATTATTCAGTGCATTATTCTTGCACTCCTGTTTGTTCATTCCACACAGACCTGTCTTCTGACACTACTCTGTCCTCATATTTTATCAAGCACACAGATTTGTATGATAACAGCTCATCAAAATCTCCATTATTTCATCCATGGTCTTTCTTTCTTCTATTCATTCACTTCCCATTATTCATAAATAATATTAAGACCCTTATCTTTCAACATTCGCCTTTTTTATTCATCATATTTTACAAGCCACATGTATTTATGGTATGTGATAAAGACACATAAACCCCATTATTCTACATTTATCTGTACTGAATTGTCTTTGTAATCTCTTAGATTTTAAATGTCCTAAGCCTGTCTCTGTGTTCCTACATTTGTCCTCATTATTTAATGTCTCTTTATTACCTACTCTAAGTTGAAGAGTCTTCTCTGGCCTCTTTTTGAATTATCAGAACCTACTAAATCTTTGACTAGGCATTTGATCAGAATTAGCTTTCATTCCTGCATTTACTGCAGATTGAAAACATTTTTCAGTTACTTTATGACCAGTACTAGTCTCCAAGGCTCAGGAGGTACCAAGAGTCCCAGTTTGCAGTCAGTTCTCCCTTGTTTCCTGGTGCCCTGGCAGCTCACAGAGCAGACCCCATGTCCCCAGCATGCTGGCATGCAGGCTCCCTGCAGCTCTGCTGCCTAGAGAACACCTCACTTAATTCCTTCCCTTACCCGAGCTTTTAGAGCATGTTCCCTGCAGTGATGTCCCTTCATAGTCAACTGCCACTTCACGCTTCCTTGCTCCAACATCCACCCTCTTCCCAGATGAGCTGGGGGCCCTGCTACCACTCACTGCTGCTCTTAATTTGAGCAGAGAAACCTCTAAAGATCATGATGTCTCCTCAATGCACTGCACTTTCTGCCTTTAAGACTTATTCCACATTCTTGTGACTGCCCTGCTTTGCTTTCTCACGGGGGATAACTTGTACTATCTGTCCAACAGCCACCTATTTGTGATGATTGCGTAATCTTAGACCTAAGGCTTTCCAAGTTGTTTTAACTTGAAAGTAAGTGCAAAAATGTCTTTTCTAATTTGTTGAAGCTGGGCAGGAACATGCCCCTGATAAGCTGCCTTAGTGTTTTCGAATGCATTAAAAATGTTCCCAGTCCCCTGGCAAGCTGTACTAAATCTGCAACTCCAGAGGGAGCAGTTGGCTTTTTGAGAGAAAGCTGAGATTCCCACGGGTTGCACACGGCTTTAACGAAGTAGGATTCCTCTGTCAATGCTTCATGGGTCATTCCACGAGTAACCGAGGAACTCACTATGCTGTGGATCTCAGGTCTCTGCTGTCAGGCAGTTTGTCTGACATCACTAATTTAAAATATGAACAGAAGTTTAAATTTTAGATGCATTCGTTCAGTACTTGTAAAGCATTTTATTATTCTACCACCATTCTGCCTTGCTCTGCTGCTACTTACCTGCTATTTTGTTGCTTTTGTTTTGCATGTTAAGTTTCCAATAAGCACCTCAGGCTGAGACATTAGGCTCAGATATGGAACTCTGTCAATCAGCTTGTGAATTTTCAAGTGTCACATTACCAGAAGATGTCATTTACTGTATTACATTTCTGATTAAAATCTTCAATGAGAGAAATTAAGCTGAAGGCTAGTGGGGTACATTCGTTTCTTCCTGCTGACAACGCTGCTGTAAGCAGCCTTTGAAGGGTAATTAATTCAGTACCATACACTGGACCCTTTTCGTGGGCAATTTGCAGCGAGTCAAATAGCCTGCCAGCAGCACGCATTAAAAAAAAAAACCTCAGGAAAGAAACAAGCTAAAAACCTTCCTGAGAACAGAAGTTGACAAAAACATTATAATCTGCTACCCCCTGCTACACACAGTAGGTTAAAACCATGCCTGATGCAAGCAAGTACATTTCCATTTATCCAGAATGTCTCTAATCTGCCTTTCAGCATGTCACAGTTTAAGTGGGAGTCTGTAAAAAACCCAGTGCATATGACATAGTTTTGACATAACAAAAAGTAAAATATGTTTTGCAAACACGTAACCCCTTAATGTTATTTTTGGTGTAGTGTTTAGCCATGGCTCATGCAACATCCTGGCTGTATTGTAGAAGCCAAATGTTTAAATATTAGACCTAAGCTAAAGTCCAAGACGCAAATGCAGAGGGATAGATGTCTCAGCAGCTGTCACAACAACTAGTTTTAGTATTTCAGATTATTTGTAAAATTCCAGGATATGGCAGAGACCAAACACTTCCAGTCCGAAGGACAGAGATAATCTTCACCATTTTTGATAGCTTTCCAAGATCTAATCAACATCACTTTGTCTCCAGTGAGATTCATGCAAACATCACCCATAACAGAGTTCCACTGACCTGTGGTATAGTAAAACACTGTACAATGTCATTTGAATCAGAGGACTGAAAGCATTGCATAGATGTCTCTTCCTTAATCCTCCTAATGGTCTCAGAGATTTCTTGTAAAGGGAAATTAAAAAAAAACCCGGCAGATAGGTCTTTGCAAAATTGGAGCACCAGTGGGAATGGATGCCAGTGCTCTGAAATAAATGCATGCCACTACTACATCCAATCCTTCCAACGTTTCACGTTGAACCACCAATGCTATAAAATCAGTGACATTGCAGGCAGCCATGAGTTAATATCATCTGCCTAGACACAACCTTTCCAGTAACAGCCCAAAGGAGATTTAAACCCCGCAAGCATTCTTTGGTCTTTACCAGATAGGCTGGATCACAGATTTTGGATGTTTTTACTGTAGCAGCAGTTGTCTTCCTATATTTTTTTCAGTAATCTTAACTCCCAGGAGAAGAACCGACACAAGATGACAGTCAGATTGGCAATGTCAGAGGAAGACTTCTGAACAGAGGCAGCACAGCTCAGCTATTGCCTCATTCAGAGACCCTGCTTATCTCTCATCCTTGAGGAAAATTCTGGTAGTTTTTAATAATATTTGACTTATGGATGAACAATATTTCAACAGCCTGGAAGACTCAAGGATCAAGCAAAGTGTGGACTGAGGAACCCTTTGGGGTGCCCAGTACATTGCAGATTACTGTTGACAAACCCCAGCAGACAAGGCACAGCATGAGTCTCCAGGCACTGCCCTGACTCCAAAGATGCAGCCACCCTTATCTGAATCCCAAGGATCTTCTCACCAAACTAACTACAAATTTGTCTGCAGTGGGAGAAAATCGTATCTGTGGTGTTGGTGATACACCAATGCCAGTAAAGTCCTACTTCTCAGTGGCAGGAAGTAAGAAGCCATGGTGAGGGTGGGCTGTTGCTCCCACACAGAACTTCACTGCTCTTCAGTCTTCAAAGGCATGGCAGGTATCAGGGTAAAGAAACAAAATACTCAGAAAAAGCTTTTAAATCCAAGTTAAATCCAATCAATGATAGCTTTAAAAGATCAATTCCTTATATCTATAAAAGCACGTTGATGGGATTATGTGCAATCTGGCTGCTAACATTTGCAGTGTCACAGGACACTGTACAGGCAACTCAAGTGCTCATTTCCTCTCTGGAAACTCCTCACTGTGAGGCATTCTGATGAGGAAAATTTTTCAGTGGTGACTTTTGGTTTAAACTGCACACAGAGCCAGCCAAGGACCCTGCCCCAAGTGCAGTGGCCTCATTCATAAGCACAGCACACTCCAAGAGACCCACCAGTGGTAGGTGGGTGCTTCTCATGGAGTTCATCATCATGGCCTATTGTTCTACATATTTATAACATCCTGTTACATTATTAATAGTGAATAAATGTTTAGGTTTTTCAGATCAATAATGACTCTGTTTACAAATTTACTTTTTTAAAAATTAATGCTGCAAAGAAAAAAGTGCACTGAATTTGTATGCGGCTATGGGATTGTGTTGAGGTTGTACCCTAAGTGCTATGTACTGTGAAAATAAAAAATTCTTATGTGCTTATTACTGGAACATGGTTTATCCAATGCATAGGCCTAGCTGACAGGGTAATAGTCAGGTGATGTGGATGATTTGTGGATCTCTTTGTCAGCATGTAAGTTATAGCTTCCCAAGTGAACTGCAGCATAAAAACTTATATGCCCCTGTATTTCAAATGTTCAAGAAAATATGTGTTACCAGGTTTTCTGAGCAAGTAAGTGCCCTTTTTCTACTGCACATTTCCTTTCTGTTAAAGGACAAAGCCAATCTCACAAACACTCAGGGATCACTCTACTCTTTGCATGATAACCTGCAACACAAAACAGTAAATTCCACACTGCTTTAGCAATGTGTAGCAAAACCAAGGAAGTTTTTTAATTATGTGTCTAGATTATATGTAAGTGACACATATTAAATTCATTACACTGTAAATACCAATCAAATTGCATTGGGCAGAAAGGTGACTGAAGACAGCAGATGTGAATCCAACTCGCATCGTGCCATTATGTACGTACAGTGAAGGGCTGAACTTCCCACTGCTGATTTTACAAGTATGAGACAACTTACCTTCCACAGCAGTCAGTCTTCTTAATAAGAGCAGTAGAGTTTGTTGCCGTGACATTTCCATGAACCAGACAGGTAGCAACAAAAATAATCTGATAACCAAGATCCTCGGCTGTTGGGACTTTAAAGTTTGCTATCCGTTTAAGTATTTTATGAGCACTGGTGAAGAATTCTCAGCTATCCAGGTTTCACCATTTTTTCCTGGTTAAATAATTTAATTGCAGTTCTCAATATTCAGAAAAGTCTTTCATTTAAAAGAAGACTCACCTGCTCTCAAAGGAGACATCTCCTGGGATTACATGAGTGCTTTCCTTCCCAATAAGGAATCTTATTCGATCATAAAAGAGCCTTGGAGGATGCTGAGAGAAAGGTGGTTGGCTGTGCTGAATAAGGTCAAGGGGATCAGGCGAACCCTGGCAGAGAGGACTTGAGTAACAATTGCTTTGCTGACAGCAGTCGGGGTCTACGCAGTCTGTCAAGCCATCTAAAATGGAAAGAATGGAAAGTTCAGGAAATTGAGCTGTTCTGAGAATAAAGCACCACATTTATTACCAGGGAGCACAGGAAGGATGTAATCAATGGGAAGGCGTGCTGATTATGACACAGTCCAATTCAATAAAGCATTAACACACATGCTTAGTCCAGAAGGGGTTATTTGTCTCAGTCATTAACACAGTATCACCTCATCAAATCCTCACACAATGAGAAAACAGAACCTACAAACTAAGTGAATAGGGAAGAGCAGGACAGTCTTCCCCGCAGAACAGACAGAAGAAAGTCACTACACTACTGCCAGTGCAACGTGATCCACACTGCAGCTGCTCCCTCTAACAGCCCTTTACTGTCAGCACTGCCTGGTGATGCCAGCTGGGACATGCACTCACTAACCAGGCCCCAGTTACGAGTTTTGAGATGTTACCCAACTCTCCCAAGTGTCCCCACTGCAGTAGTAAAAAAAAACTTGTTACAGTTGTTTGAATTCTGTTTTAAGCCCTGCAACAGTTTTACAAGTGGTTTAGGATATTTACTTTTCATTTATTGGTTGCAATACCAGAATGATCCAGAAAGGGCATAATCTTAACTACACTCCTGCAGTTGGTGATACATGAATGCACACCTTGATTCAGGCTCTGTCCCAGTGACCAGACAGTTACAGTCTTCTCTATAGATGTTTGCACCATGAAAGCAAATTTGGAAAGTGAAAATAAAGCTATTCCTCCTCTCTCCATCTTCAAGTATGAAAAATAGAAGAAATAACAGATTTTTTCAGAAATCTACATTGCTTCATGGACAAACTTGCAGCAACATTTTTGGGTAAAATTAAGTTACTTAAATACCTAAAGCTTATGATGAAAATTGAAGCACTGAAGTGCATCTAAATTAAGCACCTAAATAAAACTTTAAATTGGGCTATTGGCATTTAATTGCTTCTATCAGCAGCTTAGATGTCCAAATTGCCTAAATTACATACTCAATCAGAAACAGATTTAATAGGAGATGGTAAAATAGCCAACAATCTTCTTCAACATCCACTTTATGACTTAGCAGCTGTAAGTTGCTTGCATTTAAAGCATGACAAAGGTGTTTTATCCTTCAACAAAGACACTCTTTGTATTTCTAACAAGGCTGGTCTGAATAAACGTGGAGTCATCATATCACTGAGTGGATCTCCCTTGTGTTAACACTGGAATGCTATAGGACCAACATACTGCTGAGGTATTCTCACCTCATGCTTTGACTTTCCATGCTCTGTTCGTACCAACACTTTGAAGTCCACCAAACTGCACCTCCTCCGGGCAAACTGTGCCAGCACGGGAGCTCCTGGAGTTTTGTCACTGACTTTAATGGGGGCGAGCCCAGTCCCCAGCCAACCCTGCTGCTTTCTCAACAGAGCAGTGTGTGGCTGCTCAGTAAACAGCAGCATAAAACATTCACTTTGACAAGAAAGCAAAAGCCCTTCTACAGAACAAACACATAAAATGAAATGGGCTTTCCTGGCATCTTGAAAATCCTTGCCTGACCTTGAACAAGATAATTGCTTGGCTAAGCAAAAAATATTAACAAATCTATCCTCTGCAGCTGGGAAATCAGATAGAGCAGGCTAGTTTTTGTGATTATGAGCCAAGGGCAACTGTAGATAGCTAGCAACAATAATCTAGGATCCTCAGATCCACCAGAGCTGGCATGGCTACAGGTCAGTGTGTGCTTTAAGTTCTCTCCACAATCCCCAAATCCTGGAGACAACAGCATTTGCCAGCAGTGGGAGAAGAACTTCACAGGGCAATGGTGAGTTTATTGACTTTGAGTGTAGCAGTCACTTTATATTCAGGAAAGCCTATGAAGCAACTGAAATCTGCTAGGAAGTCAGTAAGCTGAAACAATAAGGGGCCTCCAGTCTAAACAAAAGCACACGGGTAGCGGATGGAGGAGTTCACAACATAAATCAGAGAGGTTTTCAGAGTGTTCTGATGAAAAAATAAAGGGAGTGTTTTGGGTTGAAACTTGAAGAGCAGGCTTGGAACTGCAAGGAGAAAAAAAAAAGTTTCATCTGTATTTTGTCCATGGAATGAAGCTCTCTATATTCGCAATAAATGAACCGAAAAGCTTCAAGTTACAGATGCTTTTCAGAAGATCATCCAAAACTACAAACATTAAAGAATTCTACTAGACTTGAAAATGTCATAAAGACATTGAAATCTCTTGCTGTGGTTTGTGGTGGTGGTGCCTGCAGAGGGCTCTGACATGGTCAGGCCACTCAGGGCTGGGCTCTGCCAGTGGAATGGTTATGGCAGCGACAGGTCCTGTTCAAGGAGTCAAGGGATTTTCTGGAAGATACTAATTTCTACAAGCTCACTGCTGTCTACCTGAGAAACTTGACAAACATTGGTCTGGCAGATTACGTGCTAATCAGAAAAAAGGAGTACTTACTTTAGAATAACACTATCCACGGGGAAGCTATTTTGGAGTAATTTATTCCACACTAGCAATTCTGATTAATTTTTTCCTTGTCAACAAGCCATTAGATGTGGGAACTGAGCTGACCTGATTCACTCATTTATGTAAGAAATAAAAGGGAAAGGTCACAGAAATATTAGAATATGAAGATTTGCCTAGGAAAGAAATAGATACAAAAATAACACTTAACTATTTTGCGTTTTCTAATAGAGTCCTCATTTTCCTCAGCTTCAGCCAAGAGCTTACATAGCTGGTGACAAACACAGTGCATTCAGGCTGTACACAAAAAGAAACCAAGGAAAGGGAGAGCAGTTTTCCATCTTCCAGTCAGACTTAATTTTCCTCTTTTCTTTGCAGCTTACTTGTCAGCAAAGTGACTGCCTTATGAACTCTTCCACATTCTGCTAATGGAGTTATTTTGGTTTGAATTACTTGCACCTGGTTTCATTTGCCTCTTCAGCCTCCCAGGGCTACAAGAGGGTGGGTTTTCCCATTAGGAGGGTGTGAAGTCCCAGAAGCACAGCTGAACAAGCCATTTTGAGACTGGGGTGTGTCCTAACGCACCACAAATGTACGAAGTGCTGGATTCAGCAGGAACGGCTTACAGCCTTGGCAACGAAGGCTACAAAGTCATCAGAGAAAGAAACTGCTACCCAAAATATTAATATTAGTGCAAAGGAGCAGTCTTCTAGGTCACAGACTATTATTCGTGAGTTCCCTTTCTCTCTCATGCTGTACTTTTTAAAAAAGATTTTGATTTATCGGATGGGAATTTATTTCAGTCTCCCCTCACAACCATGCAGAATGAAAGAGAAGACACATATTAGGCTCAGAGATGATGCTTCATGGGCAGCGAGGCAGGAGATGCAGAAGCACCAGCTCCTCTGTGGACTCTTAACACTGCATATTTGGCTCAGACTGCTGTGTGTATTTTAGAATTATTAACTACAATTGCCTGAGTAATGCAACTTCCAGCTTTTTTCCAAACAATCAAACAAAATTTAGAAGAGAAACTTAATTGGATAGAACTGAAAAATATTTTTCTCACCTTGTGAAAAAGTAAAATAACAAAACACCTACTTCGGAGCCAACACGGAACTCTTAAGCCAAAATAAAACCTTTGTTCCACTGTAGGTACATTCAAGGCACTGGTTTTAAATGAAACAATTTTGAAGAAAAAAATGGAGGAAAATCCAAATCTAAAACCTCCAAAGAAAACTCCTAAAATTTAGCATGATATACATCAAAATGAACCAGGTAAACCAAGCTGGTACAGAATCACAAGCTACATATGGAGGCAGGTTGTGATAATGCAAATCATATTAGTAAGTGCATATGAGGATAACATTTTCAACAAGTCAATCCTATTTGAAATGAGATTTTTAATCCAGGAGAATAACTCAGAAAAAAATACCAAATAAATCTTGTTTATAAACTATATAGTCAAATTCATCCACTTGAAAATGCTACAAATACATTACTCAGTCCTCAACCAATGGTCACAATTTTAGTTAAATTTTCGTATCAGGAACCAGCTATTAAAAAGCTCACCTTGTCAGCAAATCAACAGGGTTTCTTTTAAATCTCAGGAGATAACAGTCAGGAGTATGAACAAACTACCACAAACAGCAAACACTGTATTTCATACAGCAGGGGAGCCTGTACACCGGAGTTTTTACTGTCAGTTACCTCAAAGTGCATCACAGCATAGGTGCAGACTAAAATGTATTACAGATGTGTAAATGGTTTTGGTTTGTTACTAGCATTTTAAAATTTATTTTATATGAAAGACAGCCAGGCATATTCACAGTAGACTACAGATTATATAATAAAGTGATTTACATTTTGATGACTCTGAGATCATGGCTTCCCATCCTCCAGGTACCTTCTTTTGTATGTAAGGATAATGATGAACAAGGATTTTTTGAATTAGAAAATTAAAATATGTTTAATATTACTACAAAAAGAGAATTCACAAAGACTGACTTCAGGATAGAAAGCACTTTATAGTACTCTTCAATAATTTAAACAACCTCAAAGAGAAGGCAGAGCATGCCAAAACAAGTTGCTCTGTTTTCAGTCACACCACTCCTATCTGCATTGCAATAGATCACAGAACTAGGACAAGATTTTCCTATTCCTTTGCAGGGCAATAGATTTTTTCAGGAAGCCTTCTATAAGGAATGATATTAATATTTATTGTGTCAGGAGTGTGTGTCAATGGACTCACATGAAGTTTTCCATCAAACAAAATATATTTTCTTACTCATACATTTATATATATATTCCTTATTCCATATGATGGAAGGGATGTTGCAAGTGTTGTGAAATTAATTCCTCAGCTAGGCTTCTGCTGCAGTCATAGAAGGCTCATGTCGTGCTTGGTACAGCACATTTTCTAATGTACACACTGGGCAGCAATCTCTCTTCTACAGGCATGATCACCTTCAGCAGCCAGAGAAATTGGCAATGGCACTATGGCTATGGACCCACCTCTCCACTGGTTACCTTCCAGCAATATATATCTACTTTCTATGTCTGGGAAAATGCTGCACAGCGAGGGCATTTCATACGTGTTGTATTTGAGCTTTCCGTGTGCTGCATAATGCTTGTGTTAAGTTCTCATAAAAATAAAATGAAAGAAAATAAAATAACAGTTGGAAACAAAAAAAGAATTTTGTCAGCTCTAAGTTAATTGCAAGAACATGGAACAAGTTTTGTGCCTGATACAAACAGCTCTGTCACCTGCTTTTCAAATCCCAGCATCTCTATTCTTCTCATCCACCCTTGAAGTACTTGCAATTCATAACCACAAATATGGGAATATGACAGTAGCTCGTGTTGCTGAAAATGGATCTGTGTTCACAATTAGTACAAATTGTCCAGATACAATTTCAGGAGCACCCAAGGACAGTAAAGAGGCACTGCATGGGGACACTGGTAAGGGGACAAAGAACAAAGTGGTTCACACCAGCAGTGGTGGCTTCCCCACCTCACCAGTGAAGCACACAACAACTTGCACAGCAGCTTTTTTTCTGTTAAACCAGTGAGACACTTTATTAACTGGCTATGAAAATGAAAAATTCAATCAGACTGTACCTCCCATGTTTCTGATGTTAGTTATTTTAATAAACCATCCACTATCATTAAGTTCTGGTGAGGAAAACATAACTAGTTAGCAGTAAATTAAAATTGCTATCCTTCTGCTTAGAAGTTCATTAAATGAGCAGAGCTCTCACCTTTTCAAGCTTTTGTCACCCATGCAGAAGATAGTATTGAAGTTAACTGCCTGGTTAATGTAAACTAATAGGTTTGAAGTTTTATGGTAATGTCAAACCCAGAATACTACAAGTGGTGTAGGTGCTTATATGGTGCATGAACATGCATGCAGGCATGCTTACAAACACATCCTAAGGATGTACTTGCTCAGTGACATGAAAATCAAATCTCTAAGCAGTATGTTGTACTTAGTTTTGGGCACCACGATACAAGAAAGATATAAAGCTATTAGAAAATGTTCAAAGCAGAGCTATTACGGTGGTGAAAGACCTAGAGGGGAAGCCCTCAGAGGAACATCTGAGGTCACTGGCTTGTTCAGCCTGGAGGAGACTGGAGGGAAGACCTCATTGTGGTCTTCAACATCTGCAGAGGGACAGGTACTGATCTCTCCTCTCTGGTGACCAGTGACAGGACTTGGGGGAACACCATCAAGCTGTGTGAGGGGAGGTTTAGGTTGGATATTAGGAAAAGGTTCTTCACCCAGAGGGTGGTTGGGCACTGAAACAGGCTCTCCTGGAAACCTGTCACAGCACAAAACCTGTCAGAGATCAAGAAGTGTTTGGATAACACTCTCAGACACATAGTGTAATTTTTGGGGCTGTTCCATGCAGGGTCAGGAGTTGCACTTTGATGATTCTTGTGGGTNGAACACCATCAAGCTGTGTGAGGGGAGGTTTAGGTTGGATATTAGGAAAAGGTTCTTCACCCAGAGGGTGGTTGGGCACTGAAACAGGCTCTCCTGGAAACCTGTCACAGCACAAAACCTGTCAGAGATCAAGAAGTGTTTGGATAACACTCTCAGACACATAGTGTAATTTTTGGGGCTGTTCCATGCAGGGTCAGGAGTTGCACTTTGATGATTCTTGTGGGTCCTGTTCAATTCAGGATATTCCATAATTCTGTAAGTACCAACGTCTTCATTTTCACTGCTGCAGAGCAACCTGGAGGGGTGTATGTGTCAGTGCACTCCTGCTCCATCTATACTGATCCCAGCGAGTGCAAGCCAGAGATGGAGCTGGGAGATCTATGTCCAGAACATTTTCACAGAGAGTAAAAAATAGGATTTAAGTTTCTCCTTAAATATTGCCTGTGCTGACTTTATTCACCACAGACTCAGTTCAGTCTAATTAGTGTTGCCAGGAATCTAAGCAAACGGAATCAAAGAGTAACTTCAGAAGAGACTAAGTAGCAGCAGCAGCAACTGTCAAGAGTCTCTAATACTTATTCATATGCATTAATTCAAAGTGCCTAAATTTTATCCATAATACATAGCATGCAGCTGACAGTGAGGCTGCTAACTGGGACCACTGGTGTTTATAAAAGGGAACCCATCGGGTGTACCTATGGAAAGGCTGTGAGTGTTTTTTCCACTGAGTACCAGTAGTGTTTGACCTTCCACACTCGGGACAATACAAATCTATCAGGGTTTTCAGAAACTATTAGTATCCCTAGGGAGGCCTCGCTGCTCAGCAACAATGAAAACCATTCCCATCAGTATTATTTATATTGGGTAATAATAGCATATTACTTATATATGGGCTCAATATCTCTGTGATGGATAGGTTATTATAACGCCAATGGATGGGTCAGAAATACATCAATATTTTAGCAGCACTGGTTATCAACCCAAGGCTATGCTGAGTCATATATTTCCTTGTGCTTGGAAAAGCTTGGAGAAAGCTACAATAACTGTCTGAAGTGACTGAAGGCATATTTGGAAAAGAATTCAAAGCTTGTAGTAAACAGTATTTTCCTTAAAAGCCAACAGGCAAGATTGATTCATGAAAGAAAAACAATAAAAGGAGATGCAGGCAAATTTAAAAGAGAGATCTGTATCAAACAAACTAATAGGAGTGACAGGCTGCAACTCTCAGCTTGAGACAAAGACCTTCTTTGTGCAGTAGCTGGGTAAATGTATGTCCAAAAAACAGACAAATTGTAGCTTGGCTGCAATTGAGAGGGGTGTGCCCCATGCATGCCCTGTGTATCCCCACACCTCAGCAGTGTGTTCTGCCTCCTGCCCCAGGACACAGGCACTTTGCCTGCAAAGAGCTTAGCAGAGCTTTCCAGAGATCTTCTGGAGCTACTGGAGCTTCCAATGAGTCTAAATTAGTGGCAGGACAAGAGGAAATGCCCTGCTCAGATGAGCTGAATGGCCTGAATCTTGAGATGAGCTGATCTTATAAACCGAAATCATGTCAGTTGTGACAGTGAAAGAAGGAGAATACGGAATGGGGAATTATGCTGAGGGAAGCCACAGTGAGGGAAAGGCCCCACTGCAAAGGCCACCTGCTTGACTCCCTGGCATTTTTTCATGGACATCACACTGCTAACGGACTGCAGAAGCACTCCATGAGAGCAAGTGCAAACCATGCTATCACGCCTCTGTTATAATGCTAAGACCTTTTCACTGATATTTGTAGTGATATTTGAACAGGTAAACATGCCCTTAAGTCTGCGAGCAGGAAAAAGCTAACAGAGAGTTATGAGCTGGAATGGGAAAGGCAGTTATGGTACAGCCAGGGAACAAGTGCAGCAAATCCTAATGGGGCTCTAAAAGAAATTGTACTTTCCCTGCCCAGGAGAACAGTTCCACACGTGTTTTATCTTACCACCAGGAGAAACTGCACTGAAGGGATCTTGGTGCTTCAGTGGCTGCAGACCCAGGATGCCTGTGAATATGCTTAAGGCTTTTCTTCATACGATTATATCAGTCCTTAAGAAATGAATTCAACACTTTCCCCATCCCAAAGCTTTTGTGCTCTTAATACAGGCTAAACAACAACACTAACACTTCCTCATGCAAATTAAATGACTGAATTGAATTGAATCCTTATAGTTGGGACTAACCTTTTTTTCTACTATGTCTCTGAATGTAGTTTTAAATTATAAAAAATCTCAGTTTTTCCATCCCTGAAAGTACCATGTGACAAATTAACTGAAAAAATAACTGAAAACTACACAAAATTATCCCTTTGTCTAAGTTCTAAAATTAGAGTTTGAAATTATAATTGCTCAACTTTACTATAGCTTTGTTCTTTGGTGGTGACCTCCTCCTCAAAAACTTGAAACACAACAGGACTGAGATACAAATATTTGATTTAAATACAACTGGAATGATTAAGACCTCTGCTAGGTGAGAATTCCATGATTTGGCCAATACAACGGCACTGAATTATCTCTTGGGCTATGTCACTGACTGAATATGATCACATCCTAAGAGCTTAGGAAGTTACCACCTGCCAGCTGTGTTTCTTTAACTCAGCTGAGTGCAACCTCTTAACTCACCTCAGCTGCAGGTGAAAATGGTAATAACTTCCATTCTGATGAACATACTCCAGCTGTGTAGCTGGATGGGTGGAAACTTGCTATGCCACCATAATATTCTCATAATCTAAGGCTCAACCTCCCAGCAAACAGGACTGAAGAGGTAATGCCACGCCTCCTTCCCAATTCCTGATTTTCCTGTTGTGTTGGTATACAAACCATGAAACACACAGCTTCTGATCTCATATTCATCTAACACTGGTATAACTCCAGTGAGTTTAGGGGAATTTTTCTCATTTATACTTATGCCAAATCAGGTCCTATGAACTTCATATATATATAAAGAGAAGTAGTTATAATTTGTAGATATAATTTTCTTTTCTTATACAAAATTATTGTGATGAAAACTTAATTACATTTAGCCCATCTGTAGTAGTCAGATAATTAAATATTTCTCTCTGCACTTATCTCTAATTTTAATGTCAACAGAGCTGTCCTAGTCCATGTTATGCTGCCATTAAAAAGGAAAAAGAAAATTGCTTTTAAAACCTGCAGTGAAATGATGTTAAGTGTCTGCCTTAAACTGACAAATTCAAGGAGATTTAGAGTTAAAACTGCCAACTCTTCCAATAACTCACTGTTATTGCAGAATATAAAGCACCCAAAATCACAGTACAGGGCAGTTTATACAGAGCCAGTTCATAGAGTGCATCAGAAAATGCTTTCCATACATTACAGGCTAACCAGGGTTTGAGTAGGCAGATTTGAGAGTGCAGGCGGGTGAGTCAGTGGCTCGGACAGCAGGGGAGAGCACCGACAGATGGGAGAGCACAGGGGGGCAGGGATGCCAGCTGTGGGACCTTGTGTGACAGGGACACGCACTAGTGTAGGAGAGCACAGACAGTGGGCAGAGACACGGTTGTTGTACCCCTTGGAAATACGGTGGAAAAGGAAGGATATGAGAGGAATAAGGCAATTTTGAACAGGGTTCAGAAATGAGGAAGCATTTGCCAAAGGACAGCAGGGTCTTAGAGCCCACAGGATACAAAATCAGAAGGTCTCAAAATATATCTGTAAATGAGAAATCATCACTGAGTCAGAATGTTTCTATTGAGGTCCCACAGTGACCTCAGTTCTTGGACCTATATCAAGCTTAATTTATCAATGACCTAGAAGAAAACAATCATCATAGCAAGGTTTTCCCCTAGAGTCGAGGATAAGATCTCACCCAGGACACTGATATGGTCTTTAGGTGTGACACAATAAGATAACATGTATTTTAATACATCTCAGTGTCCAATCTAAGGAAAAAAATTTAATCATGCTTGGGGCTGATCAAAAATCACAGAAACCATTTGGGTTGGAAGGGACCTTAAAGATCACCTTGCTCCAACTCCATGCTGTGGGGAGGGATGTCTTCCACTAGACCAGGTTTCTCAAAGCCTCATCCAACCTGGCCTTGAATCCACTCTCTGAATGAGAAAGCTGCACAGCTCTGAGGATGGGACAAGCACACGGTAAAGGCTGGTAGTAGGTGAAGGAGGGAAAACAACAGTCCTTGACTGTTCAGTAAATGAGTATTCCTAAAACAGATCGGAAAAATAATTAACTCTGAGATCAACCAGTGAGGAATACTGTGGCTTCTCTCCCACAGGCAAGTTTGAAATAGAGTCTGGATGTTTTTTCTTTAAAAAAATGCTCTAACTAGTGTATTAGAGCAAACTATTGGAAAGGAAGCAGAGACCAACTTATGAAAGAATGATGTTTTTCCCCAGCAAGCCTAAAACTTACACAACCTTAGAATGAAATCAAGACCACAGAGGACTGAGATAAGGAACACCTAGTGCCAAATGCCCTTGTTCGACTCATAGAAAGGAGCAAATCATTATTTCAGTACAGGGCTCAGTTTACAGTACTTTCCAAAATCTCTTCTGCCTACTTTCTATAGTAGTTTCCTAAACAGTCCTTCAAAAGTAGGTCCAGATAAATGCAAGGACTGTGGTGTGTTTTAGTAGAAATATTAAGAGAAAGACTAATGTTAAAAAAGCAACTGTAAATGTGCGCTTTATGCTTGCAAATATGTTAAATTAATAATAATAGAAGACTAACTGGATGCATTTTGACAGGCACAGAGGTTTTTTTCATTTGGGTATCTCTTGGCTGTTTTTTCTGAAAGACTGACAGAATTATGAGGAAGAGTGGAAAGGAGATAGAGGAAATTACTCATTACACTTTTGTTTTGTTTTGCCTTTCATGAGAAAAAACCAAATACTGGGATGGTAGATATGACCACAGATACTTTCTGCCTTCAGCAGCATCCAGCACAAGGGTCTGTTCCTTCACTGTGCTGCTTCAGATGGAGTCAGTGGAACAACTGTCTAGAGCAAACAGACATTGACATTTTGTGATAAAAAGGAAAGCATACACCAAAACTGTGGATTTAAATGGCAGTCAAGGATGTGACAGATAAACAGAGACACATGAATTATGTATCATACCTCCATCATTGTCCAGGTTATCTGCACACACCATTTCCATGACAACGTTACATCCCGAGCCACTCCAGCCCACTTGACAAACACAGTGCCATCCATTCTGATCAAGAGTGCACCTCCCATTTCCATAACAGAGACCTGGGCAACCATCTAAAATAGAAAGTGTAAAAAAAAAGCCTTCATTAAGGGATATTTTCTCTTATTTGGCAGTTGCAATTATTCATAACATTCCTACTTCCAGCATTATACTTGCTGTCTTCAAATGATGATATCTTGCAAGCCACTTACATTTCTGGATGAGTATGGAAAACTCCCCAACTTGGTCCTTCCCTTTGCTTGCCCAAAGGTAGTTTCTCAGTGAAGAATGCAGATTTTTTAAGTGTTTAGTATTTTGTGCACAGGAAAAAAGTGAGTAAAGTCATGCTATAAAGTTCTAAAGTCATGTCCATCTCTTTCTCTATTGAAAAATAAACTGTAGTTCACTAACAATATCATACATATAATCAAGATTTATATCAAAGATACACATGGACAATATTGTCTAAATGACAAATTAGCATCTGTGGACATAATCCTACACATTGCAGGGAGTGGAAGTGACCTTTTTATTCTGTTCATAAATACTCATCTGACTGAGAAAAAGCCAATTTGATTTATGCCACAACAAAACTCTTTCCACAGAAGGCAACTGAGGGAGCACTGCCTTCCTGTTCCACTTTCTCCCCTTATAGCTGATTCCAACAGGACCAACACATGCCCTTTGTTGGTGCTGATTCTAGATCAAAACTGGACCAACGACTGTAGCATCCTCTTGATTATATACTTGCAAACTCTGAATCAACAGTACTTTGGACATTCACATCTAGATTTCTTGCCTGTAAGAGTGAGAGAGGAATGGTCTCTTGGATGTGTACACTCATGTCCATCTGCTTGCATAGCACAGTGCCAGCTCAGACATTTGTCAGATCCTCACCATGTCACACATGGAGCCAAAGGACAATGGATAAAGGAATGGCAATTGGCAATACGTTTGACAGAGTGAGTGGCATCACTTCTAAGATGCCTCCTTTCTTTTTGCCAGCATGGACATACAGGGTCTGAAAGCCCCTGCACCTGATACTGATCATCAACACATAGGTGTTATCAGAGAGAGGGGTTTTTTGAGGAAGAAAGAAGACTCAGTGCCTGACAGCCCCAAGATATTCCAAATGGACTTTGGAGGAGCCAGTTGGAGCGTCTGGTCTGTCAGGCTGTGATTCACAGCCCCACATGCAGCACATTTCCTGCCAACTTTACATGAGACGTGTGATCTCCCTCCTTCTCACCCTTGGCACAGTTTATCAATCACATCTGCAAACAGGGGGATCAGAGGGTCTGAACCTCTTGCTCAGAAAAACTGGAGATGGGTGGCACCATTTTCTCACATGGAGTTATGGATGATGCTACTCCAAAACAACATGAACTCGGCAACCACCAAATATACTATAAAAGCCTCTCTCAGGGAGCTGGGGGAGAGGGCAGGATGTGAGAGCTCTTTTGGGTAATGTGGATGTTTTGCCACTTTCAATCACTGTCCTGCTGAGTTAATTAATTTCTTGTACATGACTATATTTTGCTACCGTGTGTGGTTATCCTCTAAGTCTATAAATGCAATAAAATGAATGCCTACATGCTTTTATTACTATCTAATTACAAAGAAATAAAATAAGAAACAGAAAATAAGCGCTCAGGTCTTTCTGAACTAGCGGTTGGTTTTGTATTTCAGTGAGCAGCATTTTTGGAAGGGGCTGTGCATCACTGCTCTGCTCAGTGTGGCCCAGGCAGAGGGACTGCTGTCACACTGGGGGAAGGTTCTTGCACTGACACGAATGAGCAGGACCTGCGGCGAGGCACGGCAATCAAAGGAACAGCACCAGACACAAAGCAACTCTTAACTCTTGTATCAAATGATTTGAAGAGAACTAGATCACATCTGGCACAGACAGCTTTAGAAAACAAGAGTACTTCTCTATCAAAAGAAACTTACTTCAAGCATAAATGACAAAAAATTTATTTTTTTGTTCTCATGGGAGACAGGATCAACACAAGCTTTTTAGCAAGTCCTCAGTGCTCGCATTACTTTGGATGGTAAACAAGAACAAAGAATGGATTTGCCTAACACAGCACATCACACGGCCCTGTAAAACATGCTTACCTTGCTACAACTTTGCAAATGAGTTGAGCACATTACTTATTAAAAACTGCATTTTCTGCTGTAAATCTCTCTCTGTCTCCATGAGTGCATATATATCTATATATATCTCCATAAACAAATGTGCCATCTATTCTGGGAACTTAGCAGTACAGAAGCTCAAACAAAATGGGTAACAGAAAACACTCAATTTCCAATACTTTTGTATATTTTCAATACTTTTTTTGGAATGCTGATATGAAAAACTTACCTTGAACAGCATCTAAGTAGTGAGCTTAAAAAAAAAAAAAAAGAACAAAACTGAGATGGATCAAACTTCTGTACCAAATGAAAATACATTTGCTTATGGTTTGACACCTGTGGGTTAGATAAAAAATGTCTCCCTCTTCCTGCAGGCAGATCTATTCCTGCTGCTGTGCCCAGAACATTGTGTTTGTGATCGTTCTCCATTTGATGACAAGTGTGCAGGGGCCACACCTGGCACTGCCTACAATGTGAACAGCAGGTCTATTTATCTTTTTAGGTATATTGGTCCTTCTCTGGATTTGCTCTAAACAACCTTCAGAAAATTAGGCTGTTCCTTCATCACAAACCTAATTCTTGATTTAGCAAGTCTGCTTTAGTAAATTCTAGAGCCAGGGAATGAATTATCTTAAAATGCTCAAGATAAAGATAACACATTCTAGATTTTTTTTCAAGAAACAAATGTGAGACCTTACACTGCTCATCTCTGAAAATCAGATAATAATCTCACTTTGGGACATTTTAGGGAGAAACACTCTTAGACTTTGCAAAAAACTGCTGAATTTCATTAAAAATGTAACTATTAGATTTGTATAATAGACTAATGACTTCTAGAAAGATCTGAAAGCTTTACCTTATTAGGAATATTGTTAAAAGTCAGCTCTAGAAAAAACATCATTAGCAGTAAGTAAAATATGTAAATCCTCAGACAGAAAGGCAAGAGATTTAATGCAAGAATTATGTAAGCTAAATAATAGCTTTGTCCCCTCACACCTTCTATCTTTTAAACATTTTTTCTTTCCTGATTTCAAAGTTCACATATGAACACATCCAAAAGGTATGTTAGGAATGAGATAGCTCTCCTTTTTGTGCCTTTTTAATTTTTTAAAATTAATTATTCTATATTATTTCCTCTATACAGAAAGCTGTGCCAAGTTGCTATTCTGTGGGACAAACTGGGTGCAGAGGCACCTATTTTACACCTGTCTGGATTCTGAGTCTCTGTTTTTCCAAACAGATTTCAATCAGAATGATGGCTGTGGCAGATCTGCGTAGGACTGCTTTAGGATTTTATGTATTTCATTTCTTGAGGTACTAAACCCCCTTACCAATGGTGCAGTGGTCCCCTTCCCATCCAGGGCTGCACTCACACTTCCCGTCCTTGCACTGCCCGTGCTCGGCACAGTGGGAGTGGCACGTCCGTTCTTCACAGGTGGGTCCCACCCAGCCCTCTTCACACTGGCATATCCCTCTGGAGCAGACCCCGTGGCTGCCACAGTCCAGGGTACACAGCTCTGCGCAGGAAAACAAAAGCACACCGTGTGGAACAGCACCTTCGTACTGCAAACAGACTTTGCATCAAGACTAATTCACTTCTGTGTGACCAGCACTCATCAGTTGGATCAAATACGGGATTTTATCACTCAGTACAGATCTTGCAAAATCTGGCTGCCTCCTTCTTTCGCAGTTACTTGTCAGATCACTTATTGGTTTGGGGTGGGGGCTGAAAATGATGGCTTTGCAGAGGGTAGAGTGATAGGTCTAAACCACACAAACGACAGCGTGAAAAAGTCCGTATCTTTTGACTAATTTCTTCTGAGACTCAATTCTAAAATCTCTTACAAACTCAAATACTGTGAACTGAATTAAAGGATAGAGTGGCATGTAAAATACATGTAAGAAAACCAGTCTTTTAGATATTCAAATGTTTGTAGTGATGACAAAATGGCCTTCACTTGCAGTACAGAGAGCCACCAGAAAGGTAACAGAGAAAGAGACGAGGCAAGCACCTCACTCTGACAGCAGTATACAACACTACATGACCTACAGGCCATTCAGATCCCCCTAGTTCTAAAATGGCTTTTGAGGATTCCGACTTTTGTTTTCTTTCCTGACCTTCAAGAGTCAGCTGCTAAGAAACCAGGAAAGCTGTTTCAAGTTATAGCTCCTTCATTGCCCTCAAAAGAATTTCTCTGCCTGGGCACTGTAGAACAGCCCTGACTGTGGAGTGGTGTGAAAGTCCTGAACAGTTTCAATCCATCACCATATGCCAATTACAATTCTACTTCCACATATACTGAAGTTGTTCTGTGAAAAGAATGGTTTCATTATAGAAAGGTTCCATGTAGTTTGAATTTATTTAGAATAATTATTGTAAAGAGAAATAATTTGCTTGTTATCCAGCAATTAACCTGCTACAGAAATGTCTCCTCCTTCTTCCTCTTGGAAAGCAGCTGATAGCACTTAAGTATAAGCCAAACACTCATGTCTACTCTGATTTCAAATGTCAGTGCTACATATTTAGTTGTGGCAAGATTTTTGCCTTGACGGATTTTAAACAATGATCATTTAGATCTTGGAACTATTGTACATAAACATCCTTAAAAGCATTTGTAGTGACAAATGCTGTCACTAACATACCAAAAAATTTTTTTAAAGTTAAATTGGAATCTTATCTTCCAATCATTTTAACACAAAGGAAAAAGCAGCACAGAACTGGAACAGAACAGTGACATCGAAGACATGCTGGGCTCTGTCTCGAGTGAGAGCTTAGCCCTTGTTTTTGTTAATAGCCAGGGTGACAGCACCGAGCACAATCAAAAGGACGGGTGAGTGACAAACTGCAAGAGCACTGACAAACTCAAACTCAGAAGCAGAAGGCATGGTACAGAACATCACACAAAATTCAGTAAAAGCAACTGCAAAGTACTGTCCTTCGAAAGTCAAAATCAGCTACATAAAGAATAATTAAATTTACTGTTTGGACAGGGAGTTGTGTTATACTGGAGGACAAGATATAAATAATTATCTGATGATACAATTCTATGATATTCCTGAAAAAGAATATGTAAACAATAAAAGAGACTGCTCTGTTATATTCAAATGAAAAACTGTGCTGAGTCTGGGGCATTATACCTTAGAAAGTCTTGATTGCTGCCCGCTAATCATGCATTAATCTACTGCTTCATGCCTTGGACTGCCTGCTTGTAGGACTGGAAAGGCTTTCTTCCCCCTTGCTGCAGAATTTGTCTTGGCTCTTTTGTTTTGTTACTTGTTTGTTCCTTGGAAACCTGGGAGATCGCTTGGAGGACTATAGGAGGACTTGCATTCTTATTCCATTGGTACTGAAGCTGTCCAAATACTTGCTCCTATGATCAGGAAGTAAACTGATCCCACCAGATCACAAAAGAATCACCCCCAAGCAGACCGGCAGAGGATCACTTATTTGAACCTATCTTTCCAGCCTGGGGCATCGGCCTACCCCTGAGAGTTAAATCTAACAAATTACCTGCTACTTTAAGAATTTAGGCTGCTAGAGGGATGCGTTTGATCTCCCCTGATCTCCCTCTAGCTCATTATAATTATTGCTTTTGATATTTTCTTCAAGTGGCAAAGATTTTTAAGAGGATATTAAGAAATATTGTGTAGTTTACAGTATACTGAGGTAAGAGGAACTGATGGTCTTTTTGACCCTCTGGATAGAGATTCTACTACACAGATTTTTGCAGTTGTGGGACTGGCTTAGTTCAACTGATTCCAAAACTTCAGGGAAGATTACAGGCGTTGGAATACAGAAGTGGCAATGGCTGAAGTGGGGAAACAAAGCAATACATAGAGCTTCTGATCCTGTCAGCAGCTCTAGCAGCTTCTGCCACTTCTCTGTCTGTAAACAAACCAAAGAACCAGCTGTGGAAAACCCTGAACACATTCCCACACATGGCATGCACGGCTGCATCGCCCGTCTGTCTACCCCGCAGAATCTAATCATGACAAACTCATCTTCCAAACAAACAAAAAAAATTACAGCATGGAGCAGAAGGCAATGTAGGCACATTCCTACCACAGGGACAGGGATAGATCTTGTACCTGTTCCCATTTTAAAACCACAAAATTAAACAGACCTTAAAATGTTAGAAAGTTTTCTACTGTTTTCCCCACACATGGAATAAAATTGTTTAAACACAACTTAAGCTCCTAATTTTTAATGAAATGGAGATACTAGATTACCTTTCTTATCAAAAAATATCCTAGGTCTGTCCATATAGTCGTGACTCCTAAGGCTTCTTTATTTTGTTCTATTCTCCCCACTTAAGATCCTACTTGAAATAAACTTACCTAGCTCTTGCCTTTTCTTCTAATAATGATTTTTTCTCCCAGAATATTGAGTCTAAATGTTCTTTAATGAAAACCAAACCAAATTTTGTAAGCACCAGATGAAATGAAATGAGGTTTCTTAGTTTGGACCAGACACTTTCCTCAGCTACCCTAGCTGACCTGCAGTTCAGCCAACTCACACTTTATTGTCACTGAGACAACCCTGAGACTTACATTCTTTTTGGTGATTTCATAAGGCTTCAGAAATGCTGTTTACCACGC
Organism: Machaerirhynchus nigripectus; assembly: GCA_013397975.1. Taxonomy (NCBI): domain Eukaryota; kingdom Metazoa; phylum Chordata; class Aves; order Passeriformes; family Dicruridae; genus Machaerirhynchus; species Machaerirhynchus nigripectus. The sequence continues at coordinate 678,691 of VZRQ01006958.1, forward strand.
TAATTTATTCTTCTGCCATGCAAATCCAAGATTCTCCACAGACTTCTCATGCAAAGCACAGGAAATCAAGCCTAATGTCATCCTATTAATGCTATGGTAGAACATGCAGCTTTAATCCACAGCTAATTCAAACTACTAAGATCAAAAAAAGGATTATTAGTTCAGGTTCTCCTGTTTTTAAATGCAACAGTTTTTCTTAACTCCTCCTGCAGATAAACAAGCCCAGAAACCTTCGTGTAGAGGGGAGCCACATTAGCATTTGTGTTTGTATCGAGGGTTTCTGCTGCAGACTGGACAAAATGAGATACTCCAGTGAGTGCTCAGGGACCAACTGCAATGGGAATTTATACAGTAACTTTAAATAGGTAAATAGCTTCTAATAAAGCTGATGTGGCAAAAATTCAGACAGAAGTGAAGTTTGACAGCAAATCAGACATGACGTAACTGTTCAGTTCACTGGAGCATCTTCCTCCTTCCAAAGCAGTTGGTCCTACAGGACATCGAAGCACCACAAAATGCAGCAGAGCCAGTACAGTGGGGAAGGGCTTTAAGCTGTGGGTCAGTGCAGTAGTTTAAACAGCCAAAAACATCTCTGATTGGAACAGCTATTCCACTCCTCCTCCTCCCTATCCATCTCCTGGCTCTGTGATCCCTGCTTAGCGCAGAGCATGTGGAAATGGTGAGATGATTCAAATCATAGAACTGTCAGAAAATGACTCAGTTTATTTTCCTGGGTTAATACCTGACAGCTAGCTGAGCTAAATCAGCCCAAGGAGAGATCAAAGCAGCAACACCAAGCAGGACAAGGGAGGAGATGCAAATCCCAGCCTGGACAGAGACTGTCCTGCTGAGGATCCACAGGCTGTGCCATCATCTGACTGCAAATGCCAAGAGCAAAGAGGTGACTTACGTAAGGTAACAAGGGAGGCAGGTGACATGAGGTACAGTTTGGATTAGTTGACTCAGGGATATTACATCACAAGGCTTCACTTGTGCTGTTCCATTAACTGCCATTCATTCTTACAATGTACAGTGCCACGCTCACAATTCCTGAAGTTCCTCGACCATGTTGGTGTTTAGGCTTGTAGGCTTACATAAACCCATCCCTTCTCTCCCACTCCTCTTTGTCATAGTTTAGTAGGATGTACACCTGCCTGCCTGAGCTCTAAGGCAGACCTCGTGCAGCAAGCTGGGTTGCAGGCCGCTCTGTGGTTGAGACCCACTCCTCAGGACATGTGAATTTCCATGGTTCCCAGGAAACCAACTGAGTCACCCAAATTCACAGTAATTCATGGCCCTGAATCAGTTTTTGTACCTGTATACTTTGAAATCCAAACAAGGTTATCTAACTGTACGTCTGGAAAGTTAATTTCGTTTTTGAAACAAGCCCAGCCATGCAGAGTCACTGAGAGCATCGTGCTGGCAGAGTGCCCGAAGCTGGCCTCAGCCGACCCTGGCAGCTTCCCCCAGACTTTCATCAAATACAGTTTGCATCAAATCTAAAATTCAGAGTCCTTAGACTTCCACCAATTAATGAAGAAGAGATTTAAAAATGTTCAACTCGGTCTAGAATTTTTACTGACCTGTCCTTAATTCTGAATGCTCATGAATTTCTTAGAAAAAGGCAAATGTGAGCTGTGAACCATTATTTGTACATATTCTTGAGAAGGAGACAAATAGCTGATCATTCCTGAACTAATCTAAAAAGCATTAAAAATTCACTCCACACTCTTCATTTTAATTACCTAAGTCAACAATGAGTCCTTTCAAATGTGTTTTATAATAAGTTCCAACTTATGTGTTATGAAAAGGGAAATTAAAGCTAAATATTTTATAATTTGTAATGATAAGGGAAGATTTTAATGTTAATTCAACATGTGTCAGAAATAACTCCTAGAAAATCATGCTAAGAATACAAAACTATATGTAAACAAAAGTGGCCAAATACTACAAAACATTCATTATACTTTTGTTCAGTGGTGAGTCTTGTTCTACAGATAGTCTAAACTTTCAGTATTAATAATTTTGCTATCCATTTTTTAATAAGTGGTTTCCCATAAAGATTAGAAATTAATCTACCCAGACTTTCACCCAATAAGCTTAACTGCTAGAGGCAGCAAAAAAATCACCTATCTAGACCTAATAAAGAAGTTTTTTTCAATTTAAATACACATTGCATTTAATAAGTTTGCATGATAATTTCAACAATGTTCCTGAGCTTTTTAAATTACCTTCCTGTTGTGTCCTGGAGACAACTCTGTTCTAGCTTTCATTTTCAGCAACTGACTTTATTAATATAATTTTTTACACCACAAAAAAGCTCAAAAATGTAAAGTTTTAGGAGTTTCAAAAGCACTTCAGCTTTTTTTATTTTTCTGTAAAACCTAATGGAAATTTGTTCCCCTTAAAGAAGGTTACCTAGGAGTGCACTGCAGAGGTTTCATGCAGGCGTCAAGTTTTACAAATCCGTACTAGAAGAGATGTTATTTTTATGGCACAGCTTATCTTATTTTCCCAGTTTACATAAACTTCTTTGGCAATCTGGATTTTAACTGCATCTGGTCTTGGCTTTTCCAACAGTGTCACAGTAGTTAGGTGTCTAATTTTTTACATTCTTAGCCAACCACAGCTATGCCAATAAACCGTCCCTGGAAGCGTTCAAGGCCAGGCTGGATGGGGCTTGGAGCATCCTGGTCTCGTGGAAGATGCCATGGGCAGGGAGTTGGAATTGGATGACCTTTAAGATCCCTTCTAACCCAAACCATTCTGTGATCTATGATCAAGCAAGGGACAGCTTTTTTAGGGACAACACAGCAGTGCTACATGGGTTATACCAGTGTTCCGTGGCACCTGCTCTTCAAGCTTGAGATGGAAATCAAAAGGCTTTGCAAATGTCTTCAAAACATTAATGAAATAAAACGGTAATTAAAACAGCTGAAGTCCGTCTCCATCAGCTGCCAGGCAGGTTTTGTGAACATGTTCCCTTTGGAAAACTGAAATCAGGTTCCTGTGTGGAGAGGCAGCAACAGTGCATTGCCTATCTCTTCCTTATCTTCCACACCACCGAGGAACACGTGATGGGAACTTGCCACAGAACTTAACATGAAATTTAGTACAATCAGAAATAAATCACTATGATAGATCATCACCAAATGACTGATCTATTTTAACATAAATTTATAGAGAATAGAGCTGCAAAAGACTTCACAGGATCATCTATTATTGTTTCAAATTAAATCATACCTGGCATCCCTTAAAAGCTCCCAGCAACAGAGAACCTATGACAGGACTATACTATGACAGGCAATTCATACCACTATCAGACAGTCTTCACAGACAAATATTCTCTCAATCTAAATTTCTCTTGCTGCAACACTCCTTATCCTTCTCTTCATGCATTGCATGCTAATAGCTAATACTGAAATATATTAAAGGTCACCCCACAATACCACAACAATGTTTTATAGTTGGGTGAATGAATTCAAAGCAACTCTTTCTGCAAAACTATTGCATTGAATTTATTCTCATATATCTCTCTAAAATATTTTTCACAGTCATTTCCAAATATTTTGTCCTTGCCCAAAGTAGGATGTGGTGGCCCATCCCAACAAAAGACTCAAAGAGTGAGAGTCATCTCACCTGATTTGAAACATTTGTCTGAAATACTTTTCTATTACAGTCTGTTATCAGACTAAAATGCCTAAATTTATTCAGCTATTGATATTTATCCTTTCTGACACTGTCACGAAGCAAGACGGTAGCACACATATAAAGCTATGTTAAGCCCAAGAATTATTTGGAAAAAATCTTAAGGAGAAAATATGTCCTTCTCTATATTGCATCTGCCCTTATTTCTGGCTCTGAATGATGTTAGAGAGGCTCATAACATATTGCAACTATTTACAGTTTTCCATGCATTACACAAACGTGGACATGCCTTAGCCCCCTTAAATACCATTCTTTTTGTGTGTCTTCTTGATGTCTTCTAATACTTACACTCATATTTAGTACCCTCTTTCCCTCATGATTCCATGACTGATAACCTGTTTCTATTTCCTCTTCAATAGATCTACGGGTTTTGCTATGAAATGAATTAGTGGTTTCAGAAAATAAGCTTTTGTATGGTCTCGCTAGCATATAAAAACCAGCACAGCTGAAATCTAACTCATTAAAGGACTGGTCCAGGCACTCTTCATGTTTTGCCCAGCATTATCTGAGGAGATGTTCTACCTGGAGGCAAAGAGGCACTTCAGGAGGCTGGGTCTTCCTCAGAAAGACAAGAGTTGCAGAAAAGAGATACTGAAGAGTCAGTAACTTCAGAAAATAAATGGGGGGGGGATCCAAACGTTACACAGCCCTGACGATTATTTGGGATAATTCAGACACAATTGCTGCACAACAATCAACTGCATCTACCAAAGGCAAAACATCCCCAAAATTTCTTTATCCCCCAAACATTGCTTCATTTTAAACCTTCCTACTGTAAGCTCTATGTAGAAAACCTTTCTGATGTCTTGCCTCACAGATACCTAACTACCTTTCTTATCTTCTTACCACAGGCCACAACATATAAAATAAACCCACTGGAACGAAAATGCTGTATCCTCACTGTTACTCAGAATGCTCCACTATCCATACAGTGGTGGTTTTAATTTCTTTCTGGAAATAATCCTACCATCATCTCATTGAATTTATTCTTGATGAATTAGGTACTCTATAAATAACTCTTCTGGCCTCCAGTAGGAAGGTTGCCATTAGCACTACTGTGTATCACAAAATATATGAATGCAATTGCATTTAGAAAGCCCTGTAAGGTAGCTTCTAATAATGCTACATCTATTTAAAGGTATCTTTTCTAAACTGGAAGCCTCAATTTGCTTGAAAATTTATTTGTGTAGAAAAGCAATCAGTGGACAGACAGAAAGGTCTAGAGGGCAAATACAACAGAGGCTGGGGAAATGACAGAGCAACTTTCTCCCTTTCTGAGATCTTTTATCACACTTTTTTCACCCAGCTTTATTTTTCATCTGATGAAGATTTTCTTCCTGATCCAAATCCAATTTATATATATATATAAAACCTCACTCTATATCGATTTTGCTGTGGTTCAAAATGGTATTTTTACAGTACAAAAATTTAATCAATACAGCCTGAAGAAGCTGGACTGGTAATGGTAAACATACTAACAGATATTTCATTTCAGGCAGCCAAAGCACTGCAAGTTGATACCACTGAAAAGGATTCCTCATTTGCCACTGGGAACATCTCTGTTTACCCAGCCATAGTACTAGTGTAAAGGAGAATACAATTATGCTGGGCTTGCCCCACAAGATAACCTGTCTCTTTCTTAGAGGTGATACAGGTTGGCAGGTTGGACAAGGCCAGTGTGGGCAACATTTAAAATAAACGAGCAGAAGTGTAACCTAGTAGCAAGGAAGATTAGACTGACACAAGGGCGAGGGGAATCACACAGAAATCTGACTAGGACATTTTTAAATACCATTGCCCCAGTAAATGTGGAGTTTCCTTGTCAAATTTGGTCCTGTTTTATAGTTTGTCTTCACTGTTTCATTTGAAGTTGTACTTGCAGCAAAGCAGTGAGATGTCAGTCATCTGGAGATGACTGGAGACTTACACTGCTTCACACAAGCTCTGAAATCCTCCGCAACACCCCGAGAACCACAAAAGGAAGTGCTGTGCAACGTCTACCTTGCTCGATATTTTGTTTGATCAGGAGGCTGGAATGAAAGGAGTCCAGAACAATCTGTCATGAGCCGTAATGAGTGAGATGAAAGCAATGCCTTTGTGCTCACTCACAGAGGGGAAAATGCAATTCACAGTTCCTCAGGCTGAAAAGCCAGTCGTGCAGGCAAAACGGGAAACCTGTTGAGCAAATGACAGACCACAAGAATTGGGGAAGGCATGAGGCCTGTGATAATGATAAGAAACGTGGAGAACAACCATGGCTTTGTGGGGAAAAAGGAAACAGGCAAAGAGATGGCTCAGTAGGTACATTCAATAAAGCTGTCTCACAGGTACAGCCTGAACTAATACAGCATCAAAAGAAAATAAAGATTTTGAGACACCTATTTTCAGCAAAAGTTCACCAGATTGTCTGAGGGGATCAGGATACGTCTTTATATAAGCACTAAATCTTCTGTGATACACAGAACAACTATTGTTAACATTGACTTGGGCTCTGCTCAGAATATAAAGCTTCTCACAATTATTTAATTACTAAGTTTGAATAGAAATACCCAGTAAAGAAGTAATGATTTATTTAAGCATTATTTGCAACAAGTAGGCACCATCTTTAATTCACTAGCTTACAGGATGACCATAGGATATGGGTCCACTCACAAAAATTGTGCTGGCCTGTGCTTTGAATGTTAGATGTACTTGCTGACTACAATAATGAAGATATATTTTTACTTATCCTATTTTGAAAGAGCTCAGAATGCTGAAAAGGTGGGCATTTGCACTACTTCTCAATGTATTACAGGAACATCTATTTGGATTCATCTGTGTAAAAGCAATGGCAGCCCACAAGTGACAGAAATGCCATTGTTGCCCAAATCAGACACAGAGCTGGCACTCGGAAGGAAAGGGGATAATGGTTTGCAGAATGTACATCTACACACTGGGACTGAATGCTTTTAAAAGAATCTACTTCTATTTTTATCAATTTTCTTTTTTCACTGATGAGCCAGTCTACATGGACAGATGGAAATCTGTTAAGCCTGGAGAAGAGAAGCTTCACGGTGACCTAATTGTGGCCTTCCAGTACTTAAAGGGAGCCTGCAAGGAAAAGGGAGAGGAACAGTGGACAAGGGCATGTAGTGACAGGACACAGAGAAATGGCTTTAAACTGAAAGAGGGTAGGTTTAGATTAGGTATTAGGAAGAAATTCTTAACTCTGAGGGTGGTGAGTCACAGACACAGGTTGCACAGAGAAGCTGTGGGTGCCTCATGCCTGGAAGTGTTCAAGGCCAGGCTGGATGGGGCTCTGAGCAACGTGGTGGAGTGGAAGATGTCCCTGTTCTCAGCAGGGAAGTTGGAGGGTGCCTTTAAACCCAAGCCATTCTATGACTCAGTGAAACAGTGAGTCAACTAAAATAAGGCTTTGGTCTCTGTGTTCCCATCAACCTGTATTACAGGAAAAACTACTGTGAGAAATCAAAAGTCATTACCAGCTTCTAAGTAGCATCTCAGGTTCACAGTCAAAAGCAAAAGCAGATGAAGAAGCTGGCCTTGCTTCCTCCCGTTTTAGCTCAAATAAACAGTTCTTGGACAGACTCGGCCGTGAGGCGTAACAAGCTCTTGCCCAAAACCAAGGAGTGCGGCCTCCACCACCGCAAGCTCCACAGCACTCAGCATCTGCCTGTCAACACTGTGGCCATCCACAGGAGCAAACACCCCTGTGTTCACAGCTGAGCCCGTGCAGGTGAGTGCAGAGACACAAAGCAGCTCCCAGTAAATAAACCATAACTTCCTCTGTGTCAGCAGCACAAACAGAAATAGCAGCATGCATCTGGCAGCTGCTGCTCTGCCTGGCTGCTGCCAAACCAAAGGTGCAGCTCATGACTTGCATTTCTTCTGCGGAGCCTGGTACCAGCTCCTCAAAGCCAGCAGAGGCACCTCCAGGCTGGCCACCCTTCTTCAGGGCATTTTTGAATTCAGCATATGGGGGACCAGAGCAGGAGATGAACAATCACATGCCACATGAACAATCAGCTCTCTGCACTCTGTCAGAAAATGATTTTGTATCCCAAGGTGATAGATACTATTTTAACAATCTGTTTATAAAACAGCCAAGGCTTCCTGGACTGAAGAGTGACCTACCTTAATGTACCCTGTAGCTACAATAAACAAGGAGTTTCTGCTCCACCGCCATTAAAATATTCTTGGATAATTATTATAAATTTAATTTTATTTAAAACATATTACTCACTAAAACATTTAAGCAAATGTCCTTAAGGAGGGCAGAGACTGGGAAATCCTTACATGTCTACATATATTACCCTTGCAACAATATACACAACCAAAACCCTTAGAAATGCAGAAGGTAGGGAAGTTCTCATGGGTTTGACTTTTACCAATAGCAATTGCTTATTTTTGGAGGAAGTTAAAATTCACAGACTGTGCTGCATAAATATGTTGAAATGATAGCTATTTTTGTACAACACTTACCATGACAACAAAAAACATGATAAAACTCTGCTTTTTAGGGACTGATGCAGCACTTTTTGCACAATAGATGTTCTGAAATTCAAAGGACAAAACCTCTAGCTGTTCTAGTGCTCTTTTGTACCCTTGCTCTAGCAATTCCCATTTATGCTTCTCCAGCTGCGAGAAAACAGAAGCTCAGTCTAACACAAGAACCCTCCTTTAAAAGATGGTGGTACGGATAATTTGAGAGAGTTACATCTTTGGTTTTGTTTTAGCACATTAAAAGTGGAAGATTTTCTATGTCATCCCTGTTCTGTTGTTCATCTAGGCTGCTTTTCCCCCTCCACTGCAGCATCCACCAGCAGAACATTGTCTACTTCAGAGTCCTCTTTTACAAAGGGTTCTTGTGGCATACAAGCCTTCCATAGTCCCAATTTCCATCCTGACGTCTTCTTGAACACAGACTGTTCATGAAAGACCTTTCCATCCTATATCCTGTTGTTTTAGTATGGTTCTTAATCACTGTTCAGTAGATTGACTCCTGTGTAGGCCATGAGGTTGAGACGTAAAAGAGGGATGCAGGCACTTAACTGCAAATTTAGACCCTTAAACCCTTTGCTTAGTTTACCTAATTCAAAGGTCCTTGAAGCACTTTGGCACCTGAGTTGCTACTAAAATCCCACTTATTTGCCAGGTTTTGCTACTAGATAATGACAGCAGCTTCACATTAAGAGCTCTAGTTTTGCAATCTGCAGGACTTTACATGGGTGTTGCCCAAGGATCCTAAGGAGCATCACTCTCCTGGGGCTGGCCTAGCACAAAGCACAGTGAGGGGGACATTCCTGGACAGGATGGACTCCCTGTAGAGGCACGATGCCATGCAGACAGAGAGGAAAGGCTCTGTCAGCTTCCCAGAATGGAGGGCAAACAGAACCACACTGCCATCACCACAGCAGTTTGGGTATCTTGCTCCTGGGTAAGCCAAGAGTTGCTGAGATCGAAGCATCCAAAACTGGGTCTGTGGATTCCTCCCTGTAGAATAAGTAATACCTTGCTGTGGATTAGACTAGGATTTACAAAAGCTGACTTAAATAAATGGCATTTACATTGGAATGAGGAATATTTCCAATAATTGCTGAATGAGGTGCAGACAGCAATAGATTAAGAATCTTAATTTTCAGGAAGAAAAAGGAAAGGAAAGGGCCATTATTTTTGGCATAACTGCAAAATAAGCAGCAATCAGTTGAAAAACACCCCATGTTTCCTCATTGTATATCTCATATCCTTGACTTATCCTATTTCTTAAATCAATAATTACTACATCAGGTATTTTTGGTTCCCTGTGGACTGATTTAAACATGTAGGATAATTAATTTTTATTGGAGTGCTTCTTCACTGCCTCAAATTTCTCATGTTTTAAATTCTGCAGCAAAACATATTAAGTGTTCCAATCTTTAACCAGTATGTTTTTAATAGAAACCTTGCTCTCCAGACACATTTTTGCAAACTCTTGCAACTCTGCAGGAGATACAAATCAAACTATTCACAGGCCGTTTTTTTCTTTTCAATGAAATATACAGTAGTGGGGAAGAGTCTTTCTACAATGTCAGACAATGTACAGCAGGGGAACTTCAATCATCCTTTTAATTAGCAGAGCAGTAATAGGCAAAGCTCCTCACAAATTAGAGAAAGAAGACAGATGAAATTAAGCAAGTCCATAGTTTCTTAAGAACAAAACAGTGAAGGATGTTTCTAGTATAATTAAAAAGTTCCTGAGATTTGTCTAAAATAGGGAGCAGAGTAGAAGCACCAACGTGGAACTGAGCAGTCTGTAGAAAATGCACGACATTACATCACATACTGAGGAAATTTCAAGGCTATTTTCACTACTGCAACCTCTTTGTAGTGAATATCCTTGTCCTTGGTGAATGAGAATGACTGACACCCATACACTGCAATTCCCTAAACCTTAAGAGTTTCTGATTACGATGAAATGGTTTCACCTAATTATTTTTTCAAGTTGCAGTTTTTGATGTTTAATTTTGAAACCTATTTGAGATGTCTTGAACTATATTAATATACTGAATTATGCCTTCATTTCTTTTTGAAGCACTTTACTGTAAAAAATGCAGACTTCTAATGATTTTTAAATTACTCCACTCTGCACATATCAATTTACAACAATTACAACATTTTGCATTTTTCAAGGCACTTCAGTTTTAAAGAGGTTTTTTGCTTCACAAGATATCGAAGGAAGAGGCTGCTGATCCATTTTTACCCTTTGTAAAATTACCACCGATCTTGCTAGGAGAGCTTAACCAAAAATAGATATGCTAAATATATACCATCTCCACATAATCATTTTAGGATGAATGTTTTTGTGACTAAGAACTGCCAGTATTCTTTTCCCAATCATAATTAGGTTGCTTCAGTGATATAAATGGATTCAGTGAAATTATGACAAATGTCCTGGAGTAAGGGGACAGAAACTGGCCTACTTTGGCTCAATAGAGTCTAAAGAAATGAATGCAGGACAGGATGTCAGAGGCATCAGCTCTGTCACAGATTTCTCAGTCTATAATATTTTAGGCACAATGCTGCGAATAATTAGTGACTCAGGGCTGGATTCTCACCTGAAATGCACTGGGACTGCACTGGTGGTATCACTGCAGTTACACTAATTTATTCAAGGCTCTGCCCCCCTGAATAACTCTGTCATCCATTTTCTCTTGGTATTTCTCTCCCTTAATCTCAAGGCTCCATGTTAAAGGTATCAATCTGAGAACAGAAGATGAGCTCTTTTGTTCAGTTGTTGATGCTGCACCTTCCATTAGCCAGAGCTTCCCTTCTACCTGACAGGAGCAGTCAGTACTCACGAATTTGATTTTTTCTTTCTGAAAAGCTCTGCCTAGACACCTCAAAGGGAGATGACTCATTAACATCAAGGCATTTTGGGTGACAGCCTATGAATAAAGCAACAAAGATCCATAGACAGTAAGTAGAAGGTTGACTATACTGAAGTCCTGGTGACATTAAAATAGCATAATATCAGTCTTCCAACCTACTGAGTGTGTCATGTATTGGTAAATCACACCCCCACGGCACAGGTCAGCTGAGATGCATGGTGAAGGTCTGACTGATAATGGATTTTTACGTACCACCATAACAGGGTTCAGCATGGTCTAAAGATGCTGAGACTCTGAAATACTCCAAGGATGACCTTTTTCAGTACAGGGGTTTTCAAAAAACATATTATATAATCAGTCTCACTTGGAACAAAGTATGAAATTTCTGTTCTCCACATCTTGTAGAGGCAGGGGAAGACAAAATGAGAAATGGAACTCAATCTCTTGTGCATTTCTCTGGGGCACATCCACTGTCAAATGGCTAAATTGGTAATGGCAAAATGTCTTTGAACACTTTAATGTGACTTGCCAAAGGACGGCCAAACTAGGAAAAAAACTAAAATTAAATGGGCAAAGTGATAAACAAGATAGCAATGAATTAAGTCCAAAACAGAAAACACACATTTATATTGTGAACATTATCATGGATTTTTAATTTTCAGTGCTTTATATCAGAAAAGCATTTGTTTTTTCACAGGCTAATTATTAGAGAGATGAAATAATATTTTCTTTTTTTTTAACATGAGCTAAAGCCACTTCAGTGCTTGAAGATGACCTGTTTGCTCTATGGTTGGTGTGACTGTTGGGAACAACATCTTGGACAATGTAGAACTGTAGCAGTACTGGTGCTGTTTCTTTTTGTCTTGGAAGCACTTTGAGAATCAAAATGGTGAAAGACAGCTCTTCTCACAGTTGATCTGCCTGAGATCAGCTTAGCTTGACCCTGATGCCTGTACCTCCCTTCAGGCAAAACGGACATAACTCCCCTCCTTGCACAGTCCAAAGAATACTGCAGGAAGCAGGACAGATTACTGTTCAAGGGACAGAAAGTAAAACAACTAAAGAAATAAAGTTCCTGTAGAAGATGCTAGATCTCTGTGTATTTCAACATGGACTACACCACAGGTAAATGCAGCAAGCAGTGTCTGCCCAAGCCAGTGGCAATGGAAGGATTGACTGTATTACTTGAATGACGACTGCAGGCTTGAGGTCCTTGCAAGTGGAATTGTAACAGCTATGACCCAGTATAGCACTTGAAAGAACTCTGCTGGAATAACTCTTATGTGGCTTCTCTACAAATTTCTGACATTGGTGTAATTTTGAAGCAGAGAAAGCCATAGCTTGTTTTTGACATGCAGCATTCAGGCCAGTTGGCAAATTGGCACAACAGGCTAATCCATCTCCCTCATGGTAAATACATGTCAGTCTGTAACCATGCAGAACAGTTAGAACACTTTGATCTTGTCCACATAATAAACCAAAGACAGACAGAGGGTGCTTTTTAAATTTCTTCTCCTAATCACATATGGCCGTAGAAAAGACACAACAATGTTGTTTTGATTGGTGTAGCTAAAAATCTGCCAGTATTTTCAGGGTGAAATTCAGTTGATGCTGCCTAAAAAAGGCAGAAGAATCAGAAGCATATTATCTGTATGTTTGTAGTTAGCTGATAGGAAGAGCCTTTACAAAGATGCTCATAAGCAGCAAGGCAAAGCTTCAATGAAAACCATGTCATCTCTGGGAGAGGTACATTGAAATCTGAGCTAACAAAGGAAAATGACTTTTCATGGAAGTTCAATATTGTAGGGCAGAAAGAGGCCAAATATATCTGAAACAGATATCCAGCTAAGGATATTGAAAGGATGGATCTTAACAGAGCTGAGCAAAAAGCCAGCCTGAGTTGTGTCCTACAAGTAGTGTAGGATTAGCAATACTAAATGTCTGAACAACCTTCAAGCCATATTGAGCTGCTTTCATTGAGAACCAATTTAACCACAATGAAAGCATATCCTGACAGCTGCTTTGGAGTTCTGCAAGAGGATTTTCTGGCCCTCAAGGGATGGCAATTGTCCAGCAATAACTTTGGATATAGAAGGAGTATCTGGAGGTGGTGGACTGAAATTGGGTTATGCCAGTCCACAGGTCAGAGCAGAGATTAGGCTGGACACTGGAGAGAACTACAAATAATTTGCCGGTCTTTCACATCACAGAAAGAAACATGATTGCAAGACTTTGCACCTATTCAAACTAGGAGTGGAAGGTGCATTTTTTAGCAGAGAGGACCAGACATAATTGAAACAATTTATCTAAGAAAATGGTAGACTACCCTTCATTTTCAGTCTCTGTGTGAAGCTTGAATTTCAAAACTGAACAGAAACTGTGGGTGTCAAGCAAAAACTGAAGGATGATTGTTATTTTTTGGTAATATTCTACAGAAAATCAAACAGCATGAACAACGTGGTCTTTTCCAGCCTCAGAAAACTCATGAATGATTCCAAAGCTCAGGCTGGGCCTCCAAACATTGGCAATTCTTAAGGATATGCATGGGTCACACAGTCACCCTTCATCTCTCTTCCTCCACCCATACTGATTCTTGTCTTTCCCAAGTCTGCCACTTGTAAAATGGAAATTTATATTGTTTGAAGAGCTAGAGATGGGAAGGTAGGGGAAGGTATTATAGAGGTGGCTCATCCCTCTTCAGGTTGGGCCATACTGTATCTGGAACAATATATTCAAAAACATTCTAGAACCTTAGCTATTTCTCCCTTTTAAAGTCTGCCAAGATACACTAACTTCTATTTTAAAAACCCCATAAAACTTAATATAATGTATCCTTGTATTTTGAAAGCATTTGGAATTTGCTGGGGAACACAGAAATCCTCAGGACAAGAGCCTACATTCTTCAAGGTGTTAGAAAAAGGCAAATTTTCACAGCACTGAGAGTGATGTGGTACAGAGATGGCAAAGTGCAAGGGTTTGAGGCAGGCTGGGAGACTGCTGTTCTCTCAGCTACAAAGCTCTGCTGTTGTCTGACTCCAGATGAGCAGTCTGAGCTTTACCCATTTCATCCTCTTCATTGTGCAGAACCTCGTGACTTTCACCATTCACATGTGACAGCTCGTTTATTGTGACCTTGTTACTCCTCTTATGCTTCCTTACTTATTCATTTGATGTTTTCCTTGCTCACTAAAATAAAGCTTTATTTCCAACATGCACAGCAATCACTGATCCCAGGAAGAACATCTCAGGCACAAAGGAACATCTATACTTCAGTCTAACACTCGGTGTATTGCCAAGACCATCCTGAATCTAGTCTAATACCTCAGAAGAAATATATATTTGAAAGGAGAAGTCTGAAGCATCTGGCTGTGATGCCTGTTGGTAGCTGTAAAAGCATCCTTTGATAACTCAGAAGACAATAGAGATGAAGAGAGGTATTTTCTCTGCTGACGCAGGTAAAGAGGTTTCCTTCCAAAAATGTTCAAAACAGCTTTGGGGGTTATTTTTTAGCTTTTTGGTTCCTTACTTAATATCTAACTGCCCCATGCAGCTGACACAACAGACCCATCTGAGACTAACATTGCTTTTTGAGCTACAATAACATTGTATTAAACCAGAATTAGTTTGCAATATTTTGTGAGTAAAACATTAGTGCATAGCTAACACCTCTCCTTATTATTTGCTTCATTAATGGAAATACTACTATAATACTAAGCTTTAGAGAGTATTTTTAATACATAATAAAACACAGGATAAAAATGAGAGCAAGTAGGCTTTTGCTGATACCCAATAAGAAGTCAATTCTTATCAAAGCAGGTGCTATATCTGACAGTGTCATACTAAAATTGGATGCATTAATTTTGGAGTGTAGAATGAATGCAAGGTCTTTGTAACAAAGACTAAAAATTATTAGCAGGTCAATATTTTGTTGCTTAAAAATTCATCATGTAGAGGGACATTTTATAAGCCCCTACTTAAAGAGCATAACCACACACTTTAGAGATCTGAGCAGAAATTTATACTGTTCACAGTGCTCTTCTGAATGATGATTTCTAAGAAAAATTGGTGACTTGGACCACTGGCTGTATTCCACAGTATTCAGCAAATCTGTCACTTGCATCTATTCTCTACAGGGATGTGCTACTTATCATCTGAGATTCTGGCTTTGTGAGCTCTATAGGGGAAAAAAACAGTAGTACATACATTGGTAATGACATGCTCCATTACAGAGCAAAATGTGCAGAGTGCATTCATTTCAAGAAAACGAAATGCAAGTGTACAAAGCACATGGGAAATCCATTTCAACTCTTAATCACATTTAGCGGGATCAAACCTTGATGGTCCTCTAAGGAAGAAGAGAGTATTTATCCCAGCATGAAAGAATGATGGTCTTTTTCGTTTAAAGATTTTTTTGACAGAGCTTTCTTACTCATCAGTCATTACATTTGTACTTATTTTTTTTATGTATCTTTCTCAGAACTGTGGATTCCCTGATTGCATGAGCCTGACAGGTGCTCAGCAGCTCAGGTGAGAGTTGTACTTGCCTCTAGTGCATGCCAGGAGGCATCTGCCCTCTCGCAGGACTACTGTTCTCACTGTTGTGCCACCAGGCAGAAACATTCTTGTCACAGAAAATGCATTCCTTATCCTTGGCAACTGAAAGCCAGTTGCTGACAAGCCCAGAAAGTGCCATGCCACAGTACCCCGGTTCATCCCTATCTTGTTTTTTAATTCCTATTAACACAGTAACAGCAATCACTTTCTTTCATGACTCCAGCAGAAAACACAGGCAATGCTGACAAAGTCAAGCCTCCATCATACCTGTTGAACAGTCTGAACCTGTCCACTGTGGCTCACAGCTGCAGAGTCCCGTGTCCAGGAGGAAGGTGCCGTGCCCCGAGCACTGCTCCTGGCACACGGGCAGCGCCGTCTCACAGTTGACCCCGCCCCAGCCCGTGGAGCAGTGACATTCCCCTTGGACGCACACACCGTGGCCAGAGCACATTGGATCCAGGCAGTCCTCTGGAAAGCAGGGAATATACAACTTAGAGCAGAAAACTCGCTCCTTTACAGTTATTTACTAGTGAAATACAACAGGGATTAAGATTAATTTGATGATTTTTTGGTGCAAATACTCAACTGGAACAATGTAAACAAACACAAGGGAAAAACAGTCTGTCAATATCTGTGCAAAAGGATAGGTCAAAAACAAGAAGAAAAGCAAGCATGTAGACCTTTACAGGCCATATAAATCTCTTGTCATGGATTTTGTCTTATTTTTAAAACACAGATTCACAGGACAGATCTATTGGTCTAAGTTGGTTAAGTCTGTGCTTCAGTAGCAGGGCTGAGAAAGAGATGGAGCAAATAATAGTTACTTCTGTAATTGTGCTTTGTATTTCCCTTTGGGTATTTGTGCACTGTGTTTTATTTACATCTGGGAAGAGAAAGATTTATTCTTTCACCTTCCTGTGAAAAGCTATCTCTATAGCTGAAAATTTGCTACAAAAAAAAGGTTCTTCACTAAGGCTGAGTAGTGAATCTCTAACTCAATGCTTGCTGTAAAAAAAATCCCATACACATAAAAAATATGTGTTGGGCAATTGCAGGTAATGAACAGCTTCATAAAAGTCATAATGTACTGATGAACAATTTGCAAACAAAGAACTAAATTTGTTCTCAATTTGGATTAAACTATTCCTAGTGAAAAATTCAGGAGCTCTGCAGAAGAATTTAAATGAGCTGGTTAGTGCTGTAAGAACAGCATATTCTTTCACAAAGCCCTAGCACTGCTTCAACAAGACAGGTTTTAAGCAGGAAGCAGCCTGCCTTCTCTGGAGGCTGCAGGAAGACTGTAGAGCTGAAGGATCTGTGGGGTCTGAGCATGGGAAACAATTAGCCAGAAGCCTATCCATGTTATGTCATGCCTCAGACTGTTGTTAAAGAGGCACCGTGAAAGTTCTGCTATGTATTTCTCAAGTATCAGCACAAGTACTGGTTTAATAATTAAATTGTAAACTTAACAAACAGTATCCTGTGCTACGTGAATGAAGAGATGTTTTCTGCTTCAGGAAGGGAAGGCTAAATACTTCAGACATAGAGATGAATGGCCTCCAGTTTATAGGATCTTTCAACCTAAAAATAAAGAAGTGAAGCTTTATCTTTTGAACTGCTATGCCACCAATTCAGAATCTTATTTCAGGATTTATTTTGTAGCTTTTTCAGCCTTCCAGGCTTGTGGACATCACAGTGTAATTCTGAGAGAGGGAATCAGTGTTTCTGGACAATGCACATCTTGCTAAGCATAGTACAAAAATACACAGCAATTTTCTCTCATCCTGAGACAGCTCTTTATTTTGCTGATATTTTAAAATTAATCGGGTGACTCCATTTTAGGAATGATAATCACACAGGAAAAATTCAAAGGACCTCCACAGCAATGAATACGTGCAGTTCCTGGTGCTCCCTGGATAGTACATCTGTGGCTATGTCTGTTACCAGCACTGCTATAAGACTATACCATGTTTATATACAAGAAAATAATCTTAATTCCTGACAGAATTCCCTAACTGCTGCAAAAGTTATGTTTTACAATAAAAATGGAACAGTCATGTCAAGGACACACTGTTACGACAAAAATCCACCATACTTTGTTACACAGGTTTGATTCATCCACCATATATCCGTACTTCTACATAATCCCCCCTTTTTTTTTTCAATTTACTAAGTTTCTTACTATAAAAATCCAGTGTTTTCCCACTCTTGGTTTCAATAGCTGTCAGTACATTTATGTCATTTTTCTTCCTATCATTTTGCAGGATCTCATTATGGCAAGAAACAAAGCAACTAAAAACAGCAGTCAGCCTCTCACCAGCTACAGGCTTGTTCAGCATCATGGCCTCACTGAGGGATCTGTGTATTACTTGCTTTTTCCCATTTGGGTTTTCTTGGTTTCTGAAACTACCAACAACTGACTATGTCAGAAGCATTCTCTTGATCCTACCTTTAAAAACCATTCCAGGTATGTCAAATCTATCAAATCCAACCCGGACATTTTTCTGACTAGAGAATTCAAGCAACATAAAAAGCCTCCTGTGTGTGCTCCTCAAAAGAATTACTGAAAATCCCTATAGCAGGAAGCACAAAGTATGCTGTCACTAGCTCCAGGCTAAGGGGACGAGTGAAAAATCATCAAATCAGGGCAAGCACGAGGAAGAGTTCTGCTTTCTGAGGCTATGCACAAGGGAAGAAAGTCAAAGCTGATGAGCTGTCTCCGACATGCTGAGGGAAATAACAACTGCTTCTGTCTATAGATGAGGGCAGAGACACATCTGTACTATAACCAGCAAAAATACAGGAACTTGTTCTCACAGAATTTCCCACTTTTTGTTAGCCACACCTTAGTGCCATGAGCAAAGGCTCCCAGTAAAAATGACATATGAAAACAGAATTACACTATATGTGCTGGTAAACTGAACTTGTTTGCTGCCCTTTTGGCTTTACATTGTCAGAAAAATCTAAGCCATAACAGAACCAAAAAGGGAAAAGCTGATTATGATCGTCTGATTGCTTTGGAGAACTACCACATCATGTTTTGTTTAAATGATCTTCTGACTGCCTTACCCTGAGCTTTTGGCCAAATAAAATCAAATAATTTTATCTTTTCAAACAAAATATGAACTTTATGTGATTGGTCTACTGGACTGTTGCCAAGACCTGAATACCTATACCTTGGAAAATTTTCTGTCTTAACATTACTTTCTATGAGACAGTAAAGGTAGTTTTGAGCAAGATAGTACTGCGTCACAGAAAGCTGATCACATCAGTGTTGAGTTTTCAACTACCTTAAAACAGGTAGAAATAAAAGACAAACATCAACCCCCGGGACTGTAAAAAAGGAAACTTCACAAACCTTCCTCACAAATCTCTCCTTTGTATCCAGGGACACAGATGCAGACACCCATGATACAAGTACCATGGCCAAAGCAGGTTGGATCAATACACTGCTCTTCTGGAACATCACACTCTGGTCCTTTCCAGCCATTTCGACACACACAGTGACCTTTCTCATATTCTCCATTTCCACTGCACAGCACTGGGCAGGAATCTGAAGAAGGCAGATTGACCTTTTTAATGTATTTACATACTTACATAGATTAACATTTATTGCATTTATTGTTCTGTAAAATTGCTTTTCCACTCCAGCTCCTCAATTCTTCGTTTGGTTCAAGGGTTGTGACAGACTGAAATCTTTAAACTAGGTAGTGCAGCAGTAATACAATGTCCTTGTCTCCTCAGTCTGCCTCTCTTGTTTACCTTAATTTTGACCAGAAATGAGATATCTTAGGAGATAAAAACAACTCTCTCCCCTTGATTGGCCTCAGCGGAAAATTTGCAGTGATGCCTGATTTTCAGTAAGATTAATATTTCTTTCCTGGGAACTGAAGCAAGATCCTGCCCTTTTCTTTTTTCTTCTAAGACATAACATCACTGAAGTTGTAGCCATTACTAATCTGTATGTAAACCAGCAATGTGGAAGCTTGCTTTTACAGTCCAGTATCAATTTCTGAGCCAATTGAGTCTTAAAAAAAATAAACCCTACATTTGAGGAGACACTGGAAAATCATGAGGACTTCCAGACATCATATGCAGCGGATAATGGGTAACACTGACAGAAATATCTGAAACACAAGTACGCTCACTTAACATGTTTTTTTGCTTTAATGCTGGAAAACTGTCTCTAAGCTGCTTTAGGTTTCTTATCTACACCCTATTCAAGTTAAGACTACAGAAGCATTTGATTTACTTATGTTTTCTCCAAAGTGAAACTGTTTGTCACTTTTAAATAACAGAAAACATTATCCTAAGCTAATACATCTATTAAAAAATGTATTTTACAACTACAGGCAGGATGCAAATGGGGATGGAGGAACCTATTAAATTTGAAAGTCAGGGAGGGAGAAGTGGTTGATCTGTGTTAACTCAAGTACAGCATAAAGAAACTTACCACATGTGTGCTTGTACTGTATCTGCCATCTGGCTGGAAAAAGGAATTTAATCTCCTTTAATCACTTTGAATCTTTGCAAGCCCAGCAGTCACACACCATAATCATGATCCCTGTCATGCATCGTGGGTCAGTTAATACGAGATTACCTTTTGCACAATCAGGACCAAGGAATCCTGGGAAGCAGTGGCAGTGGCCTGAGATACATTCTCCATTCCCATTGCAATTAGTAGAGCAGTCATCCAGGATTTCTGTTTATTCAGGCAATTGTGCACAAAGAAAAACATAAATTGGTTGAATTTGAAATGAATGGCATCTTCACCTCACTCTGCAGGACGGCATCTACACACACAAACTGGTGCAGAAGCAGTAAAAAGTCCATTTTCATTCATAGGGAGCATAAAACAAAATTTCTGCTCAAGCAGCTTACAAATATTTATTAGAGTTTGTCTTGACAGCTTTGAGATAACAGGTGCATCATTTATATTACACCAAAAAGCTTTTAAAGTAAGTGTTCATGTAAAATTTACCACCATTAAAAGCACTGCAGGAACCTGAGTATTTGCTGAAAAATGTCCACCTTAAACACTTTCTTTTATTGCTGAAGTAATTTGTTTGAAGCCTGTTTATAGAGTAAATTGCCTTTTATGGTGTTCATCTGAACCATGTGAATGGAATCCCTTGGAGATGGGCAGGATTTCCACTTCTATACAATCAGATAAAAAACCAGTCTTTTGTACAGTGATGAAATTCAATGTGATAAAGAACGAAGAACTAGATTTGAAGCAAAAAAACCCACCTTCAGTTCTGATCTTTAACTTTCCCATGTTTTATCACACGGCTTTGGATATTAAGCCACTTAACCTCACACGTCTGAGGATAGGCTCCTATCTCTACATGGATTAGCTGGTTCCAATTCACACATATATATCCTACAGGAATGCAGTGGATTCACTGATTTATATGGATTTTGCATAAAGAATATGAAGCAAATTCAAGCTAAGATGATCCTGCGTGGAGTAGGTCACTGTCACCTCCAGGACTGAGGGACTCTGCAGCCCATGCAGGTGCTGGATGGGAGAGGGGCTCGAGCCGGGGGAACCGGGACTGTTCAACGGCCACATCCAGTGACAGATGTGGGGAAGTACCTCTGGCTGTAGGAAAATGGGAAACTTGATGCCTTTCTCACAAAATAATTGAGGAAAAAGAAGAAAACCCAGATCCTACAATTAACAAAAATGACTGATACAAGTGTATTTTGATCTTATTTATGGGCACTTAGATAAGGATTGGTTCCTCTAGAAAACTCTCATGGTTATTTGAAAACAATCTTCTCAGGCTATCAGTTTATACTAAAGAACAGACATTTGATATGCCTCCGTTCATCAGCTATCCACAACCTGTACACAGATGTCTGTTTCAAAGGTAAAAAAACAGCACATTTTTAGAAGGAAGTTTTTTCACAGAAATGCTGATTGTTTCTGATTTTTCATATTACTGTTCATTATCAACTCTTGTCTTGCTCTATGTGTGCACTTGCCTGCCTTCTCAGTTTTCCTAGAATCACATGGAAAATGATCCCTACATTGACCTGAAATGAAGAATTGATGGTTTGAGAAGTTACTTCCCCCTAATGCACTGTCCAGTTTGGGCTGCCCTTTATTTAGCTGACGGAAGTACTTTGAAGGATGCCACGTTTTGAATGCAATTTACCCTCCTCGGGAAAAGTCTGATCAGAACTTCAGCTACAGTGTCAGCAAAATCAATTTTGTACATAACTAATATGGAGCATCTTGAAATACAATCTAAGAGATGCTGATGAGGGGCATGGCTGGTTCACAGGAGCATTTGGCAGAGATGCATCCAAGCTCTTGCTCTGTTCTCAGGGTTTCTGGTCCTGGCTGATTCCTCTGTTGGCAGAGATGTCAAACAGGACTCTAGACCAGTCTGGGTAAGAAGAATGCCTCAAGGATTTTTTTTTTTTTTTTTTTTGGTGGAACTCCCAAAAGAAACAAACAAGTTATGATGCACAGCAAACTAGGAGAAGAAGATACACAGGTTATGAAAACACAATAGCTGGCAGTATTTTCAAATGCACCAGCAGTAGATTCTTGCAGCAGCGTAAACAGACATTTTCCCAAAAATACCTTCCTGCAGCCATTTTGAGGATGAAGTACAAGGATTCCTGCCTGTACTGTGGCTCACATGCTTCCCTCTTTCATAGTCTCTTCTTTTTTACCACATGTAACATGAATTAGACTCCAGCAATTAATTTATTTTTGTTTTTGGGGGGAGAGGAAGGCGGGGAATAGAAGTTACGCTACTAAATGAAATATTATTTAAACCCTCTTATAAACCCTGCTGTCTTACAATAAAAGAAAACAAGGGATCGGGAATTTGGATACTGGCCTGGGCTGGAGTTTGGCCAGGTTTTATGATATTTGTAGAGAATCTGCAGAGATGTTTCATAAATTGCTTGAACCTTATTTTCTCAGATGGAATTGAATAATGGCATATTTTCTTGCAGAAGATCAACTTTCTTGAACAGAGCAAATATGAAATTTTACACCAGAACCAGTCATTACAACTCCATCTCAATTTCTAATTCTTTTCTTTTATGCAAGTCCTTCAAAATCTTGATATTTGAATCATACTGTCCTGCTCTGCAAGGTTTTTACCACACAGTAAAAATAGTATCCACTTGTTCTGAAGAGCAGATGGCACGTCCATTACTAGTAAAGACATCTTGCTAAACATATGGTGGAACAGGTTAACTAAAGGGTATAATGGTTAAAGTCTTGCAGCAAACCGAGACTGTCATAAATACAACACTTTACCTAAATTTAAATTCCAAAAAAGCCCTATGTGTGAGGACTGCTCACTCACAACACCCACATCTGCAAACATTTATCCACCTATACATGTTAAAAAGGCAGGAGGAATCTCGTATGCAACCAGGATGCTGCCTCCTGCATTTGCCCTCTGTATTCCAAACAAAATGGTGCATTTCAATAACTGCATAAAACAACAGCATCCATCCATCAAACAACACACACAAACAAATCCACAAAAGATTTTCCAACTGACTAAAATACTGGAAATAAGAACTTTAATCCTGGATAATTTTTGTAGGGTTTAGGGTTCCCATGTAAGTAGAGAGGGCACACATAATCTCATACTTGGAACAAGATAAAACCAGAAATTACTCAAGCATTTAAGCTATCATATAAAAATCTTACCACATGAAAACTTCACACTTAATTAATTTGATACTATCTATCTTTAATATACAAATGTTGCTATTTGTCTAATACTGGCTTAAACATGAAGTTGCTCCACTGAGGTTAATTAAAGTAAGCTGAAATAAAACATATTTTAGAGAATACTTAAGAGGAGCTGGAATACATCAAATACATCTTTGCAATGTAATAATCAGAATAAAAATGATATTGTGATTTTTCTTACCAATGGCTGTAGTTAACACAAACACTTGCTCTACTTTCTTTCCATCATTGTAGAATGCCATATGCCAAGCTCCTTGATCCATATACTCGATGAAACCTGTCTCTTGCAGTGAAGTTAAGATCAGGTTCCTGGGAGCTTGCTGAGGCTCCTCTGAGTTTTTTGGTTCCTGTTTAATTAACTGTTTTCCATCCATCAGTTTTACAAAATCAAACTGAAATAATAATGAACAAAAATTAACCACCTAGCAAATATTCATGAATCTACTCTGCATGTCTCCTTCAAACATGAATAAACAGTTGAAATATTAAGAGGAATTGCCTAAGTATTCACCAATGTGGACAGCAATTGCATAACCTCGGCAATTTCGCTTCAGCTTATATATAAAAAGCATTATGGTAGGTCAGAAATCTGGCATCAAAACCAGCATAGCTGTTTGCTATGGCAGGGTAAAATCAGACTTGCTGCACCAAATACAGCAGATTCACTCCAAAAATTACATCTCTTTAATGGGAATAATTCCAAAATTCCCAAGGTGTAGTGCCTGTGCTATGCAGCTATTCATCTCAAATGCCAAGAGCAGATTAAAAACCTGTTGTTCTATACCAGATTTTTAAATCCTCGCCCCTTAATATCAATATCAGATATCAAAACCTAAATGTACTTTTTCTTTATGTTTAATTTAAGTAATACAAGTAAGTATATAGTTTTTACAGAAAGGTTCTTAATACCTAACCAGGCTGATGCTGACAACTTCAACATCTGTTAACCTCAAAGCACCACAGATTTCTATGAATCCCTGTTCAAGAAATGTATTTTTTCTCTAGGTTTTTTAGGCATTCTGATTTTCAGTAAGATTCATTGTCAGCTCAGCTGAGGATCCAGCTTCAATTAAAGTCAGCGACAGCTAAAAGTGCTTATTTCTAATACCAAAACTCTAGTAAAAAATTTTGGAGGTTAGAGTGGATTAGCTCCAGTGGTCCATTATAAACAATCTTTCCATGATTCCATGTATATTTATCACACTCTGCGGAGTGTGATCCTGATATAAAGAAAGATGAAAAATTTATTATCCATAGAAATGACAGCTTCATATGCCAAATACATTAAGCCTAAAAAAAAAGGCTGAATGTGACCAGCAATATTACATATGACTGCTTAGCTAGGTTTTCTCTTGCAAAATCCCCAGGAGTAAGCGCTCAAAAACAATTTTGATCTTAGAAACCAGAGACAGCTTTTTTCTTTTCTATTAACTCTTTATACTGACTGTACAATCTCTTTGTTTTAAGGGAATCATAAAAAAGATTAAAGGATTTTAAAGTGAACTGGAATTTCATCCCTTGCATAGAAGATGCTGGATCTATGCAACAGGACAGTGTGTACCTACCCAGCCTCCCAGACAGTCACATCCCTGAGGTCACAGCTACTGACCTGTCTGCTATGACACTGTAGAGCATGGTTTGAGGTATTGCTAGAGCTCAGTAAAAGAAAAGGATAACCAGACTGCGGTTACAGCCAGTTCCTTCCTCCCTTTCTTCTTTGAAAATGTGTTGTGAACACTCCCAACCACTGCTGTTTGAAAATATAAGTGTGATAGAATGGGGGTCATTTCCAATTACCTGAGTGTGAGTAGGTGGGATGTTTCTTCTGCCATAAATTCCCAGCAGAGAATCCTTCGCCAGTGAAATGTTAAATTTCAGGTACACGGGGTGATGTATGGTAATTTGGAAGCGCCAGAATAAACCAGGTGGGATGGTCTGCATAACTTGTGTTCCAATCTCTACTTCTCCCGTGTCTATGGCCCGGCCCTTCTGAAACACTGATTTTACAGAAACAAATAAAACTGTCAGTTGTGTACTTACAGTGGGTGAAGAGAGAAGGTTACAACATATAAACGTGCCTTAGATATACTGGACTATACAAATATCGACTTCTAACACTGATAACTGCATTTTTTATTCAACAAGTTGGAAAACACAAACAAACATGTACAACATATTTCCAAAAGCAGGTGTCATGGGGTATTTTTGCTGTGGAAATCTTACAACACATTACTGATTATGAAAAGGAGGAACTGCTGCTGCTGCATAAACCGCGGTCTTTGCCCATCAACTATGCAAACAAAACACATCCAACTGCGAATGCACAGAGCCAGGACAGTGGGAAATTCTTCCTCTGGCACATATTGCAGACTGCTGCTGAAGGGGCTTTGCATCAGCTACACAAATGGACCCCAGTGAGGACAGAAAATCCATCAAACCTGGTAGTTCAGAGCCCCTGTCCAAAGCCTGGATTTCTATTAATCACCATTCCTAATGGTTTTATTATGGTAGTGTTAATCTAGTCCTGGAGAAATAAAGAACATCTGCTCTGGCTTGGTCTTTCTTCATGAAAGTGTAATAGGGGCATGAGGACAGGGAAAGGCACTCTGAAGACAAAACTGGTGTAATTTCATAATGTCAAACAATAAATTTGCAGACATCTACAGTATGTAACTTCACACATGGGTGTGAGAGCACTGAAATAGAAAGGGAAATGGAATGCATAAAGAAGACTTTGCCAAACTAAATTGGAGCTGGCTTGCTTTGCTGGCTTATATCACCATCTTTTATGTTTTTTACTGCCTGTCTGTGATCAGCATGGTGACATGCTGCAAATCACAGATCCAGTCCTGCTATCATTTGAGCTAATTTCACTGAAAGGTTTGTAAAACTCTATTGACATTTCTATACTTTGAAGTAGAACAAGAACAGGATAGTGTGTGGCATTAGAGGATGAGTCAAGAGAAGACTGAATTCAGCAGCCATAGCCATCTATGTTTCATTTCATTCCAGAAACACAGTGAAAAATAACGAGGAGCAAAGTGACTGGAGCCTCATCTTTTATGATAAATACATATAAATATCTAATCCAACATAATGTACATGAAATTTTATAAATCACCCCTGGAAATGAGAGCAGCAGTAGAAAAGCTAGGGCCAGCTTTTGCTTGAGTGTGTTAATAACAAAGACCCTCAGTGGGACCTTACACAGGCTTTAACTAATATAGGAAGTACTTAGCATTCTTAATGAATAGAGATTTAATTTACAAGGCAGGAGCAATTCTCAGGGTACCAGATCTTCCAGCTTTACAGCTGCTTTGTGTCACCAAACCCACAGCAAGAATGAGGAGCTAACTTGTAACACCTCATCACTTAAATACATCTATTTTTAGATTAGAAACCTGTAATCTAGTACTCTAAAAATACACCACTTACTTAGTTTGAGAGTTAAAATATTTCCAAACTGCTGCTTTAACAATGTTCAAGGTGAGACTACTTCTGCCCAATTTGCTTCACGGAAAAAGTCTTGAATGTTGAGTTTTGAAAAGAGAATTAAACTTCCCCTGTTGGACAATGAAAGCTGATCCCTTCCCACCTCAACCCAAAAGAGATCCTACTTAGCTTACGTAAATTTGAAAACCTTCTCCCCTATTTCCAATACTCTAGAGATACTAAATCTTAATGATTCTTTGCAAGCAATTACCCTGGGTTAAGTAAAACACTATGGAACCTTTTGGTGATATTGACACATGGTAATTAATGGTTCAGTTACAAGAGTAGAGCAGTAAGTAAAAAGTCAGGGATACAGTATCATTTTTGAAGTTAAAGATGTTATTGGTCAGTGTTCAGGGTCTTTAACATACAGTAACTACTTATTTTTTGAAGTGAGAAGGTCTGTTTCTTTGTTGAAAAGAAGAAGTGTTATGTGTCTAGTCTAGGTGAATTCTCACTAACTGATATTATCAAATTTTGCTGAATATCATATTAGTGTTGCTGTGTACCTTGAGAGTTTTTCCACATTTGGCTGAAAATACCTTTCCTCTAGCAACAATTTAATATAAGCTTTAAGAAAACCAGATGCACTCAGATGTACATTTATCTCATCCCACGGGAAAGAAGTGCATGCTGCTGTTCCCAATGCTAACAGGAGAATATACATACTATCTACCCCTAGTGATAGCACACAGTTGCAGAATCTCTACCTTTCAAATGCTAATTTTTCAGACAACCACAGAGCAAGGAAAGGCCACTGTAGAAGCCATGTCTGAAATGCATATTTGCATATTCACTGAGCCACTCTGCTTTCTTTACAGAAAAAGAATTTAGCTTTGCTTCTGTGTTTAGTTGAACTAAGCAGGTATTTGTCTGTACAAAAAAAAGGCACCTGAAGACACACTCCTCTCAGACTATCTTTGTTTACTTTCTTGCTCTCTCTTGAAAAAGTCCAAAATCAGCTTTTAAAATTACAGTGCTGCAATACAAATCTGCTCTTGTTGTAAAAATATTTTTTTTATGAAAAAGTATCATTTAATTATCTATATTCAATTCCTTGTACAGCTCACAATCTTGCCAACTAGGGTATTAATTATTCCCTATGCTTTCTAAGCACAGTTTCCTCAGAAGTCTAAAGCAGAAGACAGATTCCTAATCACAGGTTTCTCTTGGCTTCAAGAAAGAAAAACTCTGAACAGTGTGGTGCCAATTACCTCCACAAGAATGTACCCATATGCTTATTATTACTGATCCTGAAACAATCAATTTCCTTGTACTCCCCTGGTAAATACCAGCATCAATAGGATATCTGACTTTTTAATCACATTATTACATATTAAAATGTTAACTCATAGATGTGGGTCAGTGTGTTATAAAGTGACTTCTTGAAGAAATCTGACTTGCTGGATTATAAACTTCATTTTCATGAAAAGATTAGTTAAAATACACACTTTCAAAGTCTGGAAAAGCATTCTGTGCTGCTGCATTGAGTTGGGAAAATGTGAGGTCACAGTATCTGACAGCAGTTATTTATCCTTGTGAAATTACATCAGAGGCTTCAAGTTGCTCTCGAGAAAGCACCAACTTTCTGTGGTATCTGGCTGTAGGGAAAGGAGTTGCCCGTTTCTGAGTTCTCCTTTTCATCACTTCTAGATGGAGAATTTGTTACGAGGACTGGGAGTAAAATTACTGATATTTATTAAAAGTGATGTAAAGAAAGAAAACGAGCAACGAGTAGCCAGAGCCAGACTATGCGTGTACTAATTCAACGTGATTTTTCTTGTATTTTCCCAAGTGTATACTCCTTGCTATCCTGTACTCTTGACAACATGTTACCCCCAAAAGGTGAAAGGGGACAAGTGAGACAACAGTGTAGGTCTCTTCATGACTGACCTGTGACACTGCTGGATATGCCCTCAAAGAAATGGCTCTGCTATCACAGGACTCTTTAGTGTTGTGGGGTAGTTGTACAGCTACACTAAAAACTGGGATTCCCAGGGGCAAGGCAGGTGGTTTGGGTTTTTACCTCCTACACTGAGTCTTCATTGACTCGCATCTTCTTTTCTCTGTTCCCAACCATCTAATTTTTTAAGATTTTTGATGTTTTTGTTGTTTTTTCTACACATCCTTCTTTGGAAGCCAAATGCATTGGAAAAGCTTTTATTAAATCTGTAATATATTGACAAAATGATTTAATGCAGTTGAGAAGCACTATTTGAGATATTTTCCATGGTGCACCAGGACAAAAATACAAAAGTGTATAAAACATTTACTGCAACTCACTACAAATCCATTCTAAGGGATGAAATAATGGAATACAGCATCATTGTCTCCTTACATGTATTTCTATTGTTCATTTATCTAATATGATCTCTATCCTGTTGTGCCACCCTGATTTGCAAGATTATTGGTGCGCAGTGCAATCTTCCTCCTGGAGGGACTGGTACAACAATGTCCCACTTTGTTGCCTATTTTCAGTCATGGATCTTATCCAGAACACTAAAAATCAGATCCCTGCTCTGCTCTAAAATTTGAAAGCTCTGGAAGTCTCCTTTCATTGCAGAGCTACCAGTACAATTTTACTTTCCTCCTAACAACTGGAAAGATTAGGTTTCATATTCCACTCCCAATGCACTTTGATCTGATCTGATTTATCCACTTTTTCTGAGTACTCTGAAAAGAAATGGGAAGGCCATCTGCTTTTTATGGTCAGAAAACATTGTCACAGTGGTCGATGGGAAGCACAGGCCAGAGCTTGTGACTAATGCTGGAGCAGGTGATCTAACAGCATTAAATGACAGGACTTAAGAGGAGGGAATTGCACATCTCAGACAGTTCCTTCTCTCCATTTCTCACCCTGGCTGCACAGCCCACTCCTTTCCTACCCCAGCTCTGGTGCTTCAAGAGGTCTGGTTCAGCCACTTCTGTGGCAGAAGATGATTTGCATCATGGCTTTAACAAAGCCATTTTCTGCTGCCGTGGAGGACTGACGTGGCCTGGTTGTGCAGGAGACAATCCCTGCAGACAATCCTGCCTCCCCCTGCCCTCCCAGGCAGAGGCAGGGGGAAGCAGGAGGGCAGAGCAGGGCTGTGCCCCTGGCAGCAGGGAGCTGACAGGCTGGCTCAGGCGTTTTGTGAAGCCGTGGTAGATTCCTGGGAGCTGGATCACTGTGACTGGGCCAGCCGGGATGTGACAGGATGCTGTACTTCAGCTTACACCTTCCAGAACTGGATGCCTTGAAAAGCATTCAGATTTCTACTCTTCTGCACATTCTGACCTGTCAGTACAAAGGGGTTCACTTTGCCTGAGACTGACTTTGGTCTGCAAGACAGGCACAGTGTCAAGCCCTCTGCACAACAGGGAACAAGGCAAATATGGGCTCCCCTCCCTTGTTTTAAGACAGAAGCCAAAAACTCTCGTCTCTCACTGTGCTACTGAACCTTCCTTTTCTAATCGGCTGGTTGCTAATTTCAGTGAGAGTTCTGCTAAAGAAACCTATCTGGTTATGGGCTTTTCACACCTGTTTTAAAATTATATTAGAGAAGATAGAACCTGGACTCAAAATACTGTCAAAATGTAGAAAATACAGGATCTGAACAGCAATAACGTTTAACTAATCATCATCCATCTGGCTTCTCATTTACACATACCTTTTTTTTCTGTTTTATCTGAAGCTTTTCCTCCGATTGGTGAGTAAGTAGTATCCATGGATTCTGTTCCTTTATTTCCTTTGCTAACTCCATTTTCATAGAGCTGCCCTTCCACAGGCTGTAGTTGCCAGGTTAAACCAAACAAGTGTACTGCTGCAAAAAAAATGAAGACCAATTAATTGATATCTAAACTACAGCACCTTCTGTGAAAGGATACGAAAGAATGCTATGACCCAGTTTCTGCAAAGTCAAGTATTACTGTGCTCGGTTAGTAATAAATCAGAATTTCAAGGGGGCTAATGAGCAATTTACCATTTTACCTTAAAACTCAATGTTTAATTAGTTTCCACACTTTCTTCTGGAGTTCAGCCAGGTCAGGGTGACGAATTTCTACAGCAATTAATGGAATTACTTGCAATTAAAAGGAAAACAGTTGAATAAATTCAATATTGTGTGGCAGATTCTAATGCTGTATCAGTGTTGTCCCTCAGCTTTTGACTGTCAAAGATCTCCAAATTTGCTGACAAAAGCAATGACACCAACTAAAACTTCTCACCTTTCCAATCCAGTTTGAAGTGAAACTGTGCCAATGCATTCCACAACCTTTTCATTTAGGTTAAACATTAGCAAAAACATTGACTCCAGAGTTACTCTAGAATTACATTGCAGATAAAAAGCTGGCTCTACATCTAAAATATATGCAATTATTTTACAACACAAATTAACAGAAATATAGTTGTTATTTAAGGATGTACTAGGAAATCTACTAAATAATCCTTTTAGGAAGCTATACGCTACCTTTATTGCCATACAAAGGGGTTGCCTACTCTATTTTGCCTGCAGAGCCATTCATGTTTTCTGCTTTCCTCTCTTTGTTTCTGATCTGAGGCCCTGAAGGATGGTTGGAGAAAGACAGCAACAGAGGATCTTATTTTAGTATAACATGATAGTACTGCAGTTAGTCTAGACAATTACCTAGGTCTTACTGAGTAGGGCAAATTATTCCAAGGAAGAGGTTGCCTTAGCATTGAAGTAACTCAGCAGGGAGGACTGATGACCCACTAAAATATGGATTGAGGATGACCCCCACTGAGGAGCTGAAATTGTCACATAAAGCAAAGCCCAAGCAGCAGCTCTTTAGCCACATGCAGTAATTTGCACTGAGCAGGATCTGCCCACAGTGGGAGCCTAAAAAGGCAATATATTTGCTCTTCCTGAACCATGTAGGAACCTCAGAGACTCCCAGGAGAAGTAAGTGTGGTCTAGAATGGGTCTTGCATTGAGAAAGTACATGGTTTTACTCTGCAGTTGTACACACTTCAAGGAAAGTATCTCAATACAACCAGGAAACTTGGAGACCATTTTCCATGTGTTTGGTCACAAGTCTTCCTCTCATGAGGAAAAGTTAAATTATAAAAACTTAAGAAAATCCCAAGCCTTGAATGTGTTCCTGTCAAGGGCTTGGGAAAAGTACCACGAGAATGCAAAGCTGCCAATCTACAGTCATTAATTCCAGATCTGTGCACTCCTGGGTCACCCAGCTACAGATATATGATCCAAATCAAGCAAATGAGAGCACGACTACTGAATTAGTGAGGTGACAGTATTTGTGACAAATTTACTGCATCTCAAACCACTCACTCACCATCAGATCTGGATAATGGAGACACTGGGCAGCACATATCCACTCCCCAGAAGAGGTATTAGAAGCATACTTTTAAGCTTTCTGGTGTCAGTGGTGAGATTTCAAGCCTGGATTGCTTCATATTCTATGGTCTTGAAATCATCAAGAGACCATGATAATACTTTGAAAAGGGTCTTGCAGATCACACAGAGTTAAGGTCTGAGTTTTGAGATTCTTAACGCAAGACACATACCTGCCACATACAACAAAAAGCAGCCTTGACATCTCTAGAGTAAGTGCTCTTGCTCCTGGCTTGAGCTTCTGGACATTATTATTATTTAAAGAGTTACTAACCACAAAAGGGAACACAGTTCAATGGGACTGATAGCTAATGAATGTACATTTCATTTATACTAATGCAAACAATTACATCAGCACTTGAAACAGATCGCTAGAAGCAAAACACAACTGCACACATCAATAATAAGCTTTTAGTGGTTATGGAATCATGAATATAATCTAGTTGCTTTCTTACACTATTCCCATTGTTGTTATTATTAATTTCCTACGACAGCATTTGAACGTGCTGCAGAGGGTATGTCACAAAGCCAGGGCTGAACATGTGCTGCACCTTTTCCTTGGTGCATGTCTTTGCCACATTACACACTCTGTGCATGTTGTCATCCACCTGCACCAATTCCAATCATTTACTGGCTTTGTCTTTCTTCAGGCTGGGGAAGTGCTGTTGTTTTCATAGCTTGTGCCAAAGCTTGGCAAGCTGGCAAAACTATCTCTATCTATGTTTGACAGTCAGCTTCCTCCTTGAGAAATACCAACTGCGTTGCAGAGAGGATGGGCTTGCCAGGCTCGGATGTCTCATCCCTGGGAGGTGACACCGGGCACCAGACTTGTGCTAAACAATGGGCACAACTGAGGGTTGTACAGCAAAGCACATGGCTGTGAAAACAAGATCTACGTGAATTGATTTGCTCCTGAATGACTGCTAGCACTAACAAGACCCAGTCACCTTGCAATCTTAAAATAATTCCAATTTTCATTACATTAATTATAGCTGTTGAGAAATTACCTTCAGATCCAGGTGTCACTCTGAGACTAACCAGATCACAAACACCAGTAAAGGCATTAATTCCTAGAGATACCTTTTTCAGAAGTTAACTACAGGGAATAATAAATGTTTATTTAGCAGACACAGAGCCTTCCCTAACCTTTCATTTTCTGTGATACTTTTCTTTTACCCGAGGTATACAAAATTCCTACAGAGCTTTTTTCCTTACAACATATGTACAGCATGCTTTAAATACACACTTATTTCACCAAATAAAATTACATAAAACTTTCACATCTCCATCTCTCAAATCTCTTCAGAACTAAGTAGGCATGTACTGAATTTCATTAAAAAGCTCAAAAGAACTTCTCTTTTGAGTTATTCTCCCTTTGAAATTTTCTAGTGGATTTCTGGCTTTTACAAAAGAGGCACAGAAAATGCTGTGCAATTTAAGTGTGGGCCACAATGTCATTTCCCACAGCATAAATCCATTTGCAAGGTTCTCAGCTGTATTTCCCAGGTGTAATGCCCAGGTGTAAGCTCCTACTCCACAGAACAAAGAGGAGACTATACCATCACTGTCCAGCTTAGTACCGGGCTGGGTAAAAAGGAGGGTGATTCATTTTCTGATGAATGTCTCTGACCTTTCCTCCGAGTTCAACCTTCTGAAGACCTTGACTGCAGCACCCTTGAGGGCTGGCTGCTGACTAACAGTATGAAACCCACCATTAGGACTAAGGATGCATTATACGATGTAGCTCAAGTTCACACAGAACAGCCTTTGAGGTTTGATGACTACACTTACATTACAGAAGAAGCAAAAGCTACTCTGGCTCTGCCCATCTGGCATTCCAAAAAATTTCTGCAATCACATACCCTGTATTTTGCAGCACCTAAAATACTTCAGTTACTAGTAGGGTGCGTAAGGTCACTGCTGAGCTGCTGCGGTTTCAGGCAATACCCAAGGACCAGCAGGCAAACGGAGATGAAACAGCTTGTTAGCTGGCACGAGTGCAGAATTCACGCTCTTGGTAGGAGGAGCTGGTGAGCCAGCAGGAGCATCAGCCCCTAACTTCCATCAGCTGGCCTAACCAAACCTCTTCTCCGACAGCTGAGTGCAGTATTCTCCCTGCTGGTAGGAACTGCACTCATCTGAAAAGATATTCTTTCTTGGCTTGCTTGAACATCCGGTATAATCCCGTGTCAATAACTGCATTACTACTTTGCTCTGTGAAATCTGTGAGTCGCACACTGCCATGAGCAGAGTTGTGCATTGCTTTCACTGAGGTGATCTGGAGGCAAAATTGATCTGAAGGCAAAATTTGACCCTCTTCACATAATGTTGGGGGATAGGGCTTACATGATGGATACTACCATACCTATATTTAATTTCTATTTTATTAGATAGCCCTTTTTAATTCAAAGTTTCTGATAAAATTCTAACACAAAAGTTGACACAGAATTTTTTTTTTTAACATGCATTATGGATGTTACGGCAGAAGCTAAATTTGGAGGAGTCTGTAGTCAGTGGATTTGAAGAGACTAGAGGATGCCACAGGACTATGGTGAACCTAAATTTCGTCCTTGCCACCCTGCCCTGGCCAGGCCGCACAGTGGAGCTGTGGTGGTTTTAAATGACCTCTCCCTCTCCAGTACAGAAAATCCTAGTCACAGTACAGAGTTTTTCTTAGCTAATTTTTTATGCTTCTTAGGTAAAAAAATAATTACTAGGTATAAAACAGATCTCTTGCAGAAAAAAGAAATATTAAAGGCCTACATCATCTACCCTTTCCATAAATTTCTTTCATGGAATCTCTCAGCACAGAGATGAAAAGTGAGTGTAACTTTATGCTGCCTAAGGGGTTTTCCCTACTTGGAGGCAGATTTTTGTTGCTTCATGTCACTGCTGCAAGTGAAACCAGCAGGGCCACGTTCAGAACAAAAGCTTGGGTCTTCACCTCTGAAATAGTTGACCAGATCACTTATTTTGTTCAACATTTAAACAAAACAAATCGACAGTTCCAGACTGACTACCTCATCCCTACATTGCTACAGCATACTCAAGTAAATATCCACAAAGATACAAGTAATTTTTTCAGAACTTGCTTTGTAAACTGGATTAACCCACCATCTGCTAGGAAGCCAATGATCTAATTTAATTTATTCTTATCTACCTTCTGTGTAAGCACAGCTTGTCAACTCCGGTGCTACATGTTTGGCAGAATATGAATAAGAGCCTTGGCTCCAGTGCAAAAGAGACTCTCAGTAGTGAGGAGATGTCAAAAAAGTCCTGTGCAATAACTACTTACTACCTGCAAGATGAACTTCAAAGGACAAAAATTCTGCAAATGTGAAGTCTCTCCAAATTGCTGACCTCCACTAAAGGCTTGTGTTTAGCTTTCTCTGCTGTTTTACAGAATCTCAGTAGATCATCCCCCTGAAGCCCAGACTTCAGAAGAGCTGTAATAGAATGTATATCAGCAGCTGACTACTCTTTCTGCACCTGCTCTAAGTGCCAGAAAATTATTTGTTTCTGTAACTGCTAGCAGGTTCAGCTTATAAAACTGGATTTCACTGTGGCATGAAGCCACAGATGCGTCAGTGTCTCAGTTCCAGTAAAGGTGAATTAATGAGAAAAATACCTGGACACAAGTAAGAGCCAGAATCAAAGTCCTGATTCTGATCTTTAGATGAGGTGATCTTCTGTAAGCTCATTTTAGAAATAAAATAGTACTTCATTCTGCTGTAAACAGATTTCAGAATTTGAGATTGTTAATATTTGATCCAATCTTCAGAACATTTTTTAAAATCCATATTAAAGTGGTGAGTTATTTTGACCATCTAAGGCATTTAATGAAATAAGGACTTCTTCCATATATTTGTTAGAGCCATCTTAACTCTCAGCACTCTCCTCTTTCTCAAGAAGTCTTCTCTTTATACCTAAGATATTTTCATACCTGAAAATACAAATATACCCCTCTCTCCTGCAATCCTCCTAGAGGGATGATGGTTTCATTTTTCATTACAGAGTCATATTTTAGACTTAGGAACAAGCAAAACCTAGTCTTGGGTGACAGCAAATGTGTCTCCTCTGAGTACTTAAGAGATTTGTGACAGAATCAAGCTCCTCAGTAAGACCCAGGTCCAAGAGAGCAGACACCACAATTCCCAGCTGAGAGACCCTGATATATCTGTCTCAGTGAGAGTTCTCCCAGTAGGGAGTTCAATGGCATTTCGGGGTTATGTGTCTGTATCACAACATTTGCATAACCCTGAAACACCTAGCACTGTATACTATACCATTACATTCTTCAGTGTACAGCAGTATATTTCCTCCTTGAGCCTTCTCTGCATAATTCCTATTTTTGCTACTGTTATACACTGTCTAAAGCGATGCAACCAATGTTATAAATCCATGCACTGAGCTATATATGTCCTTAAAATTTGGCCTGGCCTTTTCCAGGGTTGAAACCATCACTCCTCTCCCTTGTACACAGAGTGAGGAATGGCAGGTCACAGTGTCAGTCAGCACAGAGGCTTTAATTTCCTTACCCTCCACGTGAATATAATTTAAGACCCAACACCCATCTCCAGTGCATACTCATAAATAGTGATAATATCATGAAGGATAGCGACGACTTCACATTCATACTTGAGAATTCATTTGTATATAAAATAGTCATTTCGTAGTCAGGGATGGTTAAATCCAAGAACATGAGATGCAGTTTCAGAGGCACTGAACATTTGCATCACCTGCTGAAATCAATAGGAGCAGTAGGAGTTCAGCACCTTTGATCAATAGAACCAGTGATTTGCAAGTCCAAATCAGCTGCTGATAAAATGGTAAAGTATCATGGAAGAAAAATCCTACTCACTAATGGGCTAAAAATAACTACTAAATGAGCAGCCATAACACCCATTGTACTGGGCTTAAAGGGAATGATGTGGTGTTGGAAAAAACCAGAAGAAATACTGTATTTCTTATTCTATCTCTTTTATTTGCCTAATTTACTCTCAAATTTTTTTGCAAGAGTCCCAGGAACTGCTGGTGGAGCTGCCGTAGCTCCCCACGCATTGGTGAGGCACCACCATCACCCCGCTGAGGTGTGTCCCCACTGCTCGCCCGCCTCGCTGCCCAGTTTGTGGGCAAATTCAACAACTGTGCCCCAGATTCACACTTTTTTCAACACACAGGAAAACACAAAATGAAAGTAGGGCTTTTTTTCCATAGAAAATAATTCAACACATTTACAACTACATCTCCAACAGTTTGAAGACCAAACATGCACTTTATGAAATAAGGTTTCTTTGGAGTAACAACTATGACTTTAGAACCCATTCACAGAAATTACTCCTGTTGAAGTGAAAATATGTGTTTTACTTGATAAACTAAAGATTTTCAATAAATCTGCTGTTATAAAACCATCAGCAGTGTTCTATAATTTCCTTACTGTCCATATAATAGTCAAATTTATTTTAGAAAGGCCAAATAGTAAACACAGTGATTATAGGCCAAAAGAGGATTAATGGAGAAAATAGTATCTTTTTTAAACTGAGTAGTAATTCAAAGGAGAGAAAATACAGAAGAATTACGTGTTCTTATGTAAAAGCTTCGCTATTGAGTCTCACTGATAAGAGGGAAAGGCTGAGAAATAAAAGAACAAAACCATTTTCCTAGTCTATCTTTTGAATGAAAAGAAATCACAGCTTAGAGCACTCTGGCACAGGTCTCAGTTCATTACAAATGTAAGAGCCATGTGTAAATTTTGATCTGCAATAAGCTTCGTGTCTCGAAGACTTTGGAGATGTTCTGACTTGAGGCTGAGATTTGGGGCTCTTTTTAAAAGTAATGTGTAGCTCAAGCATTTAATGGCAGTGAAAAATACTTGAAAAAAAATTAAGTTCTTAGATTAGGAGAAGAAAAAGCTTGATATTAAACTCTGATCAACATTCATTTGGCCTGAAATTGTAGTTCATGGTAAGTTAATGCAGTCTATGTCAAAAAATACACTGATGAAAACAATTTTGCCTTTAAAAAGTCTCCCTTATTCTTCCAGTAAAAACTGCTGACCTGATCACAGGTTAAGTTTGGTCCTGAAATTAAAACTAGTTTTGTTTTACAATTTAGGCCCAAGTCCGTAGTGATTGCTCAGACACAACTTCCTCTGACTTGAAGAAAACCTGATGGAGTGAGGGATCTGAATCATGGTGAGCAAAGAGAAAACACTTGGGGGAGTGAATTTTAACTTCAGAGTGTTACATACAGTCTGAATTTCTATATTCAACTACTCGTTTAAAACATGCACATTTAAACTTTTGATGTGAAAAGATATGCAAATATGCAAGCCCACAGAGCCAGTGAACTTCAAGAACAGTTTATATGCTATAATTTAAACCTAGCAAAAGGGAAAGAATTAAGGTATCTGAGTCATAAGAAGAGACAATAAACTTATTTAAATATTTAGCCAACCAGATATGGGCAGCAGGAATATTCACTGGGAATAAGCTAATTAATACCACCTGAATCTGCTTATGCAACAGAAAAATTTCTGGGGAAAACAACAGCAAATAACGGCATCCTGAAAAGTTTTCTGAATTATACCTCCTGGTTCAAAAATTTGTATTTTTCCATAGAAAACACTAATAGAAATAATATTTTATAAAATGCAAGGACATCTCCATTTTACCTGCTTCTGCCTAACTAGAGAACACATGCTACACCCTTTTGTTCCCAGGACATGACAAACAGACACATCTACAGGGCAGTCACACAGAGCTTTTTAATTCAGGGTGACAGGGAGTGCTTCCATCCTTCTCAGGCTGATGACATACAGCAGTATATCCCCAGAAAGTTACAGAAATTTCAGTGGCAGACTGAAATCTAAACAGGGATGAAAGAGGCAGTGCTTCATCCAGATAAAATCTAAATAGTGTGGGTGGGATAATATATGTAGCAACCAGATGAGGCTGCAAAAATGATACAGCCCATCCTAACCGAGGGCATATGCTCACCAGCTGTTATGTAAATCTGCAATTAATGGAGCTTACGAGATCCTCAGGTGCTTTCAAATCATCATGCACCAGAAACGCTCAAATCTGCCTTCCCATATGCATTAGGTGAGGATGTAAGGAAAAAAAATCCCTCCTGATGAGAATCTGGCTGACAATAACCAAAACTTTGTCACTATGGGACCAAAAAAAACCCTCAGTGGGAAACAGGAAATTATTGAAATTTTAATTTTCACTACAGATATGTTTATTCAGAGAGTACAGAAAATCAGTGGCCATTTATCAGTTGGAAGGTGTCTGTACTTGTACCTCTGTCAAGTTTTACCAAGTATGAACTGCACACGTTCAGGCAAACCTGGAATTACTCCCATTCAAGCGATAGGATATCAGGGATACTCTGGCTCCTGCCACCTGTGAACTGCCATCTAAAACAACAGTCTAAGTGTGTGTGTGAGACAGCAAAAACAAATTAGATTTCCCTCTGTTTACAAAAGCTACAGTTACGTTCTTAAATTCTACAAGCAGAATGTTCTTCAATATTTTCAATTCATATTGAAAACCCAATGCAATAATGAAAGTTCAGGCTAAATGTTGTGTACTAAATCACACAGAATTGCTCTATTATGTATGATTGTAACCACACTGACTTCAAGCCACCTCCAATACACCTGTCCTCCAAAAAAAAACCCCAAAAAACCCCAGACCTGGGGAAGACCTTCCTTGCTACTCTGATAAACCTGTCCAATATATTTTGCTAACAAAAATCACAAAGTTGATACTGTGTAACCTATTGTTTAAACATAAATTCAACAAAGGGAAAACAAAACCTATCTTAGACAACATGGTGTAAAACTACTTTTAGAGCTAGCTGTCATTCTAGCAAATGATAAAACAACTAGGAGGAAAACTATGTAAAATTTAAATGGTGATGAGACTGAAGAAATTAACTAAGGGTAGCAAGGCTAAACACAATTAAACATTACCAGTCTTTCCAAATAATTCTTTAAGAGCAACAGTGTTGTAAGGCGTAATATGAAAATCAAATGTTTAAGAAAATATCACAGCAATTAAAATCAGTAGGAGTCCTCTGTTAGAATAAACATGTAATCTTGAATATTTCTTTCTCTGTTAGGCAGCATCAAGGTTAACAGAGTAGAAAGTTAATGAGAATTCCATGTTCAACCTTTAGCCAATCCAGTGTTTTGTTCACCAGGATTTACAAAGCACCAATGGCAAATATTGTTTGTAAAACATGATTTGTGTTAGTGCAAAGCAAGCAAGGCAGCAGAGCAGAGGAGGTAAAAGAGTAATTCAGCAGAGGAAAGGAAGCAAGGCTTACCGATGACATAGGCGAGCAACAGTGCCAGGGTCACTGTGATAGCAGTGGCACTCAGAGCTGTGCACTTCCAGTTGCAACACCTGTAAGGTTTGTTAAAAGTGAAGGCAGGTCTGGAAAAGGTACTTCTAGGAAGAGGCCTAGGAGGTGGAGAGTAAACAGTATTGGATGTTAAGGGATAGTTCTGACTGGCTGCGCTGAAGATAGCTGAAGACCCAGATCCATGTTTAAACAGGAAATGCCTACAAAGAGAAGACAAAGAACAATGTAAAAACCACTCTGTGACGTAAAAAGCAAAAGGGACTTTATAAGCACTGTATAGTAAATACTGCATATAGCCACAGAAAATATCAAAGACAGGAAAACGTGTATTTGAATACCCTCTGCAAGTTTTTTAACCACACCACAAGAGGTCCAGCAATGTTTCAGTAAAACAACATAACATAAATAAATTCTAAACTATTTTCCCCACGTTTCAGAGTAATGCTGAGGGAAGGTTGTTTCTCAGCAGAGTACTGGGATCCTCCAAGATGAGCAGCCCCTGTGTGCCTTTACACAGATGTGACAGAGACATGGGAACTGTTGCCAGCAGGACCTCCTCCATCCACACCTAGCTGGTTTATTCACCTGGAATACCCAAAAAACGCTAAAGCCAGTGCCACTGTGAACATTTATTTTTTACCATGGAATACAGGAAATAATAAAAAAAAATGACTACCCAGTCACCTGATCTACAGGGATAATCCATTCTGAAGAACTGTAGTTACTACATTGGCAAGCACAATTTCTTTGCTGTTCTTAATTGAGCTATTTTGAGAGAAGTTTTTCTTCAAACACTTTTGCCTACTGTGGTGCTTCTCAAACATACTAAGAAAGAATTCATTTGGAGACCTGTTTCAGCATACTTTGCAGGACTGATTGCCTTCAAGAAAAAATAGCAAAGACTTACATTAGCACAAAAAATAAGGTATAAAAGTGTGCCTTGCAGAACAGGCTCTGGTGCAGAAGTATAGAGTGGTTTTTTATAGGAGGAAGGATGGTTTTTCAGGACTGGCAAGAGCTCTCCAGAAGAATTTGGGAAAGGTTATTTAATGTTAAACAATAACTTATTGTGATATGTGCTCAAAAATTGTGGCAAAAAGGGCTAGTTCAGGGCTGACCATACCAACCATATATTCTTTTAGAAAAACCAGCTTTCTTTGGTCCTTCTTTCCCTTGTTTTAGCTAAGTGAGCAAGCTTCCTTAGTGCCCTCTTTTCTGACAGGTGCAACTCTCAAACTCATCCCACAGCATGCACCCAAAGGAGTTAAGAGCATCTTGGTGTTTCTCTGGCTCAAGCCATGAGGTCTGAGCTGAGAAAGCAAGTGACATGGTCCAGAATCTTCCCAATGGCAAACGTGCCTTTACACCTTCAGCAACGCATGAGAGGAGTTTTTGAATGCATATATGGATCAATCAATCCATGCTGGGAGAATTTCTTTGATGAATACACAGCGGGATGTACGCAGGATCAAACACTGAAGAGTATGAAACATTGTTATACTGTGACATTTGCCTTTAAGAATATTGTAAATACATGTTCCTGAAATGATAATTGCTAAAATGGTGTAATGAGTATGGTATTATGTATTTCCATTATAAGATTCTAAAAGAAAGGTTAGGGTTTTCAAAATGCCAGATTATAGAAAATAAAGAGATATTACAGAGCAGTTTTATCTTTTAAAGAGCCCTTTAGTTACATAAAAAAGAAAGCAAATGAGAATACAGGTTAGCTTGCATTGCAGTTTACAGGGCCTGTGTATCAGGAGTCTTATGACTAAACCACAAGAATGAAATCTGAGTATTAGTTACTTCTGCTTCATGATTTTTACCCAAATGAACTGCACTTAGACAGAACTGGACATCTGAGCCTGACTGAGTGTACAGCATCCTGGCAGTACATCAGATAACACATTCTAGTTTTCCTTCCCACTGACTTCCACAGCTGTAGATACACACATTAGAAAGATGACATTGCTCTCCACATTGTAATGTTACCTCTAACTATTTTAGTTCAAAAATGATAAACTAATATACAGTAAAATATTAAATTCAAATGAAGCACTGTAACTGTTTACAGGACTATATAAACCTGCTTCCTTCCTATCAGGCCATGAGAGCACAGCTGGTTATTCTGGATTCAATGCTTTACTGTGTCACACATGAAAGCTTTAGCAAGCGTGTGAAGTATTACTTCTCAGTCAGCAGTTAGCAAGATACACAGTCACTTAGACTTTTGGTATGAAAAATTGTCATGCCAAAATTCCTATTGATATTCAAGGAAATAGAAGCAGAATCACCATATAAAATAAGCCACGTTGTTAGATATAAGCATATACATATGAGAAGTATGTGTGCATATATACACACACACACACATATATACAAATATTACAAATATAAAAAGTCAGTTGTTCATTACATGGTTTACATGTTGAAGACATAATGACAAAACCTATTTAACTGGTAATTTATCATTTAAATTTTTTGGAACTTACAGCAAAAAGTCTGATATTGGCAGCATTGATTGTCCTTTATGGTCCTTTTTGAGCATAGCTCAAAGGTATCAGAGGTAAAGGGAAGGAAATGCTGAACAGAAAATTGTTATTATTAAGGGTCTAACAACCTGCAATCAATAGCCAGGAATCATTTCATACTCTTGCACAGGAATTTATGACAGGGGCTTGATGATAAAATGCTACTGTGCAGAGGTGCTTGTCTATTAGCAGAAGCATGCACAGAACCGGGATCCAGCTCACTCTCTTTTGGACAGATGACTCCATTCACACAGAGGAGAATTTACATTGCTCTCATTTCTAATAAAACTGAGATTCTGAAGCAATGGTACACTGAAACTGAGCTACCAGTGAAATAATGTTGAGAAAATGTTTAAAAAACCCAATTGTTTCCAGCTTCCATTTTTGGGAGAGTATATTGAGTACCCAAAGACGTTTCCATAGAATTTGAAAAACACTGGTGGCACAAAGACAAATTTCCAAAGCCAGACTGTGACTATGTTCTCATAAACTCAGACAACTCCTCATCTGTCTGAGCACACCATGGTTCCCAAAGGAAGTCAGGACATGCTAAACTGTTGCTATCAATTCTATAAAATCAGGCTCTCTTTCTAAAGAGCAAAATAATAAAACCTGCAGTTCAAAAGTTTAGATGTGACTGCAGCCTGATGTGTGCTTTAATATTTGATCTAAGAGAAAAGAAGCTAAGGCCTGTTTTTTTTTTTGTAAACTGGGAACACAAGAAAAATCAGAGCATTTATAAGGGTGATTGATAACACCACTCCTTCCAAGTGGAGAAAAACTAAATGTTCACAAAAACATCAAAAACATCCATAAAAGAAGATGATAATATTCTCTTAAAAAGAGAAATATAGGACATAATCTGTAAGGCATTTGTTGGTGAAATAGAAGTCACTTGTTATTATTACACTGATAACTCCAATACATAAATAAATATTAAAGGCTCAGTAATAACTTCACATATAGAAGAGGCAGTTGGAAAGCATTCCCTCTTTGAGGTAACCACAATGTCTGTTTGGCTGTT
Organism: Machaerirhynchus nigripectus; assembly: GCA_013397975.1. Classification (NCBI taxonomy): domain Eukaryota; kingdom Metazoa; phylum Chordata; class Aves; order Passeriformes; family Dicruridae; genus Machaerirhynchus; species Machaerirhynchus nigripectus. The sequence goes on from VZRQ01006958.1 coordinate 722,832, forward strand.
CATCCATCTGTCCATCTCTACAAATGTAAAACTTTTGAACTTTGAATCCTCTCAAGAGAAGTTAAAAGGAAGAAAAAGATCCTACCATGACCAAAGTCCTCCGCACCAGCAACAAAAGCAGCGAAAGCCCCACTGAGGCTCCTTTGCTCCACCGAGCTCTTCGCCCTCTCCACCCAGCCCTGCCCAGCCCTGCCCAGCACAGCACAGCCCGGGGAGTGAAGTGGAACCTCACACATGGGCTGAGCAGGAGCCACCTCTCCACCTGCCACTGACATGCCCAGTGAAGGGGAAAGGAAGGGGCTTACGGGGAAGTTCAGCTGACGCAAGGCATGAAATTGGACCTGTTAGCCCTGCTGATGGCAGAACCACTTTCATTCTGTGGAGAAGCAGTTTCCCGTGGCTCATCCAGGTGCTCTTGTTTAACCTCAGGAGGAATGGAAGATAACTCCAAGAGCACAGTTTATACAGATGATGAATTCTTAGCTCGGAGAGGTTAGAGCAAAGTTCATTTCTTTACACGCCTCTCCATTAGGATATTTCGTTATGTACTATTGGCTTCTTATCTGGAACAGCAATTTAAGTCTTATAAAAGCTTGAAGCAACATCCCAACTGAATTCATGTGGCAATAACATAATACTATTACAGAAACCAGATTAACCCCACACAGAATTCCGTAATTACATTCTGAGAAAATATTTTTATATCCTGATACTGTAGAAATGTCCCTCAACTTTGTCAAGGACTTGGTATCACTGCTGTAACTTTCTATGCATTAACTCTGTGCCAAACATCTGTAGGCCCAGACCTTCATTTGTTCCTATAACAGGCTTTCCTACCACTTCCATTAAAAATCATGAGTTTGTAAGAAGCAAAAATGAAGAAAAAAAGCAGACTTGAAAGGGAGCCAACAGCTAAGTTAGAAACACAAATCTTGCTATACTTTGGCCAAAAAATTAGTCTACATTTCTCCTGGATAAACCCAGTGGGAATACATTTGTACCTGTATGTGTTTCACATTCAAGAAACAGTTACCTAAAGTGTTACAAATTGTTTCAAAGCTATGTGAGAGAAAAACTAAGACTTCAGTTCAATCATTTAAGTTGCCCGATTTCTTTTCAACTGCATTTCATAGCTGCATATAATGTATGTAATAGTATATGTATACCAGTATTTAATTGAAGCAATTCCTGTAGATGTCAACAGAAGTGCAAAGGAAATTTTTAAGAGGCATAGCAGATGAAACATAAGAAGGATTCTGTTTTTTGGCACAGCCAGAAAATACATAGAGATGGTAGCCAAAAGGGATTTGGAACTGATACGGTTGCTCGTCCACTTGGGCAAACACTGACAAGAAGACATTGGGACCTGCCCATTTTAAGTCACTTAATATTTCCTGTGACAGTAGTAAGAAGCAGAAATTTGCTCTCTCCTGGTTTTCTATCCATTCTACTCTGTACTCAAAGTGGGACGGGAAAGAAGAGGACACTTCTAAACTTACATACTAATCAGAATATATTTTTTATAAATCTCCCATATGGCTCTCAACAAACTAGTAAAAAAACAAGACAGCTATTACAGATATAAAAACCAAGACACCCACTTGATCACAAATTTATGCACACTATACCCTCATCTTGAAAACCAGCCCAGGGAAACTATATCTGAATATAAGACATGACTTGTAATTATAGACAGAACTGACCTATAATTTTATAGCTTTTGTTTTACCTTTTGGATACAAGAACTATGGGAACAAGGAAAAGGCCATGAAATGACCATGAAAAATGGCCATGAAAACTACTTATCTAATTTATTTTGTAGTTCTATTTTTACTTGTATAATTGAAATAAAGGTGAACCCCGCCCAGAGACTGGTCTTTGGGAACAGAACCACTTTGTTAAAATTTCCTCTTTGAGCTGGACTTGCTTTTTGAATCGTTCACATAGAATTGCTTCCCTTTATTCACTGCTGTTTTCTTTACATAGCATCTGAAAACTGAGCACTGGGACCCTGGGTGTAAAAGGAATCTGTATCCTTCGGTTTTCACTTCGTACTGAACAACAAGTGATGTGATGCTGACTCACTTGTCCCTTGTTGCTCTAGGCAAGCTAAGCCTGTTAACCAGGTGACTAAGCTTTCAAGTTTCTCACAGAAATCTGGGAAAATAATTATATAAATACAGAACGGTCCCAAAATCAATCAAGAACAGCTTCTATAATGAAACTGTTGCCCAAAACACAACAGCTTTCTGGTTTCACTGGCTATTTAATGAAAAAGAAAAGATAAGAATTACCACACTGAGGACATGAATTACCCTTGCAGATACCAGTATGGGCTTTTTTACTCTGATACATGGTGACATCTCTACATTAATTCAGCCATTTTCAAAAGTGCTTTTCTGTGGCTTAGAACTTAGCTGTAGCACTCCAACTCAAAAAACAGCTGAGTAAAACTGAACCAATGGACACAGAAATTTGTGATGCAAGGAAGGAATAAGCTCAAGGCTTGCCTAATTTTTTTTTCTTCAACAAACTTTACGATTATTTTGTGGAAAATATGAAAAATAGCAGTTAATATTTATATAAGTCATATAAAGTAAATAATATTTGCAGAGTGCTTTGAAACCATGAATCAAGAAGGATAAAAATCCCAATACTGTAATTTTATTGCCTATATTCTGTGGTTGGAAGCATGACTTAAAGAAAGGAATGAGTAACTGAAGTGGTTGCCCCTCAGTTCTCTTTGCCATTGATTTCCTCCTATGAATATTCATACATATTCTAATTGACTGTTGTTATCAGCATTTCAGTCTGCTTCCAAGTACCTACATGCATATGGTCTAACCCAAGCTGTACAGCTACTCGGACAAATAAGACAAAGTTTACTTGAGAAGAGATGTATCACATTAGCTACATAAATACTATTCAGTCTTCAAAACCAGCTTTCCTAGAAACAGCTATGCAGAAAATAGAAAATTTCTGGGCAGTAGCATAACACAAACATAACTGATTTTTTTGGAAATGAAGAGGTTGAATTGTTTTCATGTCTCTGACCCCTTCTCACAACCTAGACCCTTTGTATTAACCGGTATTTATTGTTCTCTTTCAAAATTTAGATTCAGTCAGTTTCTGGTTTTGTAAATGGAAACACTATTTCACAGCAAGCTAAAAGGCTGCTTGCTCACTGCTGGCCATAAAATCACAACTTAGCTTTACTTTTAGCTGTAACTTTATATACCATCACATTATTCAAAACAATGAACAAGTAGTATCTGCAGTGTGATTGTTCAAGTTACTACATTTAGCCTCCACAAAAAGCCCTCACACAAATACTATCCCACTGTTCCAGGGAAGCCCACACTAGAGCTTCTCACAAAGAAAAAATACAACAGAGTGTATGAACAACTTAAATTGCCTTATTGTCCTTACTGACTAGATCTCAAACTACTCAAGAGCAGGAGTCTCAAGCGCCATTGCTGCTGACATTAAAGTTGTACTTCACTGTAGCTGACAAATGTTTATATTTTTATTTCCATAAAAGACGCCTTCATTCTCGCATTACTAAATTTAAGGTCATATTTACAGTGTTTATTTTAAGTTCATGGTCATATTTACAGTCTTCAATTTATCTTTTGGAATTCAGAAGACTGAAATATTTTCAGATCTTTTCTTCTGTGCAGTGAAAACACATGGGACTCAGTGAATTTAAAGCCCTTGCCATGTGTCTGTTTTTAATACGGTCAGGCTCTATATATGTTGATTTGTTGTTTAATTAGGTAGAAAATGAGAAAATACAAGAGAAATGTCATAATAGCAAATACTAGCCAACATAATTTGAAGGAAAGATCATAAAGGAAGCCCTCCCCTGCATTTATTCTTGGAATAGCCCCAAATCCAGTCATTTAACTCAGGAGTAGGCTCCATTCGCAAACAAATTCCCAGTGAATTGCACTGTTCAAGTAGAAATTGTCTCCCTGTTTGGTGGCTTATGATCATTAACACCTGTCTGCCTTGGGAGCTGTAAAAGCTGCTCTGTTTGCTATGGAAACACTGAACTGGGGAAAAAATCAAGGCACAAAAGTGCTTTCTGTGTCTCTGCACTGGAGGCAAGATTCACAAGATCCACAAGATCTCTCAAAATGCAGAGACCAAGGAGAAAGATCAAACCTTCCAAGATCCCACACTGCACTGTGTATTTCTAGATGTATTTTTATTTAATAATTTTTTGCTTTTAGAATCACTACAGCTTACACAGAAAGGGACTATGTACAGGTGTCTGTGATTTGAAAGGCTACCCATGTACTTCCTGAAGAGAACAAATAATTATGAGGTTGATTTAACAAGAACAAAGCTAAACCATAGTACAGAACATACCTCTTGCTGGTTGTCAAGATCTCCCCTATACCAAACAGAAATATAACCACGATATTTTCAGGAAAACAAATACAGATAATCTATACCTATACACCTTAAATAACTATCCAACATGGAAAGAAGTGATTCCATCTATATGATGATTCACATACATTTCCTGAACTACAAAACTCTCCAAGTTTTCAATTGTTTAGAGACATAACCAAAATTTAGGGCTCTGAAATATTGCTGAATTGTAACTGAAAATAATAACTTACTTGAACCCCAAATACTACTCTTATTATTCTAGTACTTCAAAGTTTTATATAAATTAATGATAATTGAATCTCAGGTTTATGGTCTGGTACCTCACTGTCCCCTAGAGGAGCTATTACCATGGTGATAAGATTGCTTGAATTAAGCTGTCTTTTTCCACAGGGCTTGGCTCATTGCCAGTGCAGTGAAGGGAGATTTCAGTTCATTCAGCACAGCATTAACCTTACTGCCAACACTGCTAAATGGGCTAGAGGAACTAGGACGAAATTTGATTTAAAAAAGGAAGGAACAAGCAAATATCTTAAATACTGACGCACAAAACAGGACTAAAACCCCCACTTTGAAACAAAATCAAAATTGACTAAATTTTGAGATTCAGAAAGAAAACTTAAAAATTCCAATGCTTTGGTAATCTAAGTCAAAGCTTAACTCAGGATAAGGGTGACCAATGGTTTATCCATGAGGGAACTGTAACAGACTATAAGGAGGGTAAGGAAAATGTCAGGTAAAAATCCCTACTTAACACCTAGATTTTACTTCATATTTGCGGATTTGACTGAAGTGGGAAAATAAATAGCAAATAGCAGAAAAAAACTCCAAAGCAAGATATGGAAACAAATACTGAGTTAACAAGCAGGGCATGGAGGAAACGAAAAACATTTCTTTGAGTTATCAGGGTTTAATACTTACTCCATAAAAAGTAGTAAGCTATGTTCAGATGGGGCTGTCAGAGATAATGACAATGTATTACACTGTAAATCACAAGATTTGAAGTATTAGAGCAGAGTATCTATGAAGCCTAAAAAAACAATTATTTTAGTGGAAAGGAAGGGAATAGGCAATAGATTGCAAGTACTTTATTCTGGGGGAGAAGGAAAAAATCAATTTATGTAAGAGCCCAATAACATTATCCTAAAAAAGAGAATCAATGTTTCCCATGTTTTTATGTGGTGTGAGAGATTCTTGCAGTCTTTTTTTGGCAATGCTTAAAAATTATTTCTCTGTGTGACAATGAAATTACTGCATGTTCATAAGTAATTTTAATAATGGCAATGTTTATTTTTCCAAACTCTGTGTGCATGCATAGATGGAGCCTGCATTTGCATCTCTGGGCACATTACAGTGCTGAAGGCTTCAGCACAGTCACCAGTTTGAGCTGCTACACCTCCTACAGGTACAGCTCTTCTCCAGTTCCTTCAGCAGCAGGTGTTTGGTAACACGTCCTTTGGAGTTTTAAAGCTGTTCTTAATTCTTATTTTTATTTGGGTTGCTTATAATCAGAATAACTGCCAGAGTTAGAGAACAGCCCTTGGCAACGACACACAGACAGACTCTAATTTTAGCTTTGACAAAAGCTGGTGTGAACTTGAAGAATCAATTTCATCTTTCCAAGTCAGTGTCATCATTGAACAGTTGCATTAGTAAGCTAGGTCCTGACAAAACTGCTTTGCAGATCAGTGCATGTAACACCTGCAGATGAAGCACAAAACAAAATTTCTGATTTTCCCTTTTCTATAAAAATATAACCAGGTTTTACTGTACAAGAAAACTTTCAAACACATACACCATGGTACGTCTTTACTGCAGCCCTTTGCCATCTAATCTAGGGTTTCAAATTCTAATTCTGTAAGAGTACATGTTTAATCTGAGTACTGCGAACATTTTCAGAACTACAGAATTTTCTTTTATATAAATATCACACATTATCATTATGAGCAGACTGATAAACTTGCTTCACTTCTGTCTGTCCAGAGTGAATAGGTTTTACAGTCAAATGATTTGTTCTAGGAAATCTTTTCCTGTCTGAAAATTCTCTAATAGTCTGTGGCAGTACATAAAACATCAAACACATGTTTTGTTTATGGATTAACAGGAGATGCAGTTGGAAGAAATGTGTATTCTGATTTTTGTCTAGTTGTTACAGTAGGGAATACATTACTGTCTAAATCTTCTTTTTGATTGCAAATGTTCCAAATGCAACAAAAAATAATCTGCTTAGACATATTAGGTATGTAGATATTAGCAAGATTGCCATCATTAAAGATTTGGCATAGAAACATATCTTTGAAATGTTTCCTTTTATTTTGTAGGATTATTTTTAACGGGCAGCTAAACATTAATGGAGAAGGAAAGCAAGGGAATCCAGATATTAGGCCAAAGTGCCAGTTCAATTCTAGCAGAATCATTCCCTGGCAAAGGAAGGAAAAACAAGCTGCAAGCCCTTCATTTTCTCTAAGGCTGTAGTGTGCAGTACAGACTTCTGGGAAGCCGTGATCCCAAATGTTTTTTATTAGTGTTCCCCTGCTACAGCACTTGTCTGCACACAAACTGCAGATACATCCTGGCAAACTGACTCACAGATTTTCCTTTTGGATTATCCAGCCTTTCAGCCAGCTTCACGAGAGGCTGCTGGGAGCAACCAGTGGGGGCAGGAAATCAGCTGAAACAACCACTGAAGGGTCAGAATGTGGAAAATTCCTAGACTTTGTGAATGACTAATGTGTAGCCCATAGGATGTTTTCCAGTCTGAATTCCTAATTCACTGCACAGCCCTTTATATAATTACAGATACAGCTGTGCATCTCTGTATTTGTCCTTTGTGACAAGCTTCAAATTTGCAAAAAATAATAAGAAACCAGAAAAATTAAACTGAACTCGAAAGAAAAATAAACTGCAAAGTATTTTCCCCCAGTGAAGTCTGATGGAAATGTAGTGAACGGGGATGCACAGAGGCTTAAAAAGATCTACCTGACTGTTAATTGAAGAGAACTAAAAGTTCATGGGACAGAACACCCAGGGATCACCTTTCTTGCAGCAGAAAGTACAGATAGATATTGATACACCAGAAACAACAGAGATTTATCCTTATAAAGACTGTGTAAGCAGAAGCTTCTAGCTCCAGAAGGATCAGCTGAACTAAAATGTTGTTTATGTTCACTTTTAAAGGAAGGTTTCCATCCTCCTTGATTCTATTTGACATTTGTCCTTAAGACAAATAAGGAGAGTTTTATTTCAGAATGAATTGGCATATTCTTCAATCCCAACCTAACAGCAGAACTGAAACTTGACATTCTGATGAGCAGCAGTCAAGTGTTTAAAGATGTATATTAAGATTAATTTTTGTAATAAAATAAAACCAACCTTCTTATAAAAGAACAAAATCTAGATTTCAGTGATTAATTGCAATAACTGGGCCTTGGACATATGTGTTAAAAAACCCCAAATATTTCCATGCATAATACCTTTATATTTTCTGGATCCAATTAGGTGGATGTCAGAAATGTATCTGTTTCACCAAACACTACTTCCACAAACTCTTACACTTTATGTGCTTTAAAAAGGCCAAACCCAAAGGAAACCCTAGTTAAAATGTCTTGGTGCTCTGCTCACAATGAGGAGGAAGAAGACTGAAAAAAATCAAGATCTTGTTTTAAAAATCAAGTCAGCAAACATAGCTGTAGTTGAAAGTCATCAAATTGGCTAATACTTACTAGGAACAATGAAAAAAAAAAGCTTATTATAGCTAAAAAGTCAGAGGAAATTGTGCAGAGCTTTGGGTACTGAAATATAAGTTGCCTGAATACAGAATGTGCTTGCTATCAATTATTTTTCAGACTAGATTAGTTGTGTAAATTTTGAATGATCCTGAAGTTGAACCCTCCCTTCCCCAGCTCCCAGAGGTAAGTCTTGCCATGCCCACTACCTGGCTTGGTATCATTTCTCCACTGCCAAATGATTATCAAATTATATTCTTTGGCTGAATATGCAATAAAGTATTTAAATATGTATTGAGGAAAATATTATTTTAGTATAATTTCTGGTCTTTTCTTATCCACAGGAAGGCTGCAGCCTGACTAGGCGATCCCCAAAGGTCCCTTCAAACCCCAACCATTCCTGACTCTGTGTGACTCCAGAAGTGCCAAAGTACACTGATTAAACCAAACTTCTTTTTGCTGGTTACAAAATGGTCCTGGGAGAATGTGGGAGGGCAAGAAAAATACACAAGCACAAATCCTGACCACACATAACCATAAAATACCACTGTAACCTACAAACCTTAAAGAAATCACTATCTTCCAAAACTTTGCAAAACGTGCTTTTTTGAGTACTGATGAGCCAGATGAATCAAGCAAATAAGGCCTCATGTGGCCACTTGGGATGGCCTCAAAGCAAAACACACTGGCATGTCCTGAACGACAGACTCGTCACTGCCCATCACCAGCTCGTGTCAGTGTCAGGCCTCCTCCCTAGCTTACTTCTTTCTCCCTCCACACCCGAGACCCGCCGTGCCCAGCCTCGGTCCCCACCTGGTTTCCAGCGGTATGTTGCTGTTCAGGACCCAGCTGTTATGAAGATGCACTGAGTCCTGTGTGCTGGTGGGGGGCGTGGGGGCAGCAGGGCTGGGCTGGCTGCGGGTGGTCATGGACCTCCTCTGCAGGGAGTCGGCCGAGGGAGGCGGCTTCCTGGCGCAGGTGCAGGCGTGCGGCGGGGGAGGCGGCGGCGGCAGCGGTCGGAAGGTGAACTGGTTGTGTGGGCTACCAGGCATATCTGAAACAACAAGGAAAAGACAGCGAAACACACAGAGGATTATTATTTTAGAAAGATCTAGATGGTCTTTAAATGCTGTTTTGCAGTTAGTGGTTCAGTTCTGTTCATCTTAATTAAAAAAGGAAAGAGGAGACTGAAGTCTAAAACTGAAGGAGGACGGATTTACGTGAGATATTAGGAAGTAAATTTTTGTTGTGAGGGTGGTGAGGTACTGGAACAGGCTGCCCAGGGAAGCTGTGGCTGACCCATGCCTGGAAGTGTTCAAGGCCAGGTTGGACAGGGCTTGGAGCAACCTGGGATAGTGGAAGGTGTCCCTGCCCACAACAGGGGGTTCAAACGAGATGATCTTTAAGGTCCCAAACCATTCTGTATTCTGTGATACAATTATTATTGGGAATAAAGCATAGTGCTTTATCATGTTCTTAACCGTTTCCTGTGAATGTAGCTGCAATATTTGAAATAATTTGAAATACAACAGTCTATTGAAACAGAGACTGTCAGATACAGACACACCCTACAGCACTGTAACTCAACAACAACAGCAAAACAAACGAACAAAGCCCAAAAAAACAAGAAGAAAGAAAGAAGGTGGTATGACATTCACTTAATTTGTCAGGATGTTTTGGGGATGAAGGTAAAGAACAGATAAATCGACACTGAACAGCAGCACAGATACCAACTGGTTTCACAAGGTAGAATTCTCATTTAAAACATCTATGAAAGAAATAAACAGTATGAAAATTATGTTACTGCATTTGTTAAATGAGAGCTGAGAAAAGGTCTCTGAAGCACATGATCCAGCTACCCAGAGAAAAGCTTTTATGGCAGCTACAGGCAGATGAGCTGGAAGGGAGCTCAGAGCCACTGGACCAGTCTGAGAAGGACACAGAGTCAAAGACGCCTGTAATGGGGACCCAAGGCCTTGCTCCCTGTGCTGCCACTGCCCTATGGGACCCTCAGGTTGCCCCCCAGTACCCTGAAGGGATGCTGTACCTGCACAGGTCCTGTTCTGTGCTAACAAATGCTGCCACACGGCTCAAGGTGTCTCAGCCTGAGCCACCGAGCTTCAATTCTCCTGCAAAGTATAACAAAGACACAAACATGGTGCAACAGTACTTCGAAGGAGCAATAAAACCTTGTTTTCTCTACCTCCCCAAAGTCTCCAAAGACTCTCAGTACAGCCAGACACACGGCTATGGACCATAGCAAACACTTTGTTAAGAAGATAGTGGTAAAAGCTGCTGCCACACTGAGTGATCTGTGAACTTGTTAACCTGAAACTTCTCCAGCTACTTCACCTCAGTGTCTAAAGCAGCTTTATCCCATTTCTGTACTTGCCCTCACTCTCCCTTTTACGTTAGCAGATGTCCAGTTAAATTTGCACAAATCCAGCTGGAGCAAAGCTCTGATGAACTGCAAAAATTCCCTGCAAGGAACTGTTGCCATCCATTTACAACACATGCTTTCTTCACGTTATGACATGATGTGTCTTCAAGGCTAAAGATGAAAGTGCATTCCCTCCTTTCCTAGAATGGCTTGTGGAAAAAAAAGCACCTTTTTCTCCGTGACAATCCCAGTTTACCCCAACTGGAGAAACAAGGTTATTTAGTGCTCCACATAAACTTTTCAATGCTGTGGTAAGCAAAGCTGTCACGGATTTGGCCCAGGTTTAATCCTTTTAATTTCATTGATCTTTTATCAAGGCAGCATTCTTACAGTTGCACTAAGGTTTACGCTGTGATATTCGTTTGCATATACCAGAAAAGCATTTCTAAGCATATTAGAAAATTGGAGACCTCAGTAAATTAAATCACTGGAGTCAACAGTCCAGGGCTCCAAAATAATCTGCTAAGGCACTTTCATATAATAATTAATCTAGGTAAGTCCTGTATCCTGTTATTTTAGAACTGAAAGCTACCCAAATTTTGCACATAATATTTGATGTCCAGCATCCTTACATATTTGATCAATGACATTCCCTTACTTAAGGTATCAATCTTAAATCCACTCTACAGAAAATTTTCAGGATTATTATACAACCTATAATTTGCATGACAAGCCATTTCAATGGTTGAGGCACGGTCCTGTTAGAAAAATGCTGATTTTTGCTAGGACACACAGTTAAGGCTCCACAAGGTACATCAAGAGCTGTGCAGTAAATGCCGAGCAGCCAAGGTGACTGCTTCTCTAGGTACTTGGGAAAAAAACCTGTATACTCTATACAACACATCTTTTAGTTCCCTTCCCCTTTTATCTATCCTGTCCCTACTGTGAATAGCACACAACTGTCTGACAGTGTTTCGTTTGTTCCACGCAATAGACTGGTTCTGCTTTGTGAACCATAAAGTCTCTCTGGCTGGTAGGGTACCTTCTATCTCCCAGTGCAATTTATCACAATACATCAGCACATCACATTTCCTGGGGGGATTCCGTTTTAATTATCACACTTGTCACCCTTTCATCTAGCCACTGGCATCACAGAAAACCTCACATTGGAGCCTGATCATTTTGGTGATTTAAAGTCTTCTTCATCAGACCCTTATTTCAGTGAAGCACTGCAAACTCATTATGCTGAGAATCAACCCGAGTTTCCAATTAGTTTTTACAGACTATCTACTTTGGCAAAGTTGTTTTTATTTTGCTTGAAACTAAGTCTATATCTCATTATTTTTGTAACACAAAAAATGTTGTTTGAGACATAAAACAGCATTAAATCTAAATACGCACACTTGGGATTCTTCAGGACTCTAAATAAACAGCAGACTATGTAAAATAACTTACTGCAAAATCATTTAAATACCTAAAAGGGGATATTATGCAAGACAGTTTGTCTAAAGCCAACAAGCTTCCAAAATGTACTGACTGATATAGGTATTGGCTTACCTAATGCTATCCGTAACAACTCCTGCTTTTATTTTTAATGGCTGCTAATAATGTTCATATTTTTTAATTCTTGTACATAAAAACATTTGTTATGCAAATACAGTGTTATTTGTTTTCATTGTCTTCTTTGATGTGATAGAAATTTCCATTCATCTAAAAATGTAGCTATATAACATTATTTCAGCTCAAACTTTACACTTGCAATAATTTGCTTCAAATCAGATTTCCACCTGAGGAGTAACCAAGCCAGAAATGATTCTCTTGGTCTTCATCACTGGCCTTCTCATCTGCATTTAGCTCATTTTTTTACATACAAAAGAGACTGCTTAGAAAATTTCTAAATTTTTTTCCCAGAGAAGTAATTTTTTTAAAGTAGTTCTCTCTTTTCAGCAGAGCACATCAAGAACTGTGATGTTTCCTGAAGACTTAGACAACATTCTGGTGATTTATTTTTACTCCAACTTGCCCATTCCCCACCCACTTCACAAACTCTACTCAAACCTCTTTCTACCTGTTTTTTTTTATTATTTTTAGGGGTTTTGCTTTCATTATTCAATAACAAGAAAAACACTGTAAGTGTAATTTCATTAGCTCTTCTGCTTTGAGACACTTCCCAAACTCCACGTGCTCCACCAAGAGAAACTGCAGTGGCATGGCAGACGGAACAAGAAAATCTTGCATTGAAATTCTGCTAGCTTGAAGGAGTTCTACTTTCTCTCTTTCCTCTGAAATTTGAAGGAAGAAGTTCTTCTTCTCTCCTGAATGTTTCTTCTTCTTTGGTTCTGGCTTGTTCTTCTGGATGGCTCACAAACAGCACTGAACACGTGTTGCTCCATGGCAACTGTGTAATGGAGCTTGGTATTCCACTGTTACAGAGCACAGACCTCAACAGCTCCTCCTCAGCTTGTGAGTTCTGCTACTACTGCTTTTCCTTTCAGGACATGAAATAATTCAGATCCTGCTTTTTTAAATAGGTTTCTGCTTTTCAGAAAACGGAAAGTCAGTTAACTCAGGAAATTCCCTGGCTCTGCCATGGTGGTTGAGCGCTGCCATTCTGTTCAAAAGGTATTGATGGACAGATTAGAAGGATGGACAAGAGCAGCATTAACATAAACTCATTTTCCTTAAGAGTCAGGCTAAAATGCCTTTGTAATCATAAACATGTAGCCAAATTGCTTTACAGACTGGCAAAATTGAAATAAACAACTTAATCAACTAGTTAGCACATAATTTAAAGCTAGTTTTTAAAATTAGCCAAGCCTTGGCAGAACTATTTTCCTAATAGTTCTGAAATATACTTTACTATACTTTTTGGATCCATATAAAAGACAGGGTAATTGAACTGTTTTATCATTTACTGACAAGGCTACAATAGCCTGTATTGTTATTAGGTGAAGTATATCAGAGAGAATATACTAAAACGTAATGAACCATAAAAGGTTTGCATCTAACCTGTAGTGCTTTTGAAATATTTTAATTTCCTTCAGTTTCTGAATTTATTATTTCTTGGTATGTTTGGATTTTTTTTAATTTTATTTACTGGATGTGTCTCAGTAGAGTGTGAATTAGCTGGCAATCCATTATTTAATGAATGAAATAGCAACACATGTTCAGGGAGTTTAATTTAGTTTATTTAAAAGTTCTATGGGTTACACTGCTCAGTTACAAACCCCTCTGTGATTATTTTTTAAGCATGCTTAGAATTACAGAATGGTTTGGGCTGGAAGGGACCTTAAACATCTCGTTTCAGGCCCCCTGTTGTGGGCAGAGACACCTTGCACTAGACCAGGTTGCTCCATGCTCCATCCAACCTGGCCTTGGACATTTTCAGGGATGGGGCATCCACAGCTTCTCTGGGCAAGCTGTGCCAGGGCCTCATCACCCTCGTAGGGAAGAACTTCTTCCCAATATCTGATGAAAGTCTGCTCTGTCAGCTTAAATCCATTCCTCTTATCACTGCATGCCCTTGTCAAAAGTCCCCCTCGTGCTCTTATAACCCCTTTATGCACTGGGAAGTTCTGTCAGGTCCCTCTACTCTGCATAGAAGCAGGAAGGACTGCTTATGAGGGCAGCACTTCCTTTTCTTGTTCCTTTTAATGTTTTTACATTAAAAGCTAAACTTGTCCCATAAGACCTAAGTAACTATATTGTATAAACACTCATACTGGACCTCATTCTAGGGACCTTTACAATAACGTAATTACCCAGTTTTGAACACCAGAGGAAAGAGGAACGATGGGACCATCACCAGCAGATCTTTCTTTAAAACACTCTTGTTTTTACAGAAGCGAATGTTTTATACTTCTTTAATTCTGCTTAATACAGTCTCTTGTGATATAGCACTAAACTTGGCTCAAGTTCCTGACGGATTCCGTATTTATTTAGGTAGTCTAACATGAGCCTGGGATTTTTCCATATTTTAATTTACACTTCTGATTCATTTCTAACAAACAAATGCTGCGTTACTTGTCTGCTAGAAAATCTTTACAAGTCCAATAGTATAAATGGACTTTATTACCTGCATATGATATTGAATATTAATGCCTTAAAACCCTTAGCAACAGTGAGCATAAGGAACTTTCATCATCAAGACTTCCGCATTTGCCAGTAATTTTCCATTATCGTGGCACGTCAGGATGGTAACACTGCTGGGCTCCATTTCTGGTAAGAGTTCCTTTAGCGGCATAACAAAAGTGAAAAAAATACTAGAGATCCCAGCATTTTTGAAAATAAATTTTAAGTCGCTCGAAAGGGTCTCTGCAGACAACTATTTCTTGACTCAGCTGCACAAAGATGTGGGAGAATTTTATCAGGCAAAAGAATGGAGGTTAGAACTCATTAGAGAAGGAAAGGCAGTGATTTCTCTCTAGGGAACTATCACATGGTCACCTTTTCCAACTTCCTGGATAGGATGCGTTCTGTCTTTTGGGACTCAGAAAAATTCTGGAATCTGTTGTCTTTGTGCTGTATACTTAACTTGCCAGTTTTACTTTGCACAGTTCTTGAAATAAGACTGATTTACTTTTCTTTTAAGGTATGCTTGGGGGAGTTTTTCTGCTTTTTCTGGTGATAGAAATGTTAATATACTCAAACCAAAAGAAGGGCTTCTGGGCCCAAAGCTAGCTCTTTTTTTCTGCAGCTGTATCAGCTGGTGCAATGAAAGACATTACCTTTCCTGACAAACTTTGCCTCACTTTAGAGGCACTTATATCTGTAGAGCATTAGAGCTACAACAGCACTACTCCTTAATTAACTCCATCACTCAGTGTTTTAACTTGGGAGCCTGATTGCTGAAGTAGAATAATTTTGGTCATAAACATTGCACAATAAAATGTCCCTCTCTGTGTTGTAGTTTGTAACCTGAAACGAGTTTCAGGTTATAATGCTGTGTACTGTGGGTGAGATGCAAGGTTTAAATGTTATCATGCAGAAGCACCTGACAATATAAACACGCTGATGTGTGTTCATATAAAATTAACATTGCCAGAGGGGAATGAGGAGCAACAGTTCCTGAGGTGCTTTTATTCTACAGAACTGCCTGAATTACAGCTTTGTTCTATGGTACTTCTTCACATAGCTGTTAAATACTAATGTGCCCTATGTATAATATTTATGTGAAAAACATTCCATTTATGTGAAATGCTCACATTTATGTCAATTAATATGAAAAATTTGCAATGAAACTCCTACTCACTCCCTTCCCTCTCCTTCCTTGCAGGTGGTACATCTGTCAGATTCTAATACCCATCCACCTGAGACAGGACTCTCTTAAATCACTCCAGTCTGGGCCAACACAAGACAGGCCCCTTTGTGGCTGAGTCAGAGAGGTCAAGGAAAAATGTAAAGGGAGAAGAAAAGCAGCACTCCAGTTCTGATGGAGTCTGAGGGAGCAGCCTAAACAACCAGCTCACAGGCTTCCAGTGGTTTGTTTAGCAGATCAAGCAGCTGCTGGTACAATTAACATCACATGGCATTCAAAGGACAGAACGAAGATTGACAGCTCCCAGCCAGCTTAAAGGTGATATTTTCAGAAGAATGTGTAATTCCTGCCATTACTTAAAAGTGGTGGGTTCAGTCAATATCACAAGTTGTAACTTCTATCAGTGGGAACTCACAGGGGATAGTACAATCACTATTCTAAAACTCTGAACAAAGTGGGAGAGATTATAGCTTACAGACTAAGCCTATCATCTAGGTTTGCAAAGCCCAGGCACCCACAAGTGGCCTGGCAGCAAATTTTTGATGACCTTAGAGGTGAACAGATTTTGATTAAAGAGCAGTTTATGATTGGTAAAATAGGTTGCAAGCAGTCATGGCTGTAAAAATTAATGTTTCCGCAGTTATTGATGGTTTTCGGCAGTGATAAATATTCAAGTTTTGGCCCTTGTGTTATTAAATTCATTATCTGTGAGGGCTTTCTGAAAGGGATCTATGGGTAATGGAATTAGCAACTATAAATCATATTGAAATACACT
This sequence comes from Machaerirhynchus nigripectus, assembly GCA_013397975.1. Taxonomy (NCBI): domain Eukaryota; kingdom Metazoa; phylum Chordata; class Aves; order Passeriformes; family Dicruridae; genus Machaerirhynchus; species Machaerirhynchus nigripectus. Next base: position 739,367 of record VZRQ01006958.1, read on the forward strand.
GTGTATTCAGCCCAATAGGTCAGTGGAAATATCATGAATATGGACATATTAAACTACTTTGTCACCACCCTGCCTGCCTCTAACCTGCTTCATCTGTGTTCCTGTTATTTAGCAACATTTTCAGGAAAACAGACGGCTTGAGGCCATGCCCAGTTACTGACCTAAATAACAGAAAGCCCTGCAACATTTGAGCTTGCTGCCCTGTGAGGGCTGAGGGGAAGACTTTCCCCTTTTAGTAGCTGCCTTCTTTGGGATGAGACAGTGACACGGGTCCCACCAGTTCCTCAAAGTACAGAATCCTTAAAAACTTAAAGCCCAGCCATGAGAGACATCAGTTTGTTGATTCATACTTTTACAAACGTAACTATTCTGTGGCTCTACAGAAATAGGGTAATATGATAAACCCTAAGTCATGGTTAAACTTGCCAGTTACATCAGGACCCAAACTTCAACTCTGATGGGCCCTGAAATTACTGGGGGCAAGATCCCAAGTGTGTCTTGTAGCTCTCTGGACTGAGACAGACCTACTGCTTTGTTGGCAGCACTGCAAACTTACTCTGTGTTTACTTCAAGGTGGAAGTACCTGAACTTTCTCACTTCAAGAATGAACCATACTCCAGTTTCTCCCACTTGGATATATAAAAGCTTTTCTCAGGACACCTAAAAATATCTGCACTCCATATTACCCTGTCAAAACCAGACATCCAGAATGTCTCCTGATATGATTTTGCAGAGCATAATTGAAAAAAAGAAGACGATCAATACCATGTACAGATGTGGAAGCTTGAAGCTCTGCTGGTTCATCTGGGACTTGAATCTACCCACACCTATTTAATTCATTTTTAAGAAAAAACCTTTTACAAAGGTACTAATTAGGGAACATCAAGAGAAATATAGACTAGTGTCCATGTTCGTAATATTCTGAAGAATACGTTTCTAGCTTAAGCAGAAAAATAAAGGTCTCTTTTATTCAATAAATCTGCATTCCATATGCTTTATTATGGAATTCACCTTGACATTAAATTGCTTGACATGAGCATCTTTACATATATTTACAGTGGCTGTTACATAATTATAGGGAGTGTTAAAAAGAAAAATCATTTATCTATGGTTATATATTAACCTGTGGAGGGGGAGAAAAAGCTGTTAAATGCCTCCATAATATGAAAACATACAGAATTTACCTGTGGCTCTGTACACACATCTACCTCGAATTCGTCAAAATAATTCTAATGTAGTAGTTTCATAAATAAACACGAAAATGTATTTTTGTTGACAGAAAGCTTTGCAACTGGACTTTTTGTAACAGTGTAGCCTGCAAACAGATCCTGATGTCTGTAAGAGTGAGGCATAAAGCTTTAGGCAGGGTTCAACATCAGCTGGAGGACACAGAGGAGCACCAGGCATGGCTGTAACACTGAAATAAGCTAAAAATGATTTAATTTCGGCCATATAGAGGCACTGGGGATTTAAAAGCAGATTTGGACACTCTATAGAGTAGTTTACTTCTAGCCTAATTCCCTGCTGTCCTGGGGAGGAGGTGTCGTGGGCACCATGGCAGTGCTGGGGCTGTCTAAATGCCTGTGCTCTACAGGAGCAGGGAAGTAGAAGACAGCTTGCTCAAAGCTGGCTGTTCAGGACAAACATCCCGTCCACTGCAAAGTTTAACCAGAATTCACTGGGTGGCCTCTGATTATAAATCTGTACCCCCTGTACTGGCTCTGTAGAGATGACACTGGGTGAATTCATCTCTGTAGAGATGAATTCTGGTGAATAAAACGGAACTGAGATTTAGTTTTAAAGAGATTCTTCTTTCTTCTAGACTGTATGGGGTGGCAGAGTTGTTCATTCCCGCAATTTCCTGCTAGCCATTTCGGATATCAGAGAGAAATCTTTATACAGAACCAGGCTATCAACCAATAAAATGAATGGCTTTTGGTGAAACTAGTAATGCTTTTATCTGTCTCTTCCTGAACGGCCGCGCCTACATTCAAATTTGTTATGGGCATTAGGAATAACATCACTTCCTCAGTCAAGAAGAGATTTCCGGTTCATTTTAGTGGAGTTTAGATTTAGCCACTGTTAGTAAGTTAACAAGCAGCAAGCATGTGTGCTTAGTACTGGTCAAGAAATACTGCTGACAACATATAAAAAAATAAAATCCAAGTATGTGTCCCTTCCTATTCTTTCATTAGAGCAGTCTGACTTATTAACCAATTTGCAATTAAAACATAAATTACAATAGGAGAGATTTTTCTCAGCAACCTTATTGGTTCCCTCCTGGCCAAGGCAGAGAGCTCACAGGAAAGCAGAGACTGTTTTCTTCAATTTCACTTACATTCTGCTTCACAAACTTTAGCTGACAAATTTCTTAAGGCAAAGTTGTTTAAGACAAATTACAGTTTCAAAACATATACTGTCCTTTTGAAGTTTTGCTTTAGAAAAAACCAAAATTTTAAAAAAGACATTTATTTCAAATTATCTTTTAATTATCTATTTAAAGAGAGAATTGTTGTTTTTAAAAAAAGGTAAACAGTTTTTTTTAAAAGGAAGAAGAATGGTAACCCTAGCTGTAGGATAGTTAGCATCCATTTTTTCTCAGCAACCCTTAGAATTGCAAGGTACCATTTAAGGAGGCTGCATGTCATTGTCAGATAGCATAATAGAAGTCTATTTGTTGCTCACCAAATGATTTTACATGCTATCTAAGTTACACTGTATTAGTTAAAGGATATGCCTCGGTGTAGAATTAGCTGATTGACTACTCCTGCCTTTTATCCCTGGAGGTAGTTTACAAGTTCTTGTCCCTCTCAACTTAGTGCACAAATAAAACAAATACTTCCACAAAAAGATCTATTCCTGCATTGATGTTTGCTAACATTTTATTTAGGAATGCTGACACTTCTCCTATAGTCCTGAGCTGGCTGGGAAGAAAGACAATGGAACATGTACCTGATGTTAAACAGCAAATCGATCATTTTTCAAAGAAAAGCCGAACTTCTATAGGGAAGGACAAAATAACAACACAGACACAGGTAATGTAATGCCTGAAAATGAACATAACACAAGGCCACAGCTCTCAAATCAGTGCTTCTAAAGCATATTTAGGCACTTAGCAAGCATGTGCATTTCCTGAAATACCAATATGCTTCCACCTCTCCACTAACCTGGGGGTTACACCCTGATTCCACAGAACTATTGAACACTTTTTACTCCACACTGGTGACTATTTTTAGGAGCCCTGCACTCTTTTAACCATCTCTGCAGTTCTGAGCAGAGCATTTATCAAGCACCAATAGGGCCACTGCTGCAGAAGCCGATGCAGTTGGTTAACTTCAGTCTGGAAGGTTCACCAAGCTTCTCCTGCTAGTCTGGCTCAACTTGCAAAAGGCATCTAGTGCAACTGAAAATTAACAAAGGTTACATTATTTTACAGCATTAATAGGCTATAAAAGTTCTTTGTGACCGTATCCTCAGTTCACCTCACAACGCATTTCTTTGTGTTTCAGTCAAAGCTTATCTATATACAGTTATTTAAACTCATTGTAAATAAGACACACATTTTTGAATATTACTAGAAATTACATCTATAAAATACGGAATAAAACCTTCAAAACAAATGCATAAAGAAGTATCAAGGGAAAAATACTTTTTCATATGAATCTACCCAACAAAGTATTTTAATGAGCGCAGATCTATTAAGAGAATTCTCAGGATACTGTAATTATTATTCATTTTCTAGAATTGTTTCACCATGAAGCTTTATGCTACTATGGGGACTTTAATGTTTATGTTTTGCGATGGCTGCGTTGACTATTAAAAAGCAATTTGGCTGACATTTTAAGTCTTTTGTTGCCAGTTTTAATTGGATTGTTCACCAAGCATCAACTCCCCCGTTAACTGCAAAAATTACAGGCCGACGTCAGTTTATAGTAATGACTGTTTAATGATTTTATGCTTTCAGTATGCCAGCTTCATATGGATGCATGCATGATTAGTTTCATATCAAGACCTGTAATTAAATAATTGAATCCTCAACAAAAGAAACATCAAACAGGAAGACATCCTTAAAAAAGACTCCAAGATTTATCAACATTCTCATCCCAAATAAAAAATAATTAATATTTTGAGATCAAACAGTGCAAGAGCTGATGTTAAGAAAAAAAGTTCTCTCACTTTTTCCTACAGAAGAAATTTGCCTTTAACTGATTCAAAGTCTGAGAGCTAAATGCAGTGAGAACTTGCATACCATTCTGAAACCTAACTCCAAATTATTTAGAGCTCATTATTAGCTATTTTTGTTTACTTTCCAGACTAGGTGAAGCTGCTTTTATAAAAATAATTATAAGATATAAAAATAATTATACCGCAACTGAAACTTACAGTACTTACAAGCAAAGAAAAACAAGCCCACTGACTTCTCAGGAATTCACATTCTTGAAAGAAAGCAGATTACTAGTCTTTGTTCAGCTCTGAATCCTATGCCACCCCTACATATTTCAGAATTTCAAACACAGAAAAAATGGCTCTTAGAAGAAAACTCTTTGAAAGTGTGAAATATCCATGAAAATAAAGCCAGAACAAAGACTCACAAAGCAGGGCCAGCACAGCACAGGCAGTGAGTGCCTCCTCATACTGCTCAGAGGATTTCACGCCTGATGCTTTTGGCCACCCGACATGGGTGGAAACTTTCTGTAGGCAGCTCAGCATTTGAATTTTGAAAAGAACTTGGTTCTTTGATACTCACAAAGTCCAGGGGAAAAAATTACTGACCAAGGGCTTTCACTGTCTTTATAACAACAGTGTGCATCTGCAATAGAAAATTCGGGATACAGTGCTTCTGTAAACTGAGCCTGTATATTTATGGATTCTGATTAATTTTACACCTCTAAGGTGTAAAAAAAAATTACACCTACAACCATCAAACTTTATGTGTTACACAGTAAGTATTCAGGCAAATTTTAGCAATTTATAGCAACTTCAAAGATCGTACGTTCATCTGTTTTCAGGCTTGACTTTTATGGACTATAGTCACCTACTAGAAAATATTAACCTGCTGGAAAGTCAATAGGGTTTTAAGGTTTCATTTTTATGTACAAAAAGATGTATGCCTCACAGAATCATTCATTTTCCTTTTATTGCCAGGATGATGGCTTAAAACCTGTTGTGACCAAACTTCTGAGCAGATGGCTTTATTTGAAAGATTTAGGGGTAAATTTAGGGCCCATCTCTTTTTCCAGTTACAACAGCATGATATGGGAATAACTCCATTGATTTCAATTATGTTATTCTGCCTTGGTTTGCTAGCTGTTGACTGCAGAAGAAAACAGCTCAACTTTGAGAGGGTGTACCTACTTTTAATGTATTTAGAAATAGAAAATTTGCCACTTCAAAATACCAGGTGTGCAACACTCTATGATTCTGTTCCAGGAGCAGGGTTATTGTATTTGTAATTTAGAAAGGGATGAAGTACTGAACCAGTAAAATACAGGTTGGCACAAACTTACTTCGATTCTGAACATAAGACGGTCCAGCAGAGGTATGTGAACGGACCATAAACCAGCAGATGAAAACTCACGTTGGCAAAGGCAAGGTACCTCAAATTGATTGCTGAGATCTAAATTAACTCCAAGTCCTCAGAAAATGGCCCTGCGTATGTCTGCAAACGGCTCAGTGAAAACTTCTTTTCTATGTACAGGTTTACTAAAAGAATGTAGCAGCATGGAAAATAAACCAAACTGAACAGAAAGCAAAAAGACAAGTAGAGGTAAATCCTCACACACACATCTTGTAGGATAATTTGTTCTATTCTTGCCACTTCTTTTCAGAAAAAAATTGGTAAAAATAGAAGGGGTTTTACAACCAGATGAGTAGATTAGTGACGCTAAACTACACAGATTATGTCATCTAAAGAGAAGCAAAATGTAAATGATAGAGAAACATCATCATGAACTCAGTAGGTACACAACTATTTATACTCACCAAACAAGTATAGTGCATCACTAAATGAAACTGTTAGGAGAGAAATTTAAAACTGATAATAAGAAATACTCTGGAGTGGGTTCTGTTTGTTTGTTTTTAACAACAAATTTAACCTAGAAACTTGTTGCTACAAACTGTCATGGATAGAAGAAGGTTTCTAATATTTTTGGTGTAGAATTTCATACAGATAATTATTCATCCACACAGAGTAAGCAGGCAGTATACACACACATCTCAGTGTATCTAAGTTTAAACTCTGCATGTAAAAAGCAGGTATATGCGTGTAGGTATACAACATGTTTACACACACACAAAAGTCTCCACTGAATTTCCACCCAGTGGAAAGAACAGAAGTTAGGCTGGTATTTCCTCAGTTTATTTACAAAACCGAATTTTAATAATCTTGAAGGATTTCGTTTTAGAAGATTAATAGAACAGCATGGAGCACAACTGCATTCACTGATTGCTTCCTGCTCTAGGCAGAGAACCTCAACCCAATGCCAGCCATTGGTGAATTTCTTCCTATGTGATCAGGTCATGGCTAGTTTAGTCAGAAAACATTTGGGGAAAATAAGAGAAGCATGTAACTTACTCAGCCTGGTGAAACAAGCTTAAGGCAATCCCTTCTGATGGCTGAAAAAAAAGAGAGTGGATCTGCCTTGATGTCATGTACCACCAGTAATGCAAAAGTTAAAAGCTAAAGAAGAAATAGCTCATTTGCAGATCTCAGAGTGAGCTGGGTATTGACACTTGAGCAGCAATTTGAAACTCAACACATGATTTACTGTCCAGAACAGAATAGCCTCTTTCTAATCCTCATACTGATGTTTAAATTCTAATTTTGATGCCTACTTGCAGTCTTTTGAAATACATGACTCTTAGGAAATATTGGAAAATAAGCTCATACAGACTTTGTGAGCAGTACAAATGGGACTCCTGATCTTCAAACTGAATGATGCAATAACCAAGTAACAAAACACCCTCTGCCAAACTCATCTCAGCACTGAGTAACACAATAAGCAAGGAAACTGGGATAGAACAACTAGTTCTGTTCACTGCACTGTGCTTTATCCACCTGCCTTCCCCTATTATGGAATATCCAGACTGAATGCAAATAAAGGAGCGTACCAGGGAAGTGGAAGAAGTAGCTGGCAATAATATGTGCAGTAGTTACCTTTTACCAAAGAGGATGGACAAAATGGATGAATATCAGTAGACAGTTTCAGTGTATACAATTTCAAAATGATCTTCTAGAAGTAATTATTAGAGCTGAGTAGCAGCATTCAGCTGAAAAGGAACTTTTCAGAATTTCACATTAAGTAGAAATTAGGAAAGAAAAAAACATCATACACATTGAAAAGGAGAGGGCTGCTCAGACAGAGCTTTCCTCCTCCTCCTCCACTTTGTCTTTTACAATCTTATATTGAAGAAAAAGCAACACACCACATATATATCAAAATGAAGCATACCCTACTGCAGAAAAAAATACATGGCAGAAAAATGTTCGAGTCACCATGTCAACGAATTGGTTCCCACTGAAAAAAGAAGAATGGAGTATAAAGACATAATCTAAGCCAGCTTTATGGTAGTTCATAGTTCAAATTCAGATGAAAATTTTGCCTAATGTAGGAGGGAACATCAGATGGTTGCAGAGACACTTCCAGGCTAGTTTGCAGCCTGCAGTGATCTTGAAAGCTCTAATTCTGTCCTGTTGATCAGACATGAAAAAAGAGGAAAGGGAAGGATCTATCACCAGCTCAGTTCTGCAGTGCATGTGCCAGCACCTAGACTCGCTCTGCGAGCTGCAAAGCAACGGCACTGGTTCCAAAGAGCCTGTGCAGAAAGAACATCTGCCGAGCTAAAATTCATCTCCTGTGAGCATCTTTGCAATTCGATAGCACAATATGATTATATTGCTACATCATCTGTATTAATAACATTGCTGCATACATGTGACAGCACAGCTAATGCAAAAACGTTTACTTCAGGAGACAAAACTAAATGACAGAAACTGTAGTTGACATTTATGGTATTGATCGGGCTCCAACATTTATACAAAGTAAAATGGTTTGGGAAGTTTATTCATCTACTGATTAGTGATTCACCCCCTTTCAGATGATCCCTGAGGATGACAGCATTGTGTATGTTTGTGTTCATCTTCATTGTGAAGCATTTGCTTAATTTCACATGCTATAAAGGCAGCACTAAAATTATTGTGATTTAACTATACAAAACTAAACACATCATCCTGCTCTAAAAATGACTCTATTTCCCTACAGAAAACCTCTTCCAATCCCATAGCAACAGCAAAAACCTCCATGTCTCCTAATAAAAGCCCCCCCATAAGCGCTAGTCAAAGACAAAGCTCATATATAGGTTATATTATTAGAGAATCATTGAATGGCTGCTGTTAAAGTGAATGACGTCCACGTCATCACTCAATATTCAAAATCACCTGGAAGATTTCCAAAACAGATTTTTTGAGTTACAAGAAAATTGTGAACCTGGAATGCCACAGATTCCAGAGCAGGACTGCAGGGAGTTACTATTGGAAGAATACAGAGAGCACAAGCACAAGTGGTCCTTATGTGTACCAAAAATAGGTGGCAAGCTCCTATCATTAACGTCAATGCACTGAGATGCTCCCGAACCAGGAGCAGGAAGGGAAAAGCATAAATGGAGTGAGACAATGTCTTATTTTCCTTTCACATAGGCCAGGTGAACACAAGGGAACTGCCAAGTGCACGCTCTTGATGGACCTAGTAACACATGCCTTCTCTCTCACAGTCTCTGCTGATGCTTCCACTGATGCAATGAAGCTCTTTATTTTCTGTCCCAAGTTCTTACTGTCAAGCAAAACTGAGCAATGAATGGGGATACAGTTCAGTTGAGAGCAGTATTTGATTTAATATTCCTATAACACTTTGAACATAAAAATGCACTACAGAAGTGCTAAGTCTTATTAAGCTTGGCAATAGTGAACGTAGGGTGACAGGTTTCCTGAGACTCGACAGCATGGCTCACCAGACTCCAATGCATACAGGCATAACCAGGCAGTGCACAGAATACTTAAGGGTAGAAAGCAGAGGAAACACGACTCCTCATAAATCTAGAAAGCCAACCTTTACAGCTTTCATCTGAGCACGGGAGGCTCAGCTTTGGTTATTTATATGCAGTGAAGTAGCTTGCAAGAGATTAGAGAGAGTGAAGAAGGGAGAAGACTAATTGTGTACCAGGTATGAGGGTATCATTTGCAACCCTCTTCCTCACCATTATCTGATTTTTCAGGGGAGTATCTTGACAACTGCCTTTCCTGTGTGAGTCCCTTGCTCTGATGAGGAGCTTCACCTCCAAACAGAGATCTCTTCTTTGGGGAGATGTCACCGGCACTGACACATTTCCTGAAACGTTTGAGTTTCAGCACACATTCAAAGAAATGGGATTTTACATTTTAAAGCTTTACCATAGAGACACAGGCAACACTTAAATGCAAGGCAGGAGTCAGGGAGGCAGATTTCTCTGTCAGTGACTGCACTCTGAAGCCAGAGGCTGTTCTGACGAGGTGCAGGGGCTGGGCTGGCGCCTGGGGCAGCGCATCTGCCCGGACCAACGTGTCACCAGCACTCTGGTCATTTATTTCTTTACCTACCAAGCCAAGTAAACAGAATGTAGGCTAAATATAGCCAACAGGAGCTTCTTGTTGATTGCAGGAGGAACTAAGTAAAACTTTGTGCATAACGTGAAGTCCGTTTGAACAACCAATTTAGCTTTTTTTTCATCTACAAGAGAAAGACTGCATGAATTCTGAACGTATGCATGTATACCTGATGCTATAAAAACAGTCTGATTCTACTCTATAGCCCAATAAAAGACAAGATACCTGGTAATTTGCCTCTTTGTGAAGCAGTACTTCTCATCTCACACAGAAGAGATAAGAGATGGCATGGAAAGCTCGAAGGACAGCACTTTATCCCTTTGTTTGAAAATCTTCAATAGACAGCATTTAAAAAAAAAAACTAAATGAATTCTTTTCAAATGCAGCACAGACGAAAACAGTGCCTAGTCCAGGCTGGGCACAGTGACCTGCCCTAGTTTGTCACCGAACAAAGGCATAAAAGCAAATGATAAATTTCCATTTTGTTACACAATATTTCATTAGGGAGCTAATTAAACAAGCTCTACTCAAACACAGCATATAAACAATATTACCCTGGAAGGGGAGCATTTCTTGGAAGATATTAGCTGATAGCACTAACATAAATGATGTAATTTTTTTTCTTTTTCTCAACAGTTAGGAACAAAAAGCTTTTTTCCCCATTACCTCATCCCAAGTAGTTTTTCAAATCAAGCCCGTGTTCGCATTCATGCTGTCACTGATAATGGATCTTGTGTCAAATAAGAAGAGAGTAAAGGACCTGATAATAAGTGCAATTATAAAACATCAAAAATGGTAGATCAAAGTGGATTTCCTTTATTCCACTGTGTACAGTCACTTCAGAGCTTTTCAGTGTTCCTGTCATGCAGTCCTGACAGGATGTATTAATTTTCTCCATTATCCTAGCAACAAGTATGGCACACTTCAGAAAGCAGCTGACAAATGCAGCTCCTCATTATTGCTCTGTCTTACGTTTATTCATTTTGTTTATAAAAACACTTTTAAAATCCCCTGTTCCTGAGATTCTCAGGCATGATGATAGCTATCAAATGGCTGATAACCTTGTGATAAACAAAATTCAGGGACAAAGTCTCAAGCCTTCCAAGTATTGACACTCTTCAAAGAAGGACTGAAATTTACAGCCTCCGAAAATTTCAATTCCATTGAGCTCATGTTGGACAAGCTTGAAAACTTTACCTAAATATTGTTTTAATTCATCTTGGAAGACTATCAATTTTCTACATATTTACTAAATTATGGATGGGAATTTATGGCATAGATTGGCACTGTAACATACCAATTGCCTCTGGGGAAAAAAAAAAAGCTCAGCAGTTAAGCAAACTAGCTCAGCTTCATCCTTCCTGCCTCAGCCCCACGGGTACCATGACTCAACTCCTGGTGTGGCTGCTCAGGTTTATCACTTCAACAATAGTGAGAAGCTTCTGAAATGAAACATGCATGACAAGAAAATAGTTCTACAGCATTTTTCCACAGGAAGAAATTAGGAGAGAGGCTTTGAGCTGGTGGTCCCTTCAATAAACTCTGCTTATGCTTCCCAACATTCAGGCTTGGGGGAGCGTTTGCTTTTGAGCTGATCACAAATGCTGCAGTGGGTATTGCCAATACGTAAAGGAACACAGACTCCAACACTAAGAAAGCAAAATAAGGATCAAGAAAATTGCACAATATAAACAAGTGCATGCAAAATTAAGTCCTGAAGCAATACACTGTCATATAAAATTGCATATCCTTGCTGAAGCGAGTAAACCATGACAATCTGCACTACATGAGAAGATAATATTCACATAAAAACCTGAACACTATTAAAAGTGACACGCAGAATTTCATAGGATAAAATCCACTCTAAGCACGCACGCTAATGTGAAGCGCCATGTTCAAAAAGTATACAGTGTTAATCTGAATTTAGAGTATACTTAAGTAGTATTGACTTTCATGACTAGTTTGAAAAATAGATCTAAATTCACTAATTCAATTGACTGTGACGTGGCCCTACACAGCTGGAAATAAACTGAGGAACTACACCATGCTGCCATCACAAAGAGTATCTGTCTTAAATATTAGTATAAAAGCGGATGCAGCAGTTTCATATCCTATCATAAGAATATTATGGCAATGATGCGTAGAAGTGATTTACATCTTCATTATTTCTAGGCTGCAAGAATTGCTATTGCAAGTACTTTGCAGAGCCATTTGCTAACATTTAAGCAAGTTATGATTAATGCAATTTGAGTAGAATACATATTGGACAGATAGATTATAGTCCTGCTGACACTGTATGTACAATAATTAGTGCTGTGACAACAGCTAATTATTTATAATTTTAAAGCTTAAGGATTTTATCCATAAATATTGTGGTTGAAGTTAATAGATTGGCTCTTTCCATAGCCAAAACAAGGTGACAGAAATTATGCATTAAATAAATGAATGATTTCTTATCAATATTTAAAACTAATGTAATGCCAATCAGTAACATCCCTAGACATCTAAAGCACTGTTGCAAAGTACTACTGACAAAATTAGTATATGAAGCACCCACATAATCATCCCACTCGCTGTGCTGTGCAACACAATGAAACTTATTAAATGACAATTGAAAACATAAAAACTACCTCCTTAAAATTCAAGAGATCTAAGATAGCAGTATGAAACACTGCTCCAGCTGTATGAAAGACCATCTGTCTGTGGAAGAACTGGAGAGAAAACAAATTCTCAGATGGAATCCAAAGCAATTACTTCATTGATTTCGATACTGCTACTCTAGAAGAGCACATCCAAATTGTCTGGCCTGCAGTCAGCAGCAGGACCTGACCTACCTGCTAATGGCCAAAGTTCTGTTCTCTATAGAATGAACACAAACACCTAAGAATTCAGGTATCAGAATGCCAAGGAAACTGTGAGGAGTTCGCTCATGAATGAGCACATGATCTTTTCCAGAGTGGAAGTTTTGAGTTCAAAATATTCCAGCAAGTTTGAAACTTTAGGAAAAGAGATCTGAAAGACCTTAAGGTGATGTGGTTGGGATGGGGGAAGGAACAAATGTGTTTTGCTGACACATTAAGATAATGCACAACTTGCAGTAATCCCTAATGGGCAATGAAGGACCTATTGCAATATACATGGCACTTTTAGTTACCTGTGCCCCAGGTATAATTTGGGAGGGGAGAATAGCACTGAGGTGATTGCTGCAAGCATTAGTGCCTAGTTTTCCTACCCCTGCAAAGTCCAGTAATCAATGAGCAACTGATTTGTGCACAAACAATAGCTACTGGCAATAGCAGTGCGTGGCAAAAGCAGGCAGCCCACCACTGTGCCACAGGGCTAAGAGGTGGCCTGAGCTGCTGCCAAACTGCCTGGTCACAGCCAAACATTACAACGCTCAAATCCAACATTCCAGTGATCAAATCAACGAGGCACCGAACACCATATAGGGATGCAAACAGCATTTATGACTGAACTGTACAGAAATAACGACTAAAGCTCCAAAAAACAAGGTATTGCTCTAAATTATGAGATTTTCTTAAGCCCTTTTATCCATTTCCCTGTGAGTGCCTTTAGGCCCAATGGGGATCATTTCATGTTTTCCCATGACTGAGGAACATTATTTTACTTGAAACAAAAGCTGAAATCCTCACATCACCCTGTCAGCACTGCCTCCCAACACACTCCCGGGGACGCAGGCAAAGCTGAAGAAAGCTCAGCTTGCAAAACCTTGGATGTGCTCATCGTTCTCTGGGATTGGAGCGGCACACTGATTTACTTTCAGCTCTTCCAATTTTCCAGCATCACAAAACATTAATAATTGATGTTTCATTGATTTGATTATTTTCTTTAGAAAGCTGTCCAGTTCCTCCACAGCTCAGAGCTGCAGAATGCTCTCAGAGGCATTCACATTTATCACTGCTTCTCTGACTCACTCAATATCAGTTTATTAGCCTTAATTTGTACCTTTGTGTTTAACATCAAGGAAGTTGCTTTTTGATTGACTCTGAAGAAACAACCCTTAAAAACAGAAACTGAAACAAAAGCTTTCCCAGCAGAACAATTTTTAAAACCTAATGACACTTGAACAAACTTCTTGGTTTCATTTACTTGGGTAGCAACTGCTCAGTGCAACAAAGAAGCCATTTCTAATAGAAGACTCATATCCCCAGCTCCTTTAAGGCTTTTGGTATCAGATTAAATATTAATACAAAACAAACTGTACTGTTCAACTACTTCTTTGCATTACTATTCTGTGAGGGATCACTCGATGAAGCAGATATAAGACTGATGTCAATATTAAATGTACTTAGCTTTTCTTTAAAGTCAATGTGTCAATTTACACAAACAGAAAGGTACTCATCTTCCAGAACTTGGGATTTTCTTGAGCATCTGCATCTCAGAATCATCATGAGATGGAAGAACTGGTCAGAAATGCACTGAGGTTGAATTACATTAAGAACAGAAGAACCTAAGAAAGCAGTCAGACAACTGTGTCTCCCCATTAGCTTATTAAACTAACAGATCTGACACGACAAAAGCAGTCTTAATTTCTAAATATGTTGAAAAAGTGAGAAAACAGTCAGTACAAAAGATTCACATCGTACTTTTCATTACATTCCTGTCACAAACAGGTATACATGCAAATATCACTACAAATACCTTATTCTGTTTTATTTAGAATTCACCACCTTTTGTCCCATAGGCAGAGAAAGGTAAAGAACCAACTTTTTTTTTCAGATACCTAAAATACGTTCTCAACAGCATGCACTTGAAGAAGTAGCAAGATTTCCTGTCACAAGTGAAGAGCGAGACATGACATGCTCAGTCCCAGCTATCTCTGGCTAGGGAAGAGCTCTCTGGCAATGCAAATCAAAGAACTCAGATCTATGAGGGGCTCCAATATCACTGCAGAAGCACAGGCTTCTGTAGAAATTAGTCCAAGTAGAGTACCTGACATAAATTTTAAGGCCACTAATTAGGAAATAACTAATATTAGCGTGCCTTGAGCTCAAGTGGAAGCACGTGAAAGTAGCATGTAACCAACAGCAGTAACAGCCACACACCAAATACAAGCATTTTATCAACACATGTGAGCAACGTAACCAGAAAGGCAGAAACTATAATTGATGCTCAGGTGTCACAGGAAAACATGTAACTAGCACCCAAGTAACAGAATTTACAAGGTAAAGGAGGGTTTTAGCACTAGGTTTTGCAAACTGACAGGACATCCCAGCAAGAAGTGTGTCACTACTGAATAAATCTAGTAAAGTTTCATTTTGAAATCTCAAACTGGCTGATCAGATTTACCATTCTTCAAAAACTATCCCCACAGCTACCACCGATTGCCTGGTGCATTTATGTTCACACATATTCAACAGCAGCTGAGAGCATCCCAGCTTCCCTGGGATCCGTGCAGTTTCCAGTAGACCTTATGTCCTTTAGATGTATAATAAAATAGGGAATTAAGTGATTAAGTGCAATCTGACCCAAGTTCCTCTTTCTGCATTATCATCCAGAGTCTCTTCACACACCTAACCTGTCGATGCAAATGTCAGCTTGAAGCCCTACTGTAATCAAGACTGAAACTGAGAACAGATGCCTAAAAAATGAAGCAAAAGCAGGAAACCACAAAAAAGTATGGGTGACAAACTGTGTTCCTGCAGATTTTAATGTTTCTTTTTAAATCATAATTGGCCCTAATTGCACTACTTATATGTTAATGCACAACACCTGGCCTCAGCTGGATAGGAAGAGGCTAACAATGTTTTCCTCTCACCTCATTGACAAGGAATTAAATACAGTCTTACAAAGCTGGGCTTGCCAAATATAAGGCACCAATAATTAGGGCAACGTGAAAGCAATCTAATTTAGTCACAAAAATTAAACATGTGCAAAGCTACTGAACATTCATTTTGAATTGTTAAGGAATTAGACTGAAAATAAGTCCAAAACACACAGATACAGGAGAAAAATAAGAACAAGAGGCAAAGCTTGATTAAAGAACTTTTCTTTTGGCTTAAAAGCGGAAAGTGACCCTCCCCCACACAAAAAAACCCAAACCAGCCAAAAAACCCCAACAAACTAAAGAGAAAGACTCAGTTACCTCATGGACAGGATAAAAAAATTTCCAGCTGTTCTAGCTGGACAGGTAATCTACTATATTATCCTTATAATAGAAGTTCACATAGTGCTTCACTGACAAAGGTAAGTGCCCACAGAAAACTTCATCTGTCAGAATAAAACAGTGATAAGGAAGCTCAAAATGCCAACCCAGTTTGCAACCAAAGAGCCTCCTTCCTACAGAGTTGCCCTGGACCAACTGGAAATCATGTTACCTCTCACTTTTGTAATCACTGAGCCACTGCCAGTACAACTGCTGTTAAAAATATCCCCAGCTACTTCACTTTATCTCTTTAAAACACCTGCTTTTTCAGCAAAATTACCGATGCTGTACAAGTACTGCTCCTAAAAACACTCAATTATTGCTGCTAACCAGCACATCTCTAGAATTCATTTCAGAACTTCCAGTCTTCAGCATCTTGCAACCTGAAAACAAAGAAAGCCAGATAACTAAGCACTGATGTGTGCCTTACCCAAGTGTACACCAACTTTTTCCACCTAACACTACACTACAGCACAGCCTGAAGGATTCTGCTGAGCTTCTGTAGGTCATACAAAATATATTCTTGAGATATGATCTGGTGAACTCTGACTCTTCTGGCTATCCATTCAGATTTCCCAATAATTCTAACTGGTTTTTTTTTTTGTAGTAAGTATGTTCAGGAAATATTTATTTGAGACTTAATTTTTAGTTCTGCTTTGTTTCAGAAACTTAGTAATATCCTCTTGAACAGAAACACAACATAATTAGCTGTATTTTGCTAATTTAACATTGTTTAAGAAAATATGGCTTTAACTACTGGGTTTATTTTAATGTTCTAATTAGAAAATTCCTAAACATTATTATAGATCAAATTACTATTGTCCTATATGATATTCTCAGAAAAATTACACAGAAAAGCTAAATCCATTGAATACACTGTTTGCTAAGAACAAATCACACCAAATTTCTATTACTGACATGCAGAGATCATTTATATGTCAGAAAATAAATCTGCATATAATAAAACTCAGCTCAGTTTTTAAATTAAAATTCAAACACGTTCAGAACAATACAATTTAATTTCTTTCTAATATTGTACAAAATGGAACAAAAGAAAATTTCGTAAGACCTGTTTCCTCGAAGTCAAAAACAGCTTATAAAAATTTGGCCTATTAACTAGAAAAAGGTCACTGAATTCCCTGTGCATGGTTTTCCCAAGGACACTTATGAGCTCAGTCAAATTCTGGAGCTGCATCTCTCTCCAATGAAGTGCCAGAGGAATTAGCTCTCAGAATGGTGTCTCAGCAAACAGCTGGGGTACAGCAGGAGGAGCCAAGACCTCTTTTGTGCACACACCCCCCAACAGCTCCACTGGCCCTTGCATCCCTCTGTAATTCCTCCTGTGGTGTAAACTAATGTTGAAGTCAGCTCTCTTCTCTCTCCCAAGTAACACACCCATCCCAGCTCAAGCCAATCACAGCTTTCCACTGAACCATTACATAATCTTTACACCAGTCATTTTCCCAGAAATTTAATGACAGGAAAGTTACTTCAACACCATTGCCATTTAACACAATAAAACACTGAATGTTCATGTACGTAGAGACATATTTCAGAAAAAAGAAAAACAATCTCTTTGCATACTACCTTTTCCTCCAGTTACCTCTTATGCCATTTGTCCCACTACTAAATACTTGCTAGAAATGACCAAAATAATGGACCTGATATGCCCACACAGACAATTAAGAGTCAGTTCTAGAACATGTGGATAGAAAAGAAGTATAGAAACACTAGATGACAGTGAACACAAATCACTCATCATGTTGTGAAAAGCAGAAAAGACTCAAATCTAAGACTCCTAAATCTATTTCTAAGCCCAAGTCTGGTATCAAACTTTGTACAAATAAGGGCACATATTAAACACATGTAAGCACCATGCTTTGCATGCATCATTGACAAATCCCCCATTTAAACCTTCTTGGCTTTTTAGTAACAGTATTTAGAAACACCAGCAGAAGATATAAAATTCAGTCTTTATGAAATTTAGAGCCCCATCCATCCACCAAGGAAAAAAAGCAACTTTATGAGAGTTCAGGAAGAAAAATCTAAGTCTGCAGCAGAATGTAAGAGACATTCCTAAAGGTGTGTTTTTCCCATCATATTTTAGGTTTGGGGGGAAAAGATTTAATGTGAGATGAGAGGCTATACTTTATATATTGTCTAATTGACACAGAAAAAAATAGTAATGTTTGTGAAAAATCAATAGAGAAAGATAAATCTGAAAATAAATAGTGATTTAAGCACTCAAGAGTGTGAAACAGAATGACAAAACATTCATTACAGTTAAGGCTGACATTCTATAACAAATGACTTTGTAACTCACATCTGACAATACCAGATTTTATAGGAGAGAATTCATTTATAGGGACAATTAGGTAAAGATTTAGTATTTAAACTTAATTTCTCACTTTTTGTCAATTTAAGTTATGGCTCTCTTATTTATTTGTATTTTAAAAATCACAACCCATTTTGAAGAATTCTTTTGGTGAAAGCTAAAATTGTATTGTACTTACGGTTACTAAAATATTGATTTGTAACATAGATCAGCAAATACAAGTGCTGATGTAGCTTCTTTCCCAAAGGAAACCAGAACCTGCAATGGTCTTTACACTGACTTCAATTTGACAATCAGAAAACTACAATTTTCATATTGAACCAACTTTTGAACTAACTGGTTTGAAGCTATCAGTTTTCCTTCACTGAGAATGAAACGCTTTATTAGAAATTCTCTTCATTTCCCTCCTCTCCATAAACAACAGAACTTGCTGGCAGTTGTTTTATACCCTGAAGCATCTCTACTTATTTTCCCAAGTGATACTTGCCAGAGGAAGTCAGTTCCTTTTCTTTAAATCTGATGGCAATTTTTCTCATTCAGGTTAATTAAAGTAGATTTACATTTGGAAAAGAAAACAACGGTCTTTGCCTTCTTTACATGAGAATCTTCTAATATCATAAAGAAAATACAACTCAGCTGAAAACATCATATATGTGTCCTTGACTGCAAGAACCGATGGAATAAGGAAAAAGATCCTACACAGGAAGAGTTAATAGATAAATGCATATCTTGTAATATTAAAAATAAAAAAACCCAAACACACAGGTTCTTGCTTTGGCTCTTTGGAGGATTATGATTCTAGAAGTCCAGATTTTGAAGAAAACCATATTCAATTAATAACACCATAGTGATTTAACTCTGCTTGTTGTCATCCTGAAGCCCACCACTTCCTGTGAATACAAATCTTTAATAATTAGGTTAGCATTTAGAAATAAGGGCTATCAACCAGTAAACAACCAGTACACGTATTACACTGTCCTCTAAGTCACACTGCATGGGTAAGACTTTTCCATTTTGAAGAGCCCAAATCTTCCTCTTGTGATATGTTAGTCATTGATGTTTTTACAGTTGTACCTTTAATTACCCTTTCTCTCACTTCAGAGATTCAGGAAATAGAGCTTGTATCAGTAAATATCACGAGAAATCCTTGTCTGACATTTCAGCCTGACTTTTGAATTTAATATGCATTTTTTCAATTATGTTTATTAATAAGGTTTGAGGTAACTTTCCTGTTATTAATACGACTTGCTTTGCCATAGCCCAATACTGCTGAGGCACCCACATATCTTACGAGACACACACGGATCAGAGAGGGTTTCATGCTTGTACAGGAGAATGATTTCCATTTGAGAGCTGCCATATTCTGTGGAGGTAAGGGAAGAGCTGGCAGTGCTCCAAGCACATCTGGAGAACTTGTCTCTGCTCTTCTCACTCCCACACATGCTCTGGGGACCACAGAGGAAACGCTTCATACACCCCCCTCTCCACCCTCTTCCCCAAACCCCAAAACAAAACAGGCATGAGGAAATTAAAGAAAGCAGCTCTGGATAATTGAATTGATTATAACAGGAACATGACAGCAAACAGGAATTTTGAGGGGATGGTGTGGCTGGGGAGATCACACCAATCCCAGCAACACTGCCCTAGGAAGTTGATTTCAAGACTGTCTTTTATAAGAAGAAAATTCTTGCTGATCACTACTATTCAAGGTAAACTGAAGGCTGAAGCTACTCCTCCCAAATGTACTAGTTTACATGGAAAAAAACAAACCAGAAAAAAGCGCACATTTATGAACACAGATGGAGAGATGTCTTCTACACTCAGATTTTCTGTTGTACTAAAAGGGTATGAAGAACATCTCTTATGTGCCTTGACAGACTGTTAGATATATTTTTAGTTAGTAGAACCATTAGGAAAAATATTAATCTAAGAAGTTGTTAGGAGTCAATTCTATCACATCTTTGAATTAGATGCTGCAGAAGAAAATGAGATTTCACAACCCAGTAACAGAACTGCAAAGCCTAGTGGGAAAGATTTTCCTGTATTGTTTATTGTTTTGGATTTAAAAGATCAGCATGCACAAACACACAGAAGAAAATGATGCAAATGTCAATCTGTAAAGCTCCAGCTCTGCTGACTGAGCCCAAGTGAGATCCAATGGCATCACCACCAGCAGGGGGGACAGGCCTTCCTCAGGCAGCCACCAGCTGCGGCATTTGGTGACTCTTGGAAGGAAAACAAAGTAGAAAAATAAAGATACAAAAACCAGCTGTAGGGTTGAATTTCCAAGAGCACCCTTTATAAGATCACCGAGGCCTCTCTCTCCAATGAGATCAGAAACATGTTTGCAAAGAAATATGGTTATTTTACAAATATATTGTCGAAACAACTGGACATGGATCAACTCACTCATGAGTTGATCTTTCTTTTCTCCTCAGTTTAACTGAGAACAAAATCATAGGATATTTATATGTATTATCAGAGAAAAGAAAGGAATTTTTTCCCAGCTGACCTTTTAAAATAATTCTGCAGAATTGTGACCTTATGATAGCTGAGCTTGTGGATCTTTCTCGGCAGTGAAAAGTCACAGAGGCAGTTCCCACCTTCCTGAGTGCCTAGAAACAATCTCAGTGCTACTGGGGAATCTGGTACTAAGCAGTCAACCTCCACTAGCCATTTCCAAGCCTTCAGCCATAATGGGAATGTGGGGGAGGAGAAAGGAAGAGAGCATCAATGAAAGTAACCCCTGAGCATAAAACACAACTAAAAGTAAGTTGCTATGTTATTTTCTGTTCCAGTCATGAAAACTAAACTTACATGAAAACAGACATGACAAACAAGTTTGAACTGATGGGCAAGGCCCAACTTACATGAAGAGACTGAGCATATTAGGCTAGATCTTGCCTCTACACCTCTCAAAACCTAAATGGAATCCAAACAAATAAGCTGATCTGAGAAATGATAACAGAGCAGTGTGAAGAATCATTTTTTAGGTAAAAAGAAGTCATTAAGCAAGGAACATGGTCAAGCCAGAAGGTGCTGCATGAGCTTCAGACCCCTGCCCCCCTCTGACTCACAGTGCATTACCATGAACAGAAAACCATCAGTATGGGAAAAGTGAAGGAAAGACTAATGGTGCAAAATTGAGCTTGCAGCCTTTCATACTTGAAAATCTATTGAGAGTCAGCTTTTCCTGTGATGCAAGAGCTGATAATTTCATTAGCTGTGCTAGAACACAAGTAAGTTGAGATATTAACCAAAACAATTAAATGGAAGACAAAACTTGCTGAAAACAAAACCTAGTGGGCTTTCCAAATGTGATTTTTAAAGCACATTTGCTACAACTGGTTTTTTTTTTTAAATTCCCTGCCAGGTTTTCATTATCCATCAGCAGGTCTTCACTGATCACATGTCAATTAATAAACCTGCAGACAAGCTGGATACTGTAAATTAATTTAATGTGTGAGAGAAAACTTGGAGAAACCACAATTCCACTCGACCTCCTCTGGTTACTTTACCTAGCTTGGCCCCCCTGTACAACTGCATCGTGAACTAGTTCAGGGTTCTGCACTGAGAATTAACAGAGAAAAACAACAATTTTTTGTATAGGTCAGTTCTGATCTTGAGCAGAGGCAGGGTCACCAGGCCATCACAGAGATGGCAGGTTGGGGCAGTCAGGGTGATCTATGGTTTGAGTGTATTTGAAGAGGGATGAAAGAACAGGCTCAGGGTAGCATAAGGAACAGTGCCCTTCCCACCCCTGCAGTGCTTCCAGTCCAAAACCTGAAATCACATAGGAACTGGCTTCTAATCATGCCCACAGTACTCAGAATGGTATTTAAAAAAATAAAATTAAAGTGAAAACATAGAAGTCATCTGGCACATACCTATGCATTTAGTTTTTCAACCTCTGAGTGAGTTTACAAAAAAAAGGCAAGAAAAGAATTTAATTGAGCTACGGACTGTGGAATACATGCTGACTGAATTGGAACCATGAAGAACTACTAAGGGCAGTCGTACACTCTTTTCTGGCTGTCTCTTCTCTACTATGCCATTCCCAATGCAAACATGTAGGGAAATAGGAGGACCCATCCTGTAAGAGTTTCCTCCTAGCAGTACAGTCACTGAAATCAACACCAGCTTTGAGTGTGAGCTGGGAAGACAGGGACTCTTGTGTAGAAATGGTTTCAGAAAGAAAGTATTTTATAACAAGAAGACTTCTTCTTATTTAATCATCTCACTAAGTATTTTTGTCATTCTGGGCAAACAGCCAGGAAGGGGGAAAAAAAATCTCCTGCAATCCATGAAAAAAGAGAACACATGAAATTCATAATGTTATGATTCAGCCATCTTTTCTACTTTTCACAAATACAATACATTGTACCTTGAATTTGAAATAGGCTCTACTTCCTGCCAAATTTCTTAAAGAAAGAATAAACTTTGCAGACATCATGAAAGCTGCCTCAGGGTGTGTTTGGCTGATGCCCTCTGTGCTCTTAGGGCTGGCTTAGGGCTGGCCTGACCACCTCTGCTTAGGGTGGACTCTGACAACCAGGGCACCCTCACTGCCTGTTGTAGTTTCTGACAGGAAACCTGGACGGCTGATTATGAGCACTTAAATGCCAAGATCCCTTATTAACTATTTCACTGTAGAATTGTGCTAAAACAAAATGGAGGTAATGCACTTTCCAATGCAGCAAGACAGTCTTATGTCCTGACCTGTCATCCATTTGGAAAGATGCTGTGTGAGAACCACATTAATAATATATTTATCTCTCTTTGGCAGCATTTTTAAGTACTCTTTTGGATATTGAGAGAGGTGTCAGCTCAGGGAAACTGCTGCTTAAGGAGGTTTTTTGATGGGACTGCATTCACTGCTGGATGGAATACATACCTTTCCTACATGCTTCATCCATGGAAAAAGAATACATCACTTCAGTAGCTTACCTAGGATTCGAAGTGCACAGCATGAGAGTATGTTGTTTCCTACAACATCTTCAGGACCTCGTTATTCTTTTTTAAGCCTGGCTTCCACCAGCTACATGCTCTTCACATGAGTTTCTCTTAGCAACCTCTTTCCACAATTACATAGATTGCATGTACACTTTTTTTATTTATCAGTTTTTTAAGGACTCCCTCTATTTCCTCCCTCTTTCTTCCTTCCACCACAGTTTGTTTCTGGGTAATCCCCATCTCTCTCTCCCAGCCTTACGTGCATCTTTATTTCATTGTACATCGTCCTTCTGTCCCTGTTTCCTCTGTCACCTTCTCACGACACACCACCACAGTTCATGCTGCATGAGGCCACTGCATCACGCCAGTGAAGTGTATTTCTGACCTGGAGTGGGCACCTACAAACAACTGAGCTGCTTGGGGTTAACCACAGCCACCCAAGGCAGAGTTGAGGCTACTCCTCCACTTCTGTGTCAATGCTTCCAAGCCATATGATACAGAACTGAACAATTCCTGGATTATTTAAAAGTGTTCAATGGGACATTGCTACAATTTCTGAAATAACAATTTAGTAACAGGATCTTATTTTCCACAGCTTCTCCATGAAGACAGATGTTTTTCCTATACACAAAACCAGAGTAGTAGTATTTAAAATCAGTATCCGAGTGAAGAAAGAATTTTATACCACTTAATTAACATAAAGCCATATAAACATAAAATATAAGGATGTTAATATCCCTGAGCTGAACAGTTTTGCTTCTAATAAATTAGGCTTTTCAATTATTAACTTTTACAAATTTAAAATACTTGAATCTGGTTTATAAACAAAATATATGGTTCTTAGTGAAGAACATCAGATTTTCTCAAGTCCAGTATCTTCTTGCCTCTGAACC
Organism: Machaerirhynchus nigripectus; assembly: GCA_013397975.1. Classification (NCBI taxonomy): domain Eukaryota; kingdom Metazoa; phylum Chordata; class Aves; order Passeriformes; family Dicruridae; genus Machaerirhynchus; species Machaerirhynchus nigripectus. Next base: position 763,351 of record VZRQ01006958.1, read on the forward strand.
TGGAAGCTAGTCTGCCCTCCAAGCCAAGCAGTCAATCATTGTCCCCTGCAAGTGTTAAAAAAGCAAGAATTTCAATGACAGATTATAAAACTGCCTCTATGACAGGACTAGAATACTGGGTTTCTTTTACTTTAATGCCATAGGAAAAATCCTCAAGTAGAGGAAGGCTGCAGAAATTCTTCTTCTATTTATGGATTTTTTTCCCCTGTGTTAGTTTTACTGGCACAAACTCCTAAAACTAATAATGGTGGTATAGACAGGCTTGCTGGTAGCCTCATCTGCCCTTCTCTGGCATTATTAATGCATCATGTGTGACCTCTAGGAAGGCTTCAAAGTGTCTGAAGACTCTTGAGGAGGAGACCCGATAGAGGAACAGCGTACTGAACACTTCTTGCAATACATCGCTTATAAAGTATTTCAGAAGCCTGAAAAACAGATGAAAAAAGTATAAACTGAAAGGATTGAAGGGCCACCACAAACCTGTTAGCTCAGAGAGCTGTGAAGGATGGAAGGAAAGCACTACATCTGCTATGTTTGAGCTTCATATTCTAGAGGAACACAAAGATGTCAAGAGCCCACACTTGGGTCTATGTTCAGAAACTACATTCCTCTTGAGGAAAAGTGTCAGGCAACAGCTTAAAACCACAGATAAACAAAATATAAGTGTGAAATAGGAGAATCTTTCTTACCCTAAAGTGTGGCAGAGGAAGTGAGTAGATTTAGGGATGATACAAGGCCCTAGATAGAAAGAGGAGATATTTCCTTTCTCAAAGCATGGAGATGAAGAAGAGAAATAACAAACAGGAGGAGAACAAATTCCTCCATAGTCTCGATTTTCAGAGGAGGAAATGTGGCACTGGGTCTCTTATTCCACTTGGACCATGGCTGTGTGCCAAGGCACTGCAGAATAGCTGAGATATACTCCAGCTAAAGTACACTAAAAGTACACAAAAATCTGCAGAGGCAAAATCTTGTTCCTTTCAGTATCAGTTTGTAGCTTTTAGTAACCACAAAACTCAGAGAATGTGGGATTTTCACTTTCTAAGAGCATAAATCAACCAATAAAACTGAAGATCAAGGATGTTTTCTCCATTTGTCTGGTCACTAAGTGGCAGCACATGCTTAATTTCATAAATAATTCAAAGTAATAGGAAATATTAACTTTAAAGTAATTATTAGCAAAAATAGCGCTTTCTATAGGAAGCACAACCAGCAGCATAAACAAATACTTGTACTCTTGGGAAAAATTACATTTACATTCATTAAATGCATATTTTTCAAGGACATCAGTGTAGATAAGCATAGGTTGGGGCACAGCATTTCTTGCAACTTATGCATGATGCTGCATGGAAAAATGTGTTTGGCTCAATCACAGCTTCAGAAAGGAACTCGGGTGAGACATGCAACAGAACTACAGATAAATCCAGACATCTTAGCAATAGAAATTAAAAGTCAGACTTTTGCATTCTTGTATAGGATACCACTCTTGTTTGTGCTCCTAAATAAAGTTGACCCCACCAGGAATGGACATTTTTTTTCCCCCTCAACTGTTAGCACAGGTTCCCTGGAATATTGCACTTCTCAAGCCATCAAATATGTATCAGAACAAATGAGAGCAATCCAAACGAACAACTTATACTCCCTGGTTAGATTATGTGTGTCATCCACACCCATTAACAAAACAGAACTCTTCAGTAAACTCTGGATAATGTTTCATGCAGAAACCAGGAGACATTGGGCAGGATTTTTCTCAACTCTCCAGCAGAGCAGGTGAATTATTTGGTATACAATCACGCTGACTGCTTGGTGAGTGTGTTTGGGCTACTGGAACATTCCAAGGATGAGACACTTCTGTAAAACACTGCAATATGACTGTTCACTGGCTATTTTTTATACTGAAGTTATAGCATGGTAATCACTACACAGCTGAAAATCGGGAAACAACCATCACATTACCTGTAAACTAAAAAACCCTCAGGCCACACATCACATCTTTCACTGAGCTGAGATCTCTATGTGTGCATAGATATATTTTTAATGCTGTCAATCAACTGTTATGTACCGTGTGCAGAAATTACATTAACCAGTGTATGGATTTGCACAGCAAGACTACAACAGGCTCTGAATGTTATGGGGAATGAGGGTAAGGGTAGGGAGAAGATTGCTAAATGTTACAGAACTTCAAAAATCTGGAGTAGTTTTCAAAGCATTATTTTCAGGGGAAAGTTGTAGGAAGCAGGTTTATCACTTAACCTATTTGTCTAATCTTCTTAACACATTCCTTACTGCAATATGACATTTGGGTGTTTTTTCTGAAATTTTAACCATTTGGAATGAACCTCTCATACCAGGTCCCTCATACCTCAGGGTGTTCAGGGATGAAGGAGGGTTATTTGGATTCACCTGGACATCTCTGAGGATGATGTTAGGGACGATGTGTTTTTCCTATGTCACTGACGACTGTTCCTCTGAAACGCTCCAGGGCCCCCAGCTGTTTCTGGAACAGGAGATATGCAAGCTGTGGTAGCATTAACCTTTATGTCAGTCTTGCATCCAAACTGAATGCACCCAAGTCCTCAGAGGCCTCTGGGCAACCAGAAAATGTTCACACCACATTGTGCAGAGGCTGAGGAGACTTCAGCCCAGGGCTACAGCACTCAGGTCTCTGCTCTTGCTGCTCCCTGTACTCGTCCAGCAAGGACAGCACTAGGGAACAAGCCTGCCAGAGGTTTCCTCCTTCTGCACTCTAAAAGACCTCTGCTTAAAGCCACTTAAGCATGATGGAAAGGGCAGACAGCTGATTGAAACTACTACAGAAGAGAGAAGATATGATGAAACCATCTGGACAGAAACCAGATAAACAGAAACAAGGAGTGAGGGGGAATCATTAAAACAGAATAAAATGAAAAGGAGAGAAAGGGGGAACACCCAAGAACAATTGGAGCAGGAACAGTGAGATCAGATCTCCTGAAGACTGCTGCGATGACTTGAATCTGAATGTAAAGTCCATAAGGAAGAAATTAAGTAAGAGAAAAGGTCTGGAGCAAAGCTCAGGCTTGGAAAGGGAGTGCATGGGACAAGACCAGGGGAAGAACGTCATGCCAATTTCAAGGAAAGGAGTGGAGAGAAAAAAGAAACAAACCAAACCAAAAACCCCCACAAAACAAACAAACAAAGCCACCAAAAACCCAAACAAACAAACAAAAAACCACCAACAAAAACCTGTCAGTTAACATTTGTGAAACCCAACAGCAAAACATGGATTTCTTTTCCTGTCACTGTTGGTTTCAAAGAGAAGATGACAGCTTCCTACTGCTATCAAACATTTGCCAGCTCAAGTAGAGTAAACGGTAATATTTGAACCTAGATGTTGCAAACTGTTCAAAACCAACCGATGCCAGATGATAATTACACTTCTTAGTTTGCTTTTTTTATAAATCTACAGAGTTGCAACTTAAATCAATGAGAGCTATTCTTAGTCATATATTGCACGAATATTTGAAGTTGATATTTGAAGTATTCTAAAAAAAACAGGTGTTGAACAGTTCAAACTAGATGCCCAAGTTTAGCAGGTATTTTTCCCTTAATTTATATGTATGTGAATCCCTACCCAAAAATGGAGGTAAATAACCCCCATCATTTCCCAGAGAAATACATAAACATATATGAAGTATTTGAATATCATAGTGATGAACACCACAGAATTGCCAATAGGAATTTAATACTACTGTAAGAACAAGGTTTGAATAGTGGTAATGGATAAGGCTTAAGGTTATACACTGAACAATTAAAATGAACTAAAACATCAGTTTGTCATCATGGTGGCACGGTCTATTCTGTGGACTCAAAATGACCGGAGGGAGAGGTCACAGGCAGAAAATGCAGTCAGTGACTATAACACAATATATATATATACATACAGACATTTAATTCTGACACTAGAAATATTTTTGATAACTAGATTTGATGTTCTGAGACTAATGATCATTACTGTAAGAGAAGGAAGAATAAATACAGAAAAGCAGCATTGTTTCACATGAAAAATTAAACAACCCTGCAAATGCACCTGTAGGCACAGAGCGATATTCAGACGGCTGTGAAGATTCAAGTTTAACAGAGGTGGCAACACATTGTTAAACTCTTTTTGCTAGGAGCCTTTAATTTCCCAGTGAATGTTTATACTTACTGAGCAATATAGGAACATGAGCTTCCTTTGTTCCAGACATCTTTCCCTTGGCACATTTCTGTTCACAATACAGAAGATCACTATTCCACCTTCCTTGGGAACGTGTTTTATTTGATTTCATGGCATAGTAATATACACAATATACACACATTCTTATTTCATTCCCCTGCTCACTTCTCTGTGATCTCTGACTATATGAAGAATAAAGGTCGAGATTTCAATATTTGCTGTAACAACGTGATGAAGCAAATTCTGCTCCCATATAAAGGGGTTTATACAGCAGGGCTGAAACCTTCTCATTCATAAAATGTATGGATTAGTCAGCATGTAAATGATAGCAATAATTAAATTAATTTAGTCACATGTATTTACACATAATGAGTGCCTTTGCCATGAGCTATTATTAGCACTTACAGGTTAATTCATAATGAGACAGCAGAACTAAGTCTTATGATGCCAGGAAAGTGCTTGAATTTTAGAACTTCTAGAGCACAAGATCATGTTCTGTTCCTATTCTGGCAACTGGCTCAATGAATGTCAAAAAATGCAGCCCTTCCTCAGGTAAAATTCCCAGTTCAAGCAAATGTTTTCCCCCTAGGAAACACTCAGAAGCCAAATAAAAGTACTGCTACTTTTTTAAACAAAACAAATAGTGACTGGGCTTTGCCACCAGAGCTGAGCTGGGCTGAGCTGCTCGGGTGCCCTGTAATTGCCAGCTCACAGAACACACTGCTGTTGGAGCTCGCTGCAGTCACATTCACTCGCTGGGTTTTTAAAACAAAACCAGACTGACATATAACTTGAATTCTGGACCTTGTTAAAAAAATTCTAGGCCAAGGGTCATCGTTTCCTATGCCTTAATGTTGATAGGGCAGTCATGAAGTGTAATGCTCCAGTGTGAGATAATAAAATGCCTTCAGTGCATTCCTCTGCCTCCCTAGATGCAGCAGTCACAAAAGAAGAGTAGCACACAACTGCAATAGATAATGAAAGGGAAGGCAGCCTTTTACACACTTCAAATGCTTTTGTAAATGTATTTAAAAACACTGATCTATCGCAGTAAAGTTAATATACTGTTTTATATTCAAATTTAAGTCCAATTTCTCTGGTTCTCATGAACAATGACAGCACCTGATCTACATTTGTTTCAAAGCAATTTAACTTTTTGCAGTGGTCTCAAAATAGTCACATTCCAGCCCATGGATAAGAAAATCACTGTTAGTTGTATTCTAAAGAAACTCTCTGTAAGGTTTAGACAAGCAGAATTCTCCTCACACTGATTTTTGTTAAGGATTGCCTCAAACCAGGTGCAGGACTTTGCACTCGGTCTTGTCAAATTTCATGAGGTTTGTGCAGAATCACCTCTCCAGCCTATCCAGGTCCCTCTGGATGGCATCCCTTTCCTCCATCATCGCCCACACCCCCCAGCTCAGTGCCACTGGCAAACCTGCTGAGGGTGCCCTTGATCCCACTTGTGTCCACATGACAACAAAGATGTTAACCTGCAGTGGTTCCATTTCTGACCCAAGCAATGTCACCCACTCCTCACTGGCCTCCACTTGGGCACTGAGATGTTGACCACAACTCTTTGAGTCCAACCATCCACCCAAGTGGTCCGTCTATCAAATCCATGGCTCTCCAGGGTAGAGACAAAGATGTCGTGAGGACAATGGCAAACGCTCTGCACAGTTCCAGGTAGATGATGTCATTTGTTCCTCCCTTATCCACCAACACTGTAACCCTGTCATGAAAGGCCATCAAATTTGTCAGGCATGATTTGCCCTTGGTGAAGTGATGTTGGCTATCACCAAACACCTCCTTATTTTCCATGTGCCTTAGCACAGTTTCCAGGAGGATGTGCTCCCTGACCTTGCCCAGCACCAAAGGGAAACTGACCAGCCAGTAGTTCCCCAGGTCTTCAATTTCCATGTCAAGCATTTGGCAAGACATAGAGACAATGCTCAAGAGATACACCACATCCCCAGTTCAAACTGTTCCAGAGGTAGTATTCAGCAAAGCCTGCTTCTAACAGAGGAGATGAAATACAGTTACAGGTGAGACACACTGCACTGACAGAGACTTTGCAGATCACCTACTCAAAATGCAAAGTGGATTAATTAGCAGTGTCCAGCCTTAATCAAGAGCTCTAGGAACCGAAAAATTAGATCTGTCTGGACCCATCAAAAGACTACAAACTCCAACTGAGGCAGAAAAGCCAAGCACTGGAATAGATGAAAAACTTTAAAAGAAAAAGACCCTGCTACACCTGGAATCTGAAGTGCAAACTATATAGGAGACAAAGAAGCTGTGATTAACACCTTCTCAGGGGAGGGCAGCAATGCAGTAGGATAATAAAAGGAAGGTTCTCATTAATCTTGGCACAGTTTGATTAGATGTAGATTTCTTCAATTTCTTTGCTTAAATCTTTAATAAACATTTGTCTGTTTGGGTCACCATAGATAAATATCGTGACCTGTATTCTACCAAAAATCCCCTTTATTTAATGACTGATTATTGCACAAATCCTTCTGTGATGTGTGGGCATTATTATTTTACAAATGGATTCCACCAGCTTGTTCCCAGATGTATCATCTTCAGATTCAATAAGCCTTCTGCATAAACAAGGAATTGAATAGCCTTTGTCCTTATTAGCTTATACAAAATTAATTTTTTAGTGTTAATTTTTGGGTTTGGGCCAGTTGCCAAATGTTTAGGGCAGCTGCTACATCTATAGACAATACACACAAGTGAGAGATGGAAAGATCTATTGGGTTATTTCCTTTGACTAAAAACTGATGAAGAACAGCAATCAATAATCACATGCTTGTCATGTCCTCTGTAGTATATACTCAAATGTGTTGGCTGGTTTTAAACAATTGCAGCCACAAAACCTCTACCACTTCATTTATTGCTTCATACTACTCTAAAACAGGCAAGCTGGAAAAATTTGATAGTCAGTAGAAACATAAGAGGTTTACAGAAGCGAAGAAAGAGCCAATGCACCCATCCAGTCTGAACACCTTCGCAGTCAGAACAAGTTTCAACCAGTGACCCTCACATTAACCCTCACAGCACAAGGGCTCCAAGTGCTAAGGATTTACAGTCCCTCGGCAAATTATTCCCACGTTGAATGACTGCGCTGTTTCGGAACTGCCTCTGATTTCATATTTAAATTCCTCAGACTGCCAGTTACAGCTCCTGAATCAGCACTGCTGGGTCTGTGCCTGCCAGCACACAGCTCTGCTGCATATTCTGCACTGCGCCCCTGGTGATGGCAGCATGGCCCGGGATGTTCGAGACCTCCAGAGCTCCTCCCTCCCTGCACCCCATACTTGTTTCAATCATCTGAGTAACAGCTTAGACTTCCTCTACAGATTCAGGCCTTTTAAAAAAACCTTCCCTTGAATAACCAGTCCCAAAGACACAAATGCATTTTGCACTACTCAGAATCAAAATTCTTTGATTTTATACATCCCTGGTGTTGAAAAGCTCAGAAGTGACTCGTCAGAGAAGTCTTAGTGACAGCTGCTGTATTTCATAGTTCCTTGACAAGACACATGTACACGTGCAGCCCAAAGTAGCATCTGACTTGTTGGCTCCATTTATCTAATTTACTGGCCCTTAGGTCCCTTTCAGCATTACTGCTTTCCAAAGTAGCTCCTATGAAGTATTTTATATTTGGTTACTATCCCCCACACTGGATTTCATTCAATTTGCCGTGTATCCATCTGGATCTTTGAAATGTTCAGTATCGACTTGTGTGTCAGGGATGATGTTTTAATGTCTGCAGCTTAAATATCAGGTAAGAATCACATTTCTGACACCTTTCATGACAATTTCTCATAAAGAGTTTTACGTCCCTAACACTGTGTCATGCTATCATCCCCACATTTCAGATATTAAAAGTGCAACCAGGTAAATTTTAATACTGTAATAAACACCGACATTTTTTATAATTTAAAAATTGAAAAGACTCTATTTAATTATATTTGGTAATTAATGTTTCAAAATATAGGCAACAGCAATAAGGGCAGCAAGTATCCCTTTTAATGGTCTGTTCCACTTCCCTGTTTCAACTGCTACTACTTCTATGCTACACAATACTATGTGGGAAACAAAGCTTTCAATAAATTAAAAATATAAAACACAATTATCCTTGACACAATGAAAGCTTTCTTCTGCAGAAACTAAACAGTTGTGCAAAGTCTGACCTGATACCACCTGAAAAACAGATGAGAATAATAAAGAAGTTCTTCCCAGTTAGTAACAAAATTCTTTATTGAAGAGCTTTATGCATATTACATGAGGCTTAGAATGAACCTGTGGAAGATAAGAGATAAAATAATCAATATATAAAAAAATATATCTATATAATTTGGGCTCTTCAGAGGACTGGCTCATCTTTTAACTGTATCTGTATAATGTGAAGTAACATTAGTCTTGATTTTGATAGAATCTATTAGCTTTCTTCTAATGCAAATAATAAAAATCACTGCCTGGAAGCATTGTTTGGGAGATCAGAAAACTGCCAGCTGATAAGGTTAACATAGTTAACTAAGTCTTTGCCTATGTCCTGTCTCTATGACAGTGTGTTATTCTTATTAGGCTTATTTCTTGCATTTTTCCTACTATTTCATTAACTGATGAAATAGTTAATAGAAAATAGTTAATAGAAAACTTCACTGCAGATAGTGAACATAGGTAAGCATTCCTAGTAATACTAGACACCTGCAAAGAAGAGACAATCTGGTGTAATGAACACAAAGTATTTCCAAATGCTTTAAATTCCACCCAGCCAGAACGGGAGTAACTATGGCTTTCTCTATACTTTCACTACAGTTTGTCATGTTTCAGCCTCTGAAATAACAGCTCGATGAAACCAGGTTTTCTACTTCTTGGATATTTTCTTTTAGGATGACTATAAATCTCAGTCACAGTCACCAGTTTATCACAGAACTGAGGTGACCCGGAAGCATGCCAGAAGCATGTCTCTAGCTAATCCCCTGGGTGCCCTCATGTTAGCAGAACAACCTACATTCAAGAGAAAAGTCAAGAAACGAAGTCGAAGATGATGAGTTAAGAAATGCCACTGAATTTGGAAGGTATTTAAAATCAACCAGGTTAGATGAGTGGAAGGTTATTTCCTGTTCTGCTAGTCTTAAGGGAATAAAATAGCCCATAAGAAAAAACTCCAAACCAATATTAAAATATTTGTCATCTGTTTTCAGATCACTATGCCTAAAACACATGTAGGGAAAATATTTTTACAAGTAATTAAATCAGTCAAACAGTGAGCCCATAAGAAAGACCTACTTGTAGTAGAGAATTGTCCCTGTTTGTCTTCTTCCTGTTCTGGTGACTCATTGGAAGCATCCAAAGAAGGGCCCACATTTGAATTTACCAACACAAGCTGCTGGGCAGAAGCCAATTGAAGAACTCCTCCAAATACAATTATTACTCATATGAAAAGGAAGAAACGCTTGACTGCCCAGTCAGCTGCTTTTTGAGATGTTTGCTTTTCTTGTATTTGCACATCGATCAATACTTGAAACCAAGAGAAGGAATTCTCTAATTTGAGGAATTCTGCAACACTTTTCAAAATAACTGAAATTTTGATGTATTAGTTGTACAAATCAATCCAAAAGCCAGCAACATATTTACAGAGATAAACAAATTCCACCCTTTTTACCTGCTTACCTTTTTAATTTGTGTAGCTATGGCTTTCAGCACAACCACTCACACTTAAGAGGTATAAAGACATTCCCAGGCCTCAAACTGTTTAAGCTGCTACAAGAAGCAGCTTCATCACGACAGAGCAGGTGTGCATTTGCCACCTACCAGAATAAGCAATGCAGCCTAGAACAGGCTGACACGCATCTTTAAAAGATCTTTGTCCGCATCTCAGGAGTATCAGAAAGTCATCTACTTCTCTAGGAATAATTGCTTTGCAAAATTACACATGTATTTTAAAATTCATTTGACATTTCAGGCTTCCACTTCTTCACTGGACTAAGCTTGGGTTTTCAGCTTTACCAGTACACTGATATTCGGGATTCAAGCTTCAGAATATTACCAGTCAAGGGCTTTACTAGCACCATCACCAAAATATGTTGGTGTCCTCAAAGGACATAAGGAGTCTTTAAGACAGGCAAGCAACCAGAGAACATTACAGCAGGAAGGAGGGAAAGCAGCAGGATGGAAAGCTTCTGCCATGTATATTTTGGCTGCTATGTTGTACACCTGAGCTAGACAACTACACTCCAAAGAGTACTCAGAATCACAGAGTCACCAGGTTGGAAGAGACCTTCAAGATCATTAAGTCCAACCTCTGTCCCAACACCTCAACTAAACTAAGCCATGGCACTGAGTGCCACATCCAATCTCTTTTTAAACACGTCCAGGGATGGTGATTCCACCACCTCCCCAGGCAGACCATTCCAATATTTTATCACTCTTTCTGTAAAAAACTTTCTCCTAATATCCAACCTATATTTCCCTTGGCGTAACTTAAGACTGTGTCCTCTTGTTCTGTCAGTTGTTGCCTGGAAAAAGAGACCAACCCCCACCTCACTACAACCACCCTTCAAGAAGTTGTAGAGAGTGATAAGGTCACCTCTGAGTCTCCTTTTCTCCAGGCTAAACAACCCCAGCTCCCTCAGCCGTTCCTCATAGGCCTTGTGTTCCAAGCCCCTCACCAGCCTTGTTGCCCTCCTCTGGACACGCTCAAGTGTCTCCACGTCCTTCCTGAACTGAGGGGCCCAGAACTGGACACNATTGCTTTGCAAAATTACACATGTATTTTAAAATTCATTTGACATTTCAGGCTTCCACTTCTTCACTGGACTAAGCTTGGGTTTTCAGCTTTACCAGTACACTGATATTCGGGATTCAAGCTTCAGAATATTACCAGTCAAGGGCTTTACTAGCACCATCACCAAAATATGTTGGTGTCCTCAAAGGACATAAGGAGTCTTTAAGACAGGCAAGCAACCAGAGAACATTACAGCAGGAAGGAGGGAAAGCAGCAGGATGGAAAGCTTCTGCCATGTATATTTTGGCTGCTATGTTGTACACCAGAGCTAGACAACTACACTCCGAAGAGTACTCGATTGCTGTTTTCATTTCTCTTCCATGGGCTTATAAAAGTTCAGATTCCATCATTACATACCGAAAGGGCAGCAACAGGAGGGACAGTGGAGCAGGAGACTGTGGGTGGGTTTTCCATGGTACAGAAAACTTCTGTCAAAGATTATCATCCAAATGTGATCTGAGCTGGCAAAGCCAACGGTCAAACACGGCCACTTGGTGGACTGCCCTTCCTGCTTCCAAGCTGCCCGAGGGTCTTTTTCCACACTCGGACTCCTAATGCGAATTTCCCCACTGGGAACCTACAACCAGAGCCCTGCCAGCTGCCCAGAGCCTGGACCCAAGAGCGCGAGTTCACGGACAGGAACTATTTTTTTTTTTCATGACTGCACAAATCTGAAGCTTTGGAAGAAAATAATCTGAGACCATTTGAAAATGGCAACTCACTGTCATTTCTCTTACCAGAGGCTTCTTGCTGTAAGAGTGGCCACAATTCAGTATCTCAAGAGCTCTTACTGGGCCCAAAAGAGAAACTCAACTGAAACTGCAGGAATTGACATAGCTTTCTGCAAAACCTGACGGGACATGTTGTTTTTTTTTTTCTTTTTCCCAAACAGAAGGTAGATAATTCAGTCTAAACTGTTATAGAAGCAATGAATGAACAAATAATTCTATACAGACTCATGCAAAAACTCAGTTGATTTAGACTCTATTTATTATGGCTCTTTATTTAACATTAATAAGCACTGTTTGAGTTGCAAAGCCATTCCAAATAAATGTGTTTATTTTATTGCATGTGCAGCTCTAGTATTGTTTTTGCCATTATTAGACACCAAGCAATGTATAAGATAGCTGGAAGAAAGCTCAAAAAATTCCACTAGAGCTGGCTGGTGAAGTACAGAAAATGCTTTCTATTTGATTTTGTATTAAAAACAAATTGGATATCACAAGTCTAAAATGGTGATGCCAGAAAGATATTTTAAGAGAAATTGCAGAAGACTGCCTTTAGAGAAAAGATGTCAACAAAAATGAGTGACTGAAATAATGTGGAGTACTTCAGACATGGACAAGAGGTACTAGGGATCAGAAATGAATTATTATGCTCTAAAATGATCCAATAAAAATCGAACTGTAGTGCAGTAATCAGAAAATGTATTGGAAAAGAGATAGGTTATAAAAAGAAAAAGGAGCTTTCAAGTACTGTAGGCTATTAGCTACTACTGAGAAATCTGGATTCAGGAGATTATATTTCTAAAAAAATATGCACACAACCAAACAGCTGAATTTGCTGTTCAATAGGTAGTGAACTATAAAAATTAAAAAGATAGATTGGAGACAGAATTACAGGCTAAAATAAAAATAATCAATGCAACCATCAATAGGAATGCTGAAATGAATACTGTACTGGCTGAACACACAACCACGCAGGCTTCAGGAAGAATGACTCAATTATGTTTTTCCCCACAGGCAAAGACATAAAAGATAGTTGTAGACACATTGAGCACATCGCAGAGAAGCATTTGGGCAGTGCCCCTTGTTACAGAGGAAGAACTGCAGTTCTAAACAGTGAATAATTACAGACGCTCTGGAAAAAATACATTTGGGCTCTGGTGCCTTTGGTAGAGCAGCCCTGGCCCCTGCAGCCCCTGTGCCCACCTTCACAGATGCTCACCAGCACATGCTGCCTACAAACCCACACAAAATGGGAGGGAAGGCCTTACTTTATCAAAGCAATGGAGAAGCACTGGAACAACTTCTGAGCTGGGAGAGAGAAGGGCTGAGGATTTTTGAAAAAGGCACAAAATGTGTAGTCTCATTGCTAGTCACACACGTTTTTATAAACGTGTATCACTATCATCTTCCTTATAAAAGGAAACCATGTAATATTCTGGGAAACTTTTTAGCCTCAACAAAAATTTACAAGTACATAAAAATAAATTTGGAGATTTTCCCTTCACCAGGAGCTTTATTGCTTTACAGCAAAAGTTCCACCCCATCTGTGACCAGCAGCACAACCAAAACCTTTCCACGGTAATCAAAGGCTGCAAGCATCCACATGTTGTTTTGTCATAAAGAAAATAACTGAGAAGCCTCTAGTGCTGAGCTGTAAATCCTGCATCACTCATCAGGTCCCACTGCCAGCGCACAGCTCGCAAGCAGCACTCTTACTCAACAATTCAAGCAGACTCAAGTAAGATTCAATTCAAGCAAATTACGTCAGGTACTTTCTGATTGTGCAACTGGAGGTATGTTTATACCAAATTATGCAGAAAAACATAAATTCCAAGCAGGCACTATGATCCTGCCACTTCTGCCACAGTACAAATACTTGCTCTAAAAGAATTTAGCGTGACTGGGCAATAACAAAGTTTGCTGTCTCAAAAGCACTGTTTGGGGAAAAATGAATCAAACAGTATGTTCTCAAACCCAAAGTGCCACTTGACATTGACGCTGAACAAAGCAGAGAAGGGCAGACAAGTCTGAACAATACTTACTGTGACTTTGGTATGTATAAAAGGTATGTAACAGTTCATAATATACATTTACTCAAAAATAATTGTAGGCAGAGAGGGAAGAAGTTTAAAAGCTACATTGAAAGATGTGAGTAAAACCCTTTCAATTAAATGGAAGGGAGGAGTGCTGTGAACCATAATTAATACAGTACACAGTCTAGAAATACCCTTAACTTTTGTCCCTTTGTTGCCTCCTTTTGAGATCTTTTAACAAAGTTTCCAGTAACAGAGCTGAATAACCCTAACTTGATGTCCTAACCCATCCTCACTGGCAGGTATTTCCTCCCACACTGGTATCTTTTAGAATATGTGGTTTCATGGAATCAAAGAGCATCCCCAGCTCCCTTTCTGGATCACCCAAGGCAAAGGAACACGGTTCCTTTACAACACGTGGTTTGTGATGCCCCAAGGGCTGCCCCTCTGTGCTGCCAGAACAGCTCCTGGCCAGCAGCTCACCCTCAGAGGCTGATGTGCTGCTCAGCTGAAAGGCAGTGCCGGGAACATGGTATAAAATCCTCACTGCAGATCATCTGGGGTAGAAATTTAAGACAAAGAAAAAACCACTGGCAATATAATCAGTCATCAGAATATGTGAATCTGATTACAATATTACTCAAAAACATCTGTTAGGGAAACGAAGCAGCCTGCAGGAATTATTCAGTGCTCCTGGACCCATATTCTAGAAGAGCTAATTACACACATTGCCTCTTATGCTCATGTTACAAAGTATAAAGTGAGGGTGTAGAACTAGATATTATTGAATAAACAAAATTAATATAGAAAATGCTGAATTTCACTTTGTAAGCCCTGTATATAAAAGCAAGTTAAAACAAGCAGCATTCAAAAGTGCTTCACTCTGAAAAAATGAACTCCAATTTCATATACAACTTCTCAGTCTTAACCTATTTTCTATTGCAGAAATTGGAAACAGGATAATACATTTAGTTTAGCTTTCACTTTTAGACGACTAAGAAGAATGCAGCCATGGGAAGCAGTCACTATGTTTCCTCTAGATGAAAGCTACTTGCTACTATTAATACTCCCCTCCTGTGAGATGAGGATATGCTAATATTCATAACCCTGAATAATACAGATTTATGGTGATCTTCATCTTCCTCCCAAGCCCAAGAGGAAATGAAATACTAACAAATTTGAAAATGTAAGATACTTCCTCATGTAATTTAACACACAATTAATTAAATGGGTAAAAATTAAAAAAGGTTGGAAAGGAAGAATGAACAACCTTTCTCATCCATAGGACAACAATAATCTCTTAGATCTCACATCATCAAGAAGAAATAATATTTAGATTAAACCTCACTAGACACTAAAATGATAATTTGTCAGTATTTGTCACTTCGGTATCCATCCTGTACTCATTTGCTAGATCCCTTCTTTTTATTTCACTTATGGTATTACAGTCTGGGCAAGGGCAGAGGAGGCCACAAAGATGCTCAGAGCGCTGGAGCTGAGGAGACAGGCTTGGGCTGGAGAAGGGAAGGCTCTGGGGAGACGTCAGAGCACCTCCTAGTACCTAAAAGGGCTACAACAGGAGAGATGGGGAGGGACTTTTGACAAGGGCATGGAATGATAGGACAAGGGGGAATGGCTTTAAATGGACAGAGGGTGGGTTTAGAGGAGATTTGGGAAGAATTATTTCCCTGTGAGGGTGGAGAAGCCCTGGCTCAGACTGCCCAGAGAAGTTGTGGCTGCCCCATCCCTGGAAGTGTCCAAGGCCAGGCTGGATGGGGCTTGGAGCAACCTGGGATAGTGGAAGGTGTCCCTGCCCATGGCAGGGGGTTGGAACAAGATGATCTTGGAGGCCCCTTCCAACCCAAACCATTCTGTGATGTGGCAGCTGTAAAGCATTTTGCTCTGGGGGTGAGAAAAGCTCCAGTTCTCTTTGTATTTAAAACCTTACTGGCTGACAGTGCAAGGAACCAAATGAGAGCAACTTGATCTCGTTTATCCAGCAGCCTTAACTAAAACCTTCCATGATCAGAGTTCACAAGTTTCCCCTTAGCCTTATTTTGCACTAATGATATTCAACTTTCAGATTTAAGCAGAACATCCAAAACTTTAATGAAAAACAGGTTCCAACTGGTAGAAACATCCACATTTTAAGACATTTCAGGAAAATTGATTGTGTTGCAAAATCACTATGAAACTAAACTAAATAATTCTGAAGGACATACATATAAAACACGACTATAGGCTGTTTCTGTAAATCAGACTGCTGATCTTCTAACACATTTTTAAATTTAACCAAAAGAGGTGAGAAATAAAGAATACTGCACACTTAGTAAAACAACATAAATAAAACATCAGGATAGATATTCTGACTGTTTAGAATGGAACTGTTCCCAGCAACACACTTGTCCAGAGATGTCCTCCTGTAGAATTCACAGTAAGTGCTCAACAAGAGAAAAAGTATTTTGTTCAGTGTTTTCCTGGTCTCATAAAGATCGTGAAATGAGAAGTCAGATAATCCTCACCCTTCTGCACTACAGCACCCTGACAGAAAGCACACTTACCTGTCTATCCCATCTCAGCTTTCCCCCCCTGTGGCAGCCTAGATAAACTGAGGTTTCAAGAATTGCAGAATCACTGCAACATATTTTTGCACTGTAAAATATTTCTGGAGATAATTTTCCTTTACATTCATATCCAGAAACCTGAGAGAATAGAAAGGATTTAAATGAAAGAAGGAGTGATCATTTATATTGCTGCTGGCTCCTTACGCCACATCCACTATACTTGCTGTATCACACAGGGGAGGAAAGCCAAGAGATTTTTTTCTGAGCTCTAATGCCAATTTACTGATTTCTGGAATAAAAATTAGACCTGACTCTTCTCCTCATGCTTTCCTGCCCCCCCGCCCCCATCCCCACCTGCCATGAAAGAAAAAAAAAAACTGCAGGGATAAAAAATATTACACAACCTTGTGCAAATGCACTGATAGTTTTTACTGTGGCTGTGGGCAAAGGTAATTTAGATTCTGGAATATATAAAGTATTTCTGCTACATTCTAAATGCTGTTTCATTATCTTTAATGTAAGATACTAAATATTGATATTTGTCTTTAAATTAGTGTTCATTGTACTTAAAAGAACCACAAAAAAGGGAATGTTTTAATACTATGTACTGATTTTAATACACCACATGAAAATTGGAAATTTTAAAATAGCAGACATGCAGATGCAATGCCCTTGTTAGTCAGAAAAAAGTAATAAAGACAGTAATTTTAAAAGGCAGAATTTCCACCACAATACTGACAAAAAAGTCATTAGCTGAATTTCCATACATAAACAATTTCATAAATGGCTTAAATACTGGGGGCACAAGCTCAAGACTTGCATGATATTACAGCTGAGGTGATGCTACAGTGCTTACAGAAGCATCTCACACTTACCCAAAGCAATTCCGATAACTTACATGCTCCCTTTGAGCCAGTAACATTTCCTAAGGAACCACTCTAAGGTCAACAAAAGCATCTTACACTCTTAACAACTCCAGCAGAGCAGTTAGCATGTCAGTGAATATGCCAATGCTCCCCAAAAGGCATTGCTATGTTACTGCAGGGATTCACACACTTCCTCTCACACTGAGGGGCCTTCTTTGAAACAACAGCAGAGGCAACCAACAAGAACACCATCTAAACACTAAAAGATTAAAAAACCTCCACAACAGAAGCAAAAAAGAAGCCTTTATTAAGAGAGGTTAAGTGGCCCTTTTCTGTCAAATATCTGAAAGTATCATAAATCAAATACCTGACAAGCTACAGTAAACTACAGCAGTTGAAGGAATTTCACCATGGGGGCTTTTGCATTTTATTGATGAGGTTGCCTTGATCTATCAGGCACCTTAAATGGTCTGATAGGCAGGAGTGTACCAACAGAATGCAATCCATGCCACAACAAAAAGGTAAAATAAACCATACAAGGAACGAAGAGAAAAATATTAAATGACACAGAGGGAATGGGATTAAGACCAATATTTATATTTATATTTTCCAGGCTACTTACAGATATTTGACCTAATGGTTCTACTTGCAAATTAGTAATTCAATTTCTTAGTTGCACCACTGTAAATAGAGAGTGACAGGACAGGAGCTAATGGATATGCTTCAGCCATCATTGCTACAAACACAATCCTGCATAGAGAGGCAGTCACCTGCCCACTTCCCAGAGCATGTATTGTTATTGCAATGTAGCTGTTGGTAATAATTCCCTGGAGAAATGAGAAAGCCAGAGATCAGCTTAATGCCTGACTTGTTTACAAAATAACAGTAAATAACAGCAACATTAATTGCAGTGCTCTCACTTCCTTACATTAAACACAAGACTTACATGAAGAGACAAATTCAAGTCTAATTTAAACAGGTGTGAATTCACAGTAGGTCTACTGACACACACCATAAATTAAATCAGAGCCTTGTCCTTAGCTAAATCCTCTCCATGTCTGCACAACTACAGCATTCACAAAGCTGTGCTTCTCATACAGCATCAGCCATTCCAGTATTTCTTTTACTAACTATCTTTATCCCTTTAACAGACACTGCTAAGATACTGAATCTGAAGTGCAAAGAACTAAGGTGACTTGTCCAAAACTCATCCATCCGCCCAGCAAGCAAAATGAAAAATCCCCAGAGATTTAGGACAGTCAAAAGCTCTGTTAAATGGATCACTGCTCCCAGGCTATAAACCAAATACTTAGGTGAATTACACAAGAATAATCTGACATGTTTCTAGCTCATTAAACTCAGCTTTGATCTGTAACCTACTAATTTCTTTACTACATCTACTTATTAATATATGGCTAATATTATTATCCCATCTTTGCAGTCTGCTGTTTAAAATGCTTATTATTATAAATATTGTTTCAAATAGAATCTGATACCATACACTGATATTAAGAAAGCATTTCCCCAACAATTTATGTGCGCAAAAAGGAAAAATTACATTTTTCCACAGCTG
>VZRQ01006958.1:782160-887313 GCA_013397975.1 Machaerirhynchus nigripectus
CCCCTTGCTTTGTTTTCAGAAAGACAAGTATGTTATTAAAAAAATTCCCCTGACCAGGTCTCAGGCATTCTAATGCTACATTGCATGACCAGTGGTATTTCAGCCTGTACTAACACCCTAATTTCTTGCCTACAAATCTCAAAGAAGTCACTGTGAACTACAGCTAACACCCAGTTGTCATCAAATAATTCAGCCAAAGAAATTGAGCAGGAATCTGGCTCCAAGACGAGTGTGCATTTCACAGTACACTCCTCCAGCACTGGGAATCCTGTACTATTCTACTGGTTGTCACTATGGTGTAGAGAAGGAGTAACTAATTGCATAAAAACATCTTAGTAGATGTCAGGAATAAACCAAACAAGTCAGACTTAAAAGTTTGTCAAAGCGTTCTGACAAAATAAAAAAGGTTAAAAATTGTGTTATTGTAGGAATGGCTGAAGTTCCACAGTAGCTCTCAGCTGAGATGCAGCAGCTGAAAGTAAAAGAGTTGATGGCTGTGCAGATGTGTCAAATGTGGCTCAAAAATGGATTATGGCACGGCATAAATGCACTTGAGGTCAAATGCATCATGTCACAGCTGCACAGACATCCTGTAAAGGAAAACATAAGAACTGAATGAACGACAATGAGGAAGGTTATATGGACACAAAATGGGCTGTGGGCTGCTTTTTAGTACACTACGTAGTGTGGGAGGCAGATCTCTGTAAAGCCATGTAATTTTAGGGATATATCTGGAGACCACCCTTTCTGTAGATGAGGTTTGTATCCTCTTCTGTACCACATACTCCAGAAAAAATAAACAAATAAATAAATAAATGAATTTGCCAGCTCAGTAATCTGGCAGACAAAAGCACTGAACCTGATGTTCTGCCGTGCTGCACTGACACACCATTGTACCAGCAAACTGAGGGTAAGCGCAGTCTTCTACAATGGCATCAAGGAACTATTTTTGATATGGTTATTCTGTGGTGTTGCTGTCTGAAATTTACATTCACATACTGGAGAGTAACACTGTGTTTAAATGGAGCTATTTATACTATCCCAGAGATAAGCAATGATCCCCAAGAAATTGGTCATTCATTTCGTGCAGTTAATATATATATTTTGCTTAGCCTCAGGCAAAGCTGAAGGCAGTCTGTGCACTAATAGGCTATTATTAGCTGCCATTAACGTTGACAACACTAAATGGGAACGCTGGTGTTTCATACAATCTGTTCAATGCTGCCAAAACAACCAGAGTGTGTTTAAACAGCGATTATGACAGACTCGGTGCGTCTCTGAAGGAAAACAATCCTCAAATAAATTCTTAAATTGGGCTACCCAGAATTAACAGGGAAGTATATATCCTGTGCCAGAGAACTTCAACCTAGAGCTTAGAATGAATAGGAGAATGTCAAGAAACAGCTAAAAAGAAGAAAATTTTAAGAATTATATTAGCTTCAGATCAATGTAAAGCAAAAAACTGCCTTGAAGGCACGTCTACTGGAGTCCACACATTTAATTGTCCCAATGTTACCACAAAAAGCTGTTCTGCATTTGTAGCAAAAATTGTGCTCATAGAGGAAGAAAAAAAATAAACCCAAACCCAAAACCCTACTGACCCTTTCAAAATATGCACAACAATAACAATGTCTTCTCAAACCCTGCAACAACTGTACCTGTCTCAATAATTTTACTCCAGTTACAAATAGCTGCATTCACATACAATTTGGTCAACCCCTTGAAACCCAGAACTTCTAAATAATTTTACAGCAATTAAAAAGTATCATGGAAACTAATATTTCATGTACTTCCAGCAATAGATCTTATGCACTCTCCCATTTTCACCAGAGAAGTTACTGTCTGGCACAAAAAAACCCAACATTTCCATGGCAGGAACTGACAAGGATAAATGCAACACTTGTGGCTCTCTGATAAAGCCCCTGGCACACAGGACTGCAGAGAAACAGGAAGATGTGCCATCTGTGACATAATTTAAATAGAGATTTACGAACTCCTGTATTCAAAGAGTGCTTTGTTGCTGAGTGCCAACCCAGGTGAAAAACACACTGCTCTCTGGATCAGGATTCTTGGCTATGAAGTTACCTGTGAAATAATAGATAATATCAATGAATACAGCTTGAACCATGGTGCTGAAATTTATTCACACATTCACTTTCAAGGCTGTAATTATTATTTTAATGACACAACACCACAGGAAGCACTGATACCTGTTTATTTGGCCCTGCCTGGAGCCAGCTAAAGATTTCAAGTGAACTTGTGCTCTCAGTTTCTCTCTCTTCCAACTTGCTCTTGTCCTTGCCTTCCTCTCCCAACAACTTAGTTAAAACTGGGACTCAAGCACCTCAAACATAAATCCCTGATTAAAAAATTGTTACAAGGCTTACAAGAAATGAAATATTAAAGCCACATGTAAAAAGACTACTCTGTCTACACCAGTTTAAATTGATTAAAATCATTTTCAGAGACAAACCTTTAGAAGAAACCACTCAATTTTTTCATGGTGAGGCACAATGATTATGTGTCCCTATCTTAATGACACTTAACCCATGGTTCTTGCTACATCCATGCAAGATGATGAAGGTGCATACTTACAGTAATTTTCATCTAGAGAAGATTACTTATTTAGTGCAACATGTACAACTAGCAAAATATCATCAACACCCAGCTGCACCACTGCACTCCAGACTGAAATATGGAACTCGATTATATGCTTAATGGGCTTTCAACACATCTGCCTCCAGGTACCTTCCAGCAGAAACGTGTATTTTTTAGTCTGAATGGCACAAGTATGCACATTCCTTTCCATGCAGCGTTCCCTTTCAACCACTTTCACAGTTAAGGGCCAACCAATGCCAGGCAGACCAGATTCAATTCCTTTAGCCACCATCTAAAACCCAGTGTCTTAGGAAAACACACCAACACACACCCTCCCTCAAGCCCAAACAAAACACCCTGTGCAACAAACGCTTTACAGAGGATGGATCCCCCAGAAGCAGGAAGCTGAAAGACAGGCAGCCACTGCACAGTGGAAATGGGGTGGCATCTAAAAATTAACTGATTCCAGCAGCACAATAAAATGTGATAGAGCAGACTGCTTAATCCTCAAAGGAGTATTTAATTAGAAACAAGCCGTGCACTAAAATCTCTTTTTTAACCTCAAGCAGATAATGTAATGTTTCTGAGTCGATATTGGACATTATCATTGGTACTGGCAGACAGCCAGGTGAAATTATGTAATTACGAGCTGCATATTTGACAAATTCAAACATGTAAGTATAGCAATGTCATTTATAACTGAAATCTCTTTCACCTTATGGCTACAGAGGCACTAAAATTTGTCGCTGTCAACACTGAAGTGTCAATATTTAATAACATCTAGACCTGCCATAACATGCAGCTATTAAACACAGAAATTAAAATATCAGCTAAGCTTGTTGATCTTAAGCATGATAAATTTGTTTACTTACCATACTCTGTAAGGGAACAGAGTAGATTTCAATCAATTTAATGCAGAGATAAAAAAATACTAATTCCCCACGTTACTTAATTAAATACACATTTTTCCCTTCTGTGACACACTAAATCGTAAGAGAAGCAAATTAGTAAAAAAATCCTGAATGAGAATGAATATTTAAAAAACACACACACACAAAAACCAAACCCACGTGACCCAAAAGCCCACTCTCCATATGCAGAGAAATACAGAACTGAGATATGACAAAGACCAGTTCAGTCTGTCCTACTGGTAAAGACGTGTCTTCAGGTGTAGCCTAAGGTTAGATGTAAACAGAGCTCTTAGGACTCCAGGTTGTATTTCTCAAGTCACCTGGCTGAAGAGCCTTAAAGCTACGCCCAGATGCCACAGGAACAACTGCATGCAAAATAACTGTATTTATATCACTTTATGTGATATAAATGTACATATATAGATTTATTTTAGAACCTAATTCATAGGCCAGCAAATTCAAATTATAAATGTCCTATGACATAAAAATGAAGAATGTGGGTAAGTTATTAGTCTCTAGAGAAATGATGTTTTAACAAAATCAGTGTTTGGCTTTTTGTCTTATTTTCTGTCTAGACTATAAGTACAATTAACACAGCAAGCAATCCTTTCACCTTACATACAGTACAGATATCTAGGAAGGAAGGGGGAAAAAAAAGAAAGAAAATGAAAGAGAAAAGAAAAGAAAAAAAGGAAAATAAGAGAAGTAGAAAAAGAAAGTTATGAATAAGTTACTACTACTATTGAGTGCATTAGATGCATCTTTATTACCATTCTCCACATCAGACTTCCTTTCATGGTCAGTGTCAGTGAGGGACAACGCTGAGTTGGCCCGGCTCGACAAACAGGAGCTGTGTTCCGATTTGATCCCCCTCATCCACATCCTCAGGGCGTGGTCCGGGGATGCAGCACCTTCTGTTTCGGTGTCCACGTCCGAGCCCACCTCCAGCGGGTAACTGTGCTCAGCTACACCGTGCAAATCTGTTTGATAGCCAGAGCACAGGATATGGGGAGTCTCGCAAAATTCCATGTCTGGAAAAAACAAAAGTTCAGAAAAAAATGTAGCAGTGAAAAGCAATATAACGTTGATATTCTTCTGGAGAATCTGTTTTGAGAATTAACACCATTCACACTATTAGAAGACTTTTTTTGGTCAGTGACTCACTCTGCTGTCTAATCTACTCTAAGTGTAATACAACTAGAAGAATATACAGTAAAATATATAGTGTTGCACTGTAATTGGGCCTTTTTGCCTGACGGAAATATGCATTATTATTACAGCTCAAACGTGTACACACCCACACGCTGATAGCTGCACATCAATTTACAACTGAAGTGAGCATCTGCAAACACAGATATTTTCTCACGTTTTGCCAGGAAGGCAACAGCTCTAAATTAATCTCAGTATGTTTATATCATAGGGAAAGTGTAGCAAATTTGCCAACAGGGAACTTGCAAAATAACAGTTAAAATATTTGGTTTCTCACAGAAGACAAAGAAAGGGTACTTACCATTGGCTTGCTCTTTGAGAGTGCTGTCCTTGCATATTCACACCAGTGGGTCTGGGTTCTCCAGTGCTGGTGGCCTACAGGAACTTCCTAGAAGAGCAGTGACTACTAGGACTGTACAAGGGCCATCCCATGACACCAAGCCATCTGAGATTTGAGAGCTGTACAGTGCTACAAGTTATTCTTACTGCAGCTGTCGGGCAGTAGAAAACCAAGGACAAACAGAAGGTGGACAGGACCCATAATGTGAATATGCAGAGGAAACATTCTCGAAGAACTACAGGTAAGTAACACACATCAGCAAATTGCAACTTCCCTTTGAGGTAGCCTCTGCATATTCTCACTTGTGAGAATCCAATTACAAATGCAACTCACAGGGACTATGACAGGGAGTTCTAATTAAATAAGGATTACAGAACTGCGCTCCCTAATTGAACATCAGACCTGGGATGCCATCTTGAGAGACTAAATACAATATCAAATACGCACACAGTATTCTTTCAATTTCTAGAAAAGAAACATTAGAGAGTCATTGATCGAGACTAAGGACAAATACTCCTTTCCACTGTCATCCTAACTAAAGCTTTAATTTGCCAAACTAATCCACTTACCAGCTAGTGAGAGGAATGATTCTCATTTTAAGCACTCTCTCTGAAATAACAAAAAGCCCTAGTATTTTCTTGAAGGTATCAACTCAAACCTACAAACCAAATGCTAAGATACAATTTCCTCAGGTGGTTCAATTTATAAGTCTTCTCTCTATATATTTTTCTTTTGCCATCCAAAAATTCCTGAAGGTCTTGGTTGTAGCCTTGGCTTTGAGCTCAGAGAATGGCAACCTCATTTGCGGAGGGAGGGAAGGGAGGAAGGTAGGCAGCAAACAGAAAAGCGTGGCCATGGCCTCACTTTCCTATGCAGGAGTCATGGAAGGTCATCCTGTTTGCCTGGTGTTGTCACTGCATTGGCTGGCCCATCCCAGCAGCACCAGCCATCACTGCTCCTGCTCCTTTTGGAGCAGCAAGACAGATGCAGGGATGATCCCAAGTCCTCCATCACCACTCTGATCTCTTCCTCTTGTTCATAGGAGGAGGACGTGGTCTCAGCCCTACCCTTGAGAAGCTGAGATGTGCCACCCTCATGGCCCCTGTCCTCCACATCTCTCAAATGCACTGAGGCTGACTCCAAGGTTTGAAGGAGATGTCTAGGAGAAAACAGCCAAAATATTTGGAAGCAGTTGTGTGGGGAATATTTGGCATTTGAATTTTGTCCACCCTACAAGAGGTGTGATTTCAAGAAATACCATCTGATCCTTTTTCCCCTTTAAAAGAGATCTTTGCTTATTTTCACCATCTGAGGGACTTCCCCATAATTAAAAATCTTCCCATAACTTCAGGAATCACGTCAGCTGACGCCAGGTCCCCAGGAGGCAAGGATGCAGGCATTTCTTGACATGGCTGTCCCTCCAGGCAGATGTCTGCCATTAGCAGCCTGGGGCCCATGTTCTCCCTGTTTGCATTTGCATATGCCAAGGGGAAAATTCATCCCAGTAAATCCCACAAAATGCTAATTAGATTACACATGTTTAAGAAGGACAGAATTTACTCTTCAGTCTATATGTTAATTCCTTTTTTTTTTTCAGTGGAGTGAAAGAAAGTGACTTTTTATACTATAACTCAAGTTCAACTCAAGTTTAACACAATCTATTGCCTTAATAGTCTATTTCTTAAGTATACAAGCCTTTGCAGTATTTTAACTCCCACGGGATGCATTTTCTGAAAAGCTTTTTTAATGGCAGAAGTGGCTGCTTACAGTCTGCGCATCTAACCTTTTTACCTAAAATACTACTTATTTCCACAAGGAGATAAAGTTCAAGTAGATTTATGATAGATTCAGTATTACCACAAAGACACAGTCACAAGAGAAAAAAGAGAACATTAATACAAAATTCAAGTTTTTGCATGAACAGCAGACAGAGGAAAAAAAGTGCAGTTATGAAGAGGATGAAATGATTTTCACCCCTGGACCTTCATGGAGCCTGTTGTAACACAACCATTAAAAAAACCCAAGTGCTTTATCTCACATTGATACTAATTTATTTTTTTTAAAAGTACTGTATGAAGAAATATAAAATATCTAATGGTCAAGAAAAGGAGAGAAGGCTTTGTTTAAAAAAAAAAATAAAAAATCAGCATTTCAGTTAACAGACCCCTTTCTTTCTAGTTCTAAATACAATTTTCTGTAAAAAGCAAACATCTTCAGAGAGAAGCAGTTAAAGAGAAGTTTGACCCGGCTGGGCAGTGGCGCCTCTGCCATTTAAGGCTGATGTGAGAACTGGGCAGCTGACCAGGCAGTTCCAACACAGCTCCAGCTTTGCTCATAGACAAAGCTACTGGAAACTCCGCACAACTCCCCAAGGATTTATTTACCACAGCATCAATTTAGCCACCAGTAAAGTTAAAAACCGACAGTTAGGATTTTCATGCAGATACAAAACACTTATCCCAGTGCATCTTGAGGACTATTTCCTTATCCTTTGTATGGTCAGGAATAACTGTGTGCCTGATAATCTTTCTGCAACTCTTTTAGTTTGTCTGGCTCAGGTAAAAAAATACAGAATTACGCAAGTGAAGGCCCATGGAGGCCCCTCTCTCCAACCTAGCAATTCTGCAAACTTGGGAATCTCCTTGGGAATCAGGACTTGTGGAATCTCCTCACTGTTGCCATTTGCCAAGAATTGTGCTAATTTCTACCAACTAACCGGGAGTGCAAATAAATATTTATTTCAATAAATAAGTATTTAAAATACAGAAAAGACTATCCAAACAAAGAAGAGAAAAGAAACATAAAACTAGTGTATAAATAGAGATGAGCATGAAGAACCTTCCTTTCCAGTCTTCCGATTCCCTTATGGAAAAATATTATTTTCTATTAATAAAAGAATAACAAATAGTATTCATTTGAATTACTTAATTGGCCTATGTGTTCAACTAGAGAAAGAGCTTACAGAAACATACAATTTATTTATAAACTGGAACAGTTCGACATCTTGCTATTAGGTGCCTTTTATGAATCCCATCACATAATTAATCAATTGCAACTTACTGATTCTAAAAGTCTTTAAAAGTCACTGTTTCACAAATTAATTTTGTTCTTGACTCTTGCTATGAGGTGGTTCTTACTCCGAGGATGCTCCCTGCCCAAACACACACAAAATCAATTCTCTGGATGAAAAAATACAAATTGCTCTTTCTGCAAATATAAAATTACAAAAGAGCCTAAGTAGCTCAAAGGCAAGGAGAAAACGTCAGTCTTGGAATTTTAAATCCATGATACTTATTTTGGCCTAGGTTCCTCTTTCAGACTGGAGGGTTTTTGAGAACACTGGAAATATCATTCTGGGGAAGAGAACAACAATGAAGGAACTCCAGAAAGGCAAATAATACACATTATCCTAAGAAGTGTCATGTTTATGCTTGTGTCTGAGGGAGTATAATGGGAATGCAAGGGAGAAAATATCCCAAACATGCACTTTCTTTTATGAGTTGGGATTTTAGTGTTACACCACAACTTGGTGTATATTTTTTCACACTGAACTTACTCCAGTGCCTTAATCTGCAGGTGTATTGTACGTGCTGCCATACAAGCAGAAAGGCAGACCAGATACTCGTGGTGTAAGAGACCCAGAGACATAGGGAGGGAGGGAAGGAGAGAGGAAGAAATGTAAATCACATGGGGAGAGCGAAGTTCGCCTTCATTTTTGGAAGCAATACATATGCATTCTCCTAAATGAGAAATTTTGAGGGCTATTGAGCACTCTGCTAAATTTCATGTGTTCAACGGCCCTTAAAATTTCTCATTTCTCACCTGAGGACTGTGGTTTGCTGGCTGGTTCCTGGACTCGAGAATTAAACGTGCAGGGATCTTAAGCTGCTTCGTAAAGGCATTCGTGAAACACAACCTGCTACATACATTTTTGAATGCTTTTGTATATGCTTTTAATTTAGCCAAAGATCTTGTTTCCATGTCGAGAACATACCATATCTTTCCTAGGACAATATAATTCAAAGACATTAAGCTCCAGTCACCATCTGTACAAAAATCATTGAGGAAGAAGCCAAAAATCAATTAATTTTCAAAAGTGCATTACACTGACTATTAATTTGTTTTAGAAATCTCATGTTTGTCATCCATTATATAACTGCCACAGCCCAAAACTGATTCTCAGATGCATATATTTTAGTAAGTAAAAATTGATATATATATTACACATAAATAGAAACGACATAAAATATACCACTTGAGTTTTTATACTTACATAGCAAATGCATTTTATTGTACATTTTATTTTACTGTATTTCAACTTTTCCTTGCATTCCCTTATTTATGTAGCTTACTTTCTCACATTAACCTCCAGTTACCAGCAGGGATGATAGAAAGTTAAAAGTATCAGTAATAACAATTAAAGGAGGAATAAAAGAGGGATCAGAGTCTGCTACAACACTAAGGAGTGAAATTTGCAGGTTAGGCAGCTAAGGGATTAGGAAAGGAGGCTGCACTTTCAGGAAACTCTTTGGCTCGTGAAATTTATAAGGAAGAAAAAGTCTTTAATCTTCACGTCCTTCCCTAGAGGTACCAGTGTGGTTCCAACCCATGCCTCATGGCAAATATCTTTCTACTCTCTTCTTCAGACTAATGCTTCAAGCTTAAAGAAAGAGCAGAGAAATAGATTGAACCTATTTTTAAATATTCTCTTGGAGTTCTCAGATATTAATTTTTATTTTTACTACTACTGAAATCAACATAAATTAGGAGTTTTTGCACAGAAATCACCCTGATCCTATGGGAAAACAGACAAACTTTCTCAGTCCCCAGAAGCAGAATATTCTTTTGCAGATCACTTGAAATTTTTAATGTTAGAGGTTTTGTTTTTGAAGAGTTTCTCAACTAACAAGATGCCAGAGGAGGCATCTTTGGAGCTACAGTGTGGATGCAGCAGATCTCCTTTTAATTTAGGAAGAAACACTCTCCATACAAGACTGATTAGAAATTTAATCCTTGAAGTTCAAATACATCCGAATTATTGCTGGCTATGGCCTTTCCTACTCCAAAGTGTGGCTTTATGAGGTAAAATACTTCCATTCACAGGATCCTGTTAAAGAGAAATTTCTACTGCAGGTACTCATAAATATCTCTCCTTTAATGAATTTTAGAGTTATAAAACCATAGCAAATGCCAGGAATTAGCATTTAACCTAAATTTCAGATAAAGGAAACCAACTTAATCTCAAATAATGACCACACTAACTCTACCCTATTAAAGAAAAAAGGGTAAAAAATATAATTATCACAGATGAGAAAGAACATCAATATAATTTGTGGGGATAAATTAAATTCTTCTAATATTACAGTTGAAATAGAGTTTGGAAAAGCTTGTCTTACAATAGATTCACTTATAATTTCATTCTGCATATGTGAAAATCTATTAAGAAGTTAAGAATTTTCAAGAAAAAAGTATTTTCTGATTCCAAAAGCTCCATCATAAGAGAAAAGCATTCCAATTTTCTTTCAAGTATTTTAAAGGTTCCTTGGCTCTAAAATAATTTTTCTATTACAAGTTTTGGCATTTGCATCTGCATTTGAGGGAAGCAGTAGATAATGAATCCTTTCTTCTTGTGATTAAATTTTTAAAATTAAAGCTAGCCATAACTAAGAATTCCATGAAGGGCACGAGAACTATAAATCAAACTGACTTGAGCAGATTAACTAAGTTTTCTCTTTGAAAGAGTTTCACATGAACAAATAGTTTTCCTCAAGATTAACCAAGGGTGTGAAACAGCAGAGTTCTGTACTGCTACCTCTACTCCAGTGCATTCACAGCTCTCAACAGGAAAAGTTAATGTTGTGATTCTATCTCGTTTCCAAGCCTGTATGGCACTTCAGAGAAGGAAGGCAGATATTAGAGTGCAAACAGAGTACCAACATTCTTCAAAGTGAAATTACCCTCAGATTGTTGCTCTGTCCCTACAAACTTGAATTTAGCTCTGCCATGCTTTTCTGGTAGTAATTTCTGAGTGCAGTTCAATTTAAACCAAAATCCCTTTCATTCAAACCCGACTCTTAGGTGTCTGTGACATCCAAGCATGACAGCCATCACTTTCTAACAAAACGTGAGACAAAGATATGAAAATAATTTCTATCAATGGTTTCGATTCTGGTTTATGAAATATGTTTAAAATACACTGTTTCCCAAAATATTGAAATTTCATCTCTTTTAAAATTCTAGTTGACCCAATAACTTTAGATACATGAGCACCAAAGTCCCTTTTAAATAAAAGATGTGCAAAGCAGGTATCTTTATAAATTTCACTGACTTAGTTGTAGAAGGCTACATATACAAAAAACCATAAGTATGAAATCTGATTTAATTTTCAGCGCTGTAGATCCAGAAGTTAATTCTAAGCAGCCAGTGGGCCAGGGTAGCACTTCAGCTTTAGGTCACTGTGACTGTCTCAGAGTAAGGACCTGGTAAGTGCATAACTTTGTGATGGTGGAAAGACTTCTAGGGAGCTAGATTCACCAGAAATCTTCTCCTTTACTGATGGGATATTCAGCAGACCTGAGGCACTCAGATCACAGACAGTGCTCAAAAAGAATCATCAGAGTCACTGAGCTCCTCACCTTAACTTTCACCAGAAACTACAAAGCTCTAACATAATTTTAAAGTCGCTTAAGAGAGTATCAGGGGCACTGCTAGCCATGTTCCTTTGAAGTGACATGAGTGGAAGGCAGATGGCAAACGGATGCAGGTTGGAGCAGAGGAAGGTGGTTTTGATCCCCTGTGCCAATTTCAGTGAATGATCAGTGAATGAGTTATTTCAGCACCAGTGAGAGAAAGGCTTCAGCAAGACTGCACTGACCGAGTCCCCTTTCTGCACATTCCAGCTAACTGTTAAAACTGCTGAAAACTAGGAAGAAGTATTTGCAAGGGAGCAGGTATCACAGAGAGGTCTAAGCACCCAGAAACAAAGTCCCTCAAAGGAAGGGGTGATGCACGGGCAGCCAACAGCCACACCCTGTGTGTGAACAGAACAGTACCTGTGCCCCAGAGCACACGGAGCAGTAGCTGCTGTCCTTGTGCTGCCATCCCAGAAGCAAGGAAAACAGAAGCAACACCCTGCCCTGGGGCACAAGGAGATGTACCCAGCAGGAGGCTCTTGCCCTCCATGTCCAATTCAAGCTTGACAAATCCCAGTCTGCAAGCTGCTGGAGTTGCCAGCTCTGCTGGCACAGCAAGCAGACACACACATTCTGCCAGCCAACCTCTTGAGGTCTTGGGATCAACCCCACAAATGCTGTCCATCCTCAAAGTACATCTGATACCCCTCCCAAGCATCCAGCTAAAAAGACTGTCTAATTATCAGACTATAAAGAATTTTTATCCATTGAATTCTTGGTGGCATGTCTAACATCTGCAGAATACTGCATCTAATTTTGTAATTTTTTTCTCTTTAAATAACTGAAATTTGAACCAGTTTTGGCAGTCAATAGCACATCCCAAGCTCAAAGAAGGGCCAAATTAGATCAGGGTGCCCAGGGCTCTTAATTAAGAGAATCAGAATCCTACAGAGCAATGACTATCAGACTATAAAGAATTTTAAAACTTTCTCTTAGGTGAGGTTTTCTAGAGACACTGGGTTATGCCCAAACAATAAAACCGGAAATCCAGCTTTTTTCTGTGATTTTGAAAATCCAATCCATTAAGTTATTTTTCATGTTAAAATATTCCATTTTGCCCATAAATTTACTATCAGCTTTTTAGTGCCTAATCACCTTTTCCACTGGGAAAAAACCTCGTCAGACTTCAAGATGCCCCCTAATAGAACTTGGGGCAGCTAAACAGTTTGACTCTGAATTATTTTTGATTAGAGGTGCAGGTATGTGCACTTCTTTTTCCTCTTTTTTTTCAGATCATGCAAGAATTTACACGAGGGGCATGAACTTAATAAATTAACATCTACTATGAAAGCAGTGTATTTTTAAATTTAGACTGAATCGCTAAGTAACATTTAGACCAACAAATTCACCCTTCAGATTAATCTTGGAAGAAGAAGGAGAAAGTATGAGCATGTGCACAAGCTCTTCAGTGCTTCCATTCACATCCAATTACATCCTGCTGCCAATCTGACATCAGTGAGAACACACGGACGACAACTTGGCACGTCCGTTCCATTTGATCAGCCGACTGGGACACAGCTTGTCAGTCAAACAGCCCCTCTTCCCCCAAAATCTCTTGAGGGGTTTGTCATCAAATGTTGCATCTGATCAAGAGATGGGAGACTTAACTGCCTTCACATAATTCTGGCCACTTCTGCTACCTCCTTTCCTCAAGTGCTCGGTTTACCAAAGAAATTTCGGTAACAGCAGTTCAAACTGAACGGTCAGCCCTGCTGCAGTTTAATATTAAAGCAACAGAGTGGAAATCTCTGGGTTTGCAGATTGTATTTTTACACATACAATCACAGTAACTTTTTTCAACTGTTTAACTAACTTTCTATAAGACCTTTATTAGATTTTCTGTTATTTCCAGACATTAGTTCTTCTACTCTGTAGTTCTAAAGGTAATTATATAAGTTACAAAAACTACTACATCCTGTATCAGCAACTCCAAAACATGAAAATTTTGGGGTTTATAACACTAAAATGCATCCAAGAAATTCAGCTGAAAGTGGTGGCACCATTCCAGCTGTGTATCCCCAGAAAATAATTTTGTGGTAACCTTATATCACTATCACACAACATCATTATTAAAGTTAAATAAATATTTCTTAAAACATATACTACCCTAAAATGCAGATCATGATTACCAAGGAAAGATGAAAATCTGAGATATTTTTGTCAGCATAATAAAGTTTCTAAGCATACAATATGGTGCTGGTATCTACAAGATTTTCTGTCTCGAGATTTGATATAGAGCTCCCAAAGAGGGAAGTGCCATCATCATTCCCGTGCTGCACCAAAACTGAGTATGAGGAGAATTCCAAAGCTGACCAAATCAGAATACCTCTGTACATTGTCATGAAGCTTAAACAAGTGTGAGATCCCATGGTCTGGCATCAAAACTTATCCAGACTTTGGGAACACAGTCAGGACATGATGAAATGACTCCATCATGTTTAGGGGCACTTGGCCACAATTCTTACAGCTCTAGAGCTCTTTAATTTCCTTGCCCTTTCTTAATGAGAGCTGTAATTGTTTTAAATTACTAAATCACTTCTTTAGACATGTGACACTCATTTTAGCAGCTGTTCCAGTCTCTGACTTTGAAACCTCCAGCCTGAGATTTAACCACATAGTGTTTTAATCTTTCACAAAGACACAGCCATATAATTGATACCTGGGAAATGCTAAGTCCCTGACCGGTACCAAAATGTGATTTCTCACTGTTGACAATTAGCAGGCAGGCACCTGCTTTTTCTAATGCAAATCACAGGTAGTGTTGACTATCCACAAGTAAAACCAAATCCCCTCCATCATCAAATAAATGGATACATATGCATTGCTAATGTGTAGAAAGATGGTTGGGAGGCTGACTACCTAACATGAGAGAGCTCAAAGTTAGATAAATCCCGAAAGAGGAAATCAGAAATGAAATAATTTTTTTGGATCTAACAAACTGAAAGATACTAGAGGAATTACCCACAGTATTACACTGCCCATAAAAACTGCTTCTGAAGTTTTCCAGCCATCTGCCTTTCAGGCATTTTATTTGCGGAACAGAAGCTGCACACTGGTGACTTTCTTCACAGCTAACCTACCTTGGGTTCTACAGCCGTGGGCAACTGAGAGCCCGGGAGCTCTCCATAATTCTTGGTTCTGCAAAGGTGCTCGATCAGCGAGGCTCAGGAAGAGTCAAAGCTGAGAGCCTGCACAGCAGCTGAGACTAACCCAAAGAAAATAAATCAAACCCAAACGGCACTAACATATTAACCTACAGTGCCTCCGTAAACTCTGCCATGCCCTGAAGGAAAGCTTGCCATAGGCTGATAAGCAGAGCTCACACTCTGTATGGCCAGAAATACTTTGTGCCTCGTTATTAAAAAATTCACACAGTTGGAGGTGAACTAATTGAGGCAGTGGAGACAGTAACACAGAAGGCACTTAAAATGTAATTAAGCCATGATCAGAAAAGGGACACATAAGGGAGAAAGCATTGAAAACAGAGATTCCAGAGAAATTACCAGATTCAAGCAAAAAAATGAGAGCAATTGTGTATTGAACCATGTTCAACAACATTATATGTACTACTAAAAGAATCTGTGCAGAATTCAAACGCTAAGGCCACAGATAACCAGGAAAAACCACTATACATTTGGTTTAGATAACCTTCGTGTACTTTAATGCACACCAAGGGGACAGGTGTTTGGAGAGTAAGAGGGTCCTACCCTCACCTGAGCAACTCTCAATCATGCTGGAGATCTAAGAACAGGAATGCTATAGGAGCATTCAGTGTCTCAATTCCTTTGGTTTTATTCTGTAAAAACACTTTAGCTCTACCACTGGCTGTTCTGAAAGGACTGCAGCAGCAACTGTTTCATCTGCTGACAAGCCCAGCTCACATTATATTAATGCAATCACTGTATCAAGGAGGGGGAAGAAAACCCAAAACTTTAAAAGACTTAAAACATGTAACTATAAACTTCACAATCTTAACATGTATAGGATATTCTCTTTGCAATAAACACTGCATTCTAGAGATACCTAGTGACAGCCTAAAAAATTGTCTATTTTTCCCCTCAGTTCAAGTATTTTACAGGAAAAAGAACATATCAGAAAAAACTCCAAGCAAATATCCAGTTATGCAAGGACTTTTTTTTTCAGATTAAGAAAAAAGGAACCTTTGTAAAAAGGTTTCTTCCAGAAGATAGCTCTATGTGTTAACCAGACTGTAAAACCATTTTCCATTGTTTTTTCCCATTAAATTTGTTTCATGCAAATATGCTGAGTGCACAATCTTCACAAAAACCCGCTCCACATAGAATGTGCAAGTCACGTGTGGATTTCGCCTTTTTTCACATTTTCTCCATTTAGTATTGTCTCATTTCCCTACCAGCTGCTTCACCATTTCCTGAGCTGCACCATCTCGTGCTGTGTCCAATATTAGACACAGCAGTGACAGAGCAAATGGGAAATAAACAGCACAGCTGATCAGGACAACTGGCAAAGGATGCAAGCAGCACATCCAGAAGTGATGATGAGTGAAAAACCCCCAAAACATTTGGCTGTAGGAGCTTAAACCACTGATCTTTAAAAACACAGCAAGATACTTGCTGACTTGACTCTAATAGACAGAGCTCTGAGAAACCAGTCTGAGTCTTATTCCAGAGAGCACATGAACTGAGCACTGAATTAGGAGCAGACGTTTTTCAGTGCTGGAACTCCCAGTGGAGGGAGAAGAAGGGAAGGATGGGCTTGAACTCAGGGGGTCTGAATATGAGGATAACTCAAACCCAAGCAGGATGAACAGTGATCTGGCATGTAGCAATGGAGAAAGCGAACATAGGACAAAGAACTATTTTTAACAGGCGAATGAAAAGTATTTATTTGAACTGTCTTGTCAACAAGATACTCGTTCAGAAGAGTATGTACACCTCTCACTGCTCTCCCCTTCCCACGTCTCCCTGCTTTTCTTCAATTCCAAATGAGGAATCAGTGGAGAGACGCTGGGACAGACAACTGAACACTGAGTGAGAAGCAGCCTGTGGATGCACTGCTACTGAAAAACTGAAGAGACACTGGCCAGAAAATGTAACAAGTCAGTATTTTCCTGTTTAATACAGTTGTCTTCTTGCTTAGACTAGCTTGCTGAAATTATAACAGACAGATTTTTGAGCATGCTTTAAGGCTAATTTAAAAAAATAATGATACAAACATTGCAAAATTGTGCTGAATGTTGTCAAAGACATCAAGTTTGTAAACGCCTCATTTGCAAACAATCTGCTACTGAACGCTAACCAGTTCAGACACTGATCTCTTACCACTGTAATTGTAGCTATTTACCACTTTAATCATTTTAATAATAACAATAACAATAATATTTAGAGAATCGAAAGAAAACAGTATTTAGTTTTTATCCTTTAGTAGCACTTACTAGCCTTTAAAATATATTTTACGCATATAATTCTTCCAAAAAGATAATAAAATTAAACTGAAATATAGGTACTTGCTAGCAACATTATTCCACTCAATTGACAACTGAGATGAAGCCATTACTACATTCAGTTTAAGGACTGAGATTTCTTTTAGTGACCACAATCTTGGAGAAAAACTTGAAAATACTGAAATATAATGTCTGAACACTCACTTGATCACATTAGGTATCTAAATTTGAGTACCAGCTTACAGCAAACAAGCTCCTTGTTTGTGGCCACTGTGCTGTTAGCTCAGGTGAGGGACTTAGGGCAGTACACGCAAAGGATGAGTGGCAGGTGCCTCCTTATTTCCCTAAAGCATTGTATAAGAGAAGAGTTTTCTAACCCTTGTGATGGTCATTTGACCCAAATCTGATAGCACAGATGATGGAGCATTATTAAAGCATGAGGAATCATAAGCTCCGTGCTGCCAAAGCAGTGACAGCAACGACGGCTTGCGTGAGAAGTTTGCTTTGTGTGAGTGGAGCTGTTCGGGGATGACGATAATTACCTGTGAAATGAATATTCATCACATGGGTGAATTCAAGGCTGAATAATACTTCACTGGAGAGTTGGGATAATGTTAGGGAGAAGTTGGCCAAAGCTGACACAGCTCACTTTGCACTGAGGTCTAGTGCAGCTGTGTGACACACAGATGGGTGCCAGGAATTCATGAACTGGAGATGCAGCCTGCAGGAGGCAGAGCTATCCCCCTGTGACACTTTGTAAATACAAGCTGAAAATCAGCTCAATAGCTTTTTTATTCCTGAATGTATGCCCACCCCTACTCCAAGAAATACATTACCACTATTATTTCTGCAAGCAGTAAGTAGCATTGAGGTACCCCAGGCCAGCCCTTCCTTTTCTCCACAACTCCAAAATCTCTGTCAGACAACACCTTCCTTCTTTAGAGTAATAAAAATTTTCAGAGGCAACCATTTCTAAAGGTACAGTCTGTCTCTGCCAACTTCTTTGTGAGTGGCACAAGCCTCCAGCCAGCTGAACACCTGGCAACTGCCCCTAAAGCACAACAGCCACCACAGTGGGACCAAAGTAGGACACTTTCACTTTATTTGTGAAATAATTTTTTTTTCTTCTTTTTTTTCATAGATGTTAACAGACTGGGGGAAAACCAACCAACCAACCAGCCAATCCAAATCTCAAAAAACCCCAAAGAAAATGTGTGCCAGAAGTCCTCAAATGCTACCAGTGAAATAGTAAAAGTGTGGGGAGGAGCTGAGAAATACTTTAAAAACATGTACCACTGGAATCTTCAATAGTCTGATCCAGCAGCTAGGGCATAAAGATGGACAAATGATTCAGTAAGTAAGGCTTTTTCTTTTAATTGTCTGAAAGCAGATTAGTTTCCTAAGCATACAATAAAAATAGACTATTAGCATCCATCTCTGAACACTGAAACTCTGCAGATCAATAGCCAACAATTCAACAATTAACCGCAAACTTTTAAGTAATTGCTGCTACAGTATCAGCCTAAACTCACACTTATAGGCATAATTCTCACTGTTACCAGGAAGAATCATATCCCTAGAATTAACAGCTCAATTAATCCTTTGAGAACCTGTATGCAAACCAAGCCAACTAAATAAATCCTACAAGTATTTCTTTCCCAAAGCCGCTAATTACACACTTCTGACAAAACACTACTCAAGGTTATGTACTGACACATGCTACAATATATAATTTGTAGTGTACTTGTTTGTTGTTAAAGAAGAAATATTATTTTGTGATTTACAGTAGTATGACTAGTGAAGGCAAAGGACTATTTTCATATAGAACCAGTATTAAAACCAGGCACATGCTTTTTCATATTTTAATCCATAAACAGACATAAAAAATTAATTTTGTCCTGTATCTTCACAGCAAAATTCTACAGAAAAGAAAGTCTTAATCCAAAACCATAGCAAAACACAAAACTGTGTGTCAGATAGTTTCTCCTATGACTAAAACCAAAATTCTATTTTAAAAAATGGAATAGTTTATTAAGGAATTGAATAATTAGGAAATAAATTTTTTAAATCAATAAAAAATATCCCAAAATATCTGAGAAAATTCCTCAAGCTAAGTTTAAATGTTGAGCAAGCAAGGCAAACCATCATCAGCGTATCAGAACATCACCTTGGCATAAAGCGTTCTTGAATAAAGATGCTGAAGTTAATATGTTCAGTTTTAGCTTTACCTGCAGAAATAGTGTAAAGCTGAAAGTTCTGCCTGTGCTAACCAGGCAGGTGAAGGCCACACTGTGCCCTTCATCACAGACAGGAGCACAGGGTGTTCTGACATTAAACGATGCTGTGCTCAATGACATCATGCAAATAGATATTTCAGTCAATTTACTACTCCTTTGTTTATTTTACTTTTTTCACTAGAACTCACTAAGTATTACTGGATATAGAACTGGCTTAGAAAATTTGGATACACGGGAGTAGAAGTGAAATATATTTAAAGCAACCAAGATATTCTTTATGTGGTTGCAGTCACAATGGGAGGAGGAATGCTGTTCATGCAGGTGGAAACTGTGTTTTCATCACTATTTTTACAATAGGTAACAGACATGATGGTCATCCAAGACATGCTCACATAAATGAGTAAGATCCCGTAAGAACAGGCAGTTATTTTCCTTTTTTCCTTTCTCAGTTGAAATGCAAGGATTTTTTCATATCATGCCCTTGCCTTCAAGAAC
The DNA here is from genome assembly GCA_013397975.1 of Machaerirhynchus nigripectus. Classification (NCBI taxonomy): domain Eukaryota; kingdom Metazoa; phylum Chordata; class Aves; order Passeriformes; family Dicruridae; genus Machaerirhynchus; species Machaerirhynchus nigripectus. Next base: position 802,065 of record VZRQ01006958.1, read on the forward strand.
CCTTTATTTCCTTCCAGAGAGAATAAAAGACAAATGAATTTCATAATCTGTCCCCAAGTACAAAATGAGGACAGGAACATCAGCAAGAAGAAATTACTAACATATTTTGCAAGCAGCAGAGGTGAATACCTCCGGGGTCAACTATTAGTCAACATTTCTAACACTTATCTATTTAAAATACTAGTAATTGACTCCAATTACAAAGATCAACCCCAAATTTGTTCAAAGTTCACAAGCATGTGCACATACACTTCTGATTTCTGCCTTTCCTTTAATGTTCTGCATCTCCATACATACAAAAAAAAATCTCACAGAACATTTTCTGGTTATTTTTCTGGACTAAACAGTGTAAGGTACAAGACTGCACCTTAAAGTAATGCAGGTAGAACTTGTACTATGTCAATACTACAAATATACTTAGTAGTAACAGTAGTAGTAGTAACAAATACTATTAGCAACAAATATGAAAACTCTAACAGAAATAATGGAAGGAAAACATTAGTGAGAAATTTTTAAAACAATTCCTGTCTCTACCTGAATAGAATAACTAATTCTGTTATTTAGTTTCTTTGCAAGGAAAGATCAACACAGTTCACACCACACTTCTGAGCTCAGAAAGTGCCCACAGCAGGAGGTCCAAATTCCTCCCCCTTCCCAGGTATGCAGGAGGGGTGCTCAGACTCATCTCAGACTCATCTCACTTCCAGAGGCCATGGGCAGCATAATCTGATGCTGATCTCTGAACTAATAACAGATTCCTCGGCAGCCCTCCATTGTCTGTAAAGCAAAGGGAACAGTCCTGGCTCACAGGACTGGGCTTTCCTTGGCACTTCAAAAATCAAGCGTGGACCTCAGCACCTCACATCAATTAAGTCAGTGGCAACACTGAATCCAGCTTGTCAGATACTACTGCTTTCAGTTATGAGAGAAAGAGAAGGATTTCAGTAATTGCCAATTTCTAATTACAGTATTTTGACAGTCCAGTTGCTAATTTTCTTCCTTACAGATGCAACTTCTGTAATGGTCATCAATTCCAGGACATTAGTACTGGATAAAGGAAAAGGTTTTTACAAAACTTACCATCTACATCTGATTAGTCACAGAGCACAGAATATAATTTGAATTTGCTGGCTTCCTAATATTCTTTTGGTGACTTTCACAGCAACCATTATTATTTTGGTATCTGACTTCCCTAGGTCCTCAGACTTCTTTTTCCTGGGGTTACAGCTGGAAGTGACTATATCAACATTAGTCAGTATTCACATGTTTTGTTATATGACTGGTGCTTGGCGGGGTGGGGGCAGTGGAAGAATTGTTCTGCTGGTGTTAAACATTACCTTATTCCTTCCATGCTGTTTCAGCCATCTGAGCTAAAGATACTTTATCCAGTTGCAAAGCCTTCCTAAAGAGTGACAGTCAGAAGGAAACTGAACTTAAACAGCTTCCAATACAACTGAAACTTTGGAAAGGGAACCTTAGATTTTAAATCACATTCACAATTTATTTCACATGAAGACCTAAGTTCAGAAGTATTTCAGCCTCACTTGCAAAAGGAAAACTAACTCAAGCTCTATATCGGTTAGGGTACACCCACCCCACTGTTTACCCAGATATGCAGCAATGTCATTGACTCACTGAGCTACTTCTTGACAGTTCTTTATTTTGAGAGGTACAAAACCTTCTGACAGATACATAAATGAGAAACCCAGGGAAGAAATGCTATTTTGTTTCAGCATCTGCTCTACAAATGAAGATAAGCAAACGAGATTTCTAGTTCCAGAAAATGACAGCTCTTGTTTCAAAGAGAGTGACATGAAAGACACAGTAAGAGAATGTACATTAAGCCAGCCTGAAGGGCAGGGGCAGAGCCTTGTGCTGGTTCCCCTGCTCTGACACCCTCACTCTGCCTTGATGCTCTTTGCTATCTTGCTTTAACTCTTGACATCTTCTTGGACACTCTTAAATGTTATTGGAAGAGGTTCTATTAATATAGCCATAACATTCAACAGATACAATTCCAGGTTTCAACAAACAGCATTCCAAAACATTAACTCAAAAGTTTAGGCCTCTCCTGTAGATATTCCATTAGTATTTGGCACAGGTTACTGTAAAGGTTGCTGTGCCTCATAGAATCACAGAATGGTTTGGGCTGGAACGGACCTTGGAGATCATACAGCTCCGATCCCCCTGCCGTGGGTTGGGAGGGCACTCACTACATCAGGTGGCTTTGGGCTCCACCCACCCTGGCCTTGAAACTTCAGTTTCTGTTGCACTGGCTGTGTTACTCTGCCCTTCTGATTTTTACTTCTATGATTTCTGGCATTTGACACCATGGAAAACTGGTGATTCAGAGAAGAGAATGGAAATTAGCATAGCTTGTATCTGTGCACTGACAAATGGATTGTTAAGCTTGTGTAACATTTGGAGAATGCTTTTTTTTATTCTTTAGATGAGATTTGTTAGCAGGGGATTGGAAATGCACTGTGATCCTTCACTAGTTTATTTCCTCTCTCTGTAGGCTTTTTTTATCTCACTTTTCCCCCTCTCTCGGATATTCACTTTTTAAATCAGAAGAATTACTTACGAGAACGAAACTATTTTTGATCACATGAGGCATTTTTTTTCTTCACTGAGATGATGGCAGCTGAGACAGGATTGGAAGCAGCATTACAGGAACGGTGACAGCAGGTTACAAGCTTTTGTAACACGTTTCTGATCTAGGAAGGGAGCACCCACTTCAGCCTCATGGGGAAAAAAGTGTCCTTGCACATTCAGTTTGCTCACATATTTTGATTTGATGAAGTGAAGGAAAAGTATTCCCCCCATGAGATTTCAAATGAAGGCACAAACATACAGTTTTCTCACCCCAGTTATTCCAGGGAGAGAAATTTCCAATTACTTGGCAAATCAAGAAAGAATATCTGGAGGGGGTCTGAACCTAAGTGCTGCTTTTCCTTTCCCTAGAGTTTGCAGATGCTCCCCACAGAGCAGAAGGCTGCAGTCCAGGGAGCCACAGGGAACTGCTCATGGCACTGCTTTTCTCTGGGAGACGGTAACACCGCCGTGATTAGAACACAGCCAGCCAAACAAAGCACAGCACACCAGGAATCCCTATTTGTGCAGGGGAATATAGGAGGAGACAATGCACTAAAGCTTTAGGAGTGTGGAGTCTTTTACTTTGCCTCGAATGTGATTTTTTTTTGGACAACATGAAGCTCATAAACACTCAGAGCAGATGGTGTAACATACAGCAGCAGGAGATGGAGCTTATTAGCTGTTGCTTCCTTCCGCTAGTCCACAGCCCAGAAATCTGAAGGACCTTTAAATCACCCTCTAGTGAGCTGAGTCCCTTTCAGGAGACAGTACAAGGGATAAACTGTGTGCCCTTACACAGACATCACTTCATTATGCTTCAAGTCTCTGCTCTAAAGCACACAGGTACAGAACATGCTTAAGTTCTCAGATTTTCTAAAATTAGCAAAACAAATAAAACAAAGAGAAAGAAGATCCTAATAATACAAAATATCTCAACTGTTTTTATACTAACCCTATCTAGTAATAGCATGTTACCAAAAGTCTTCTGTTTTTTTAAAATTTTCTTCCTTAAATCGTAGAATTTCAAGCAAAGTGCTTGCAAAAATAGTCGGTTTCATTTGTAAATGGCCTGTTCTTAACTTCCTCTTATAGTACTCAGGAATACTTCATTCCAGTGTCCTACTGTTGTTACCTTCCACAACAGCTCAAGGCACAGCTCTGAACAAATGATGCATCTTAAAGGTTAAAAAAAAAAAATCCCTTCCTTCATTAACCAACAAATCTCTTCATAAAGAAAAGACAGGGAACACGAGAAGTAACTACCCAGCTGAAGAGTTCCAAACTACCCTATTTCTAAAAGGCTGCAAAGCAGTAGTTTGCTTAAGAGCGTATTTTTTTTCTTTTGACATTCTTTTTCCTGTCCTTCTCAAAACTAATGATCTCCCTTCCAGCTACAAACATAAAAAAAATGCATTTTACCATGTGCTGGTTACATGTCAATAAATAGCCATTGTAATATATTTTATTTTGATAGTCTTTATCACATGAGTACTAAATGGCTCCCAAACATGTAACTGGCAGGTAGAGTGATAGTGAAGTGTCATACCCCATTCCACTGGCCACCAGGCGACCACTGATAGTACTGGAGCTCTACCTTCTTAATACCAAGAAACTTGGGGTGCCCCCCAATAAAATTTTCCCCTTCACTAACTGCTCTTCGTGGAAGTTTATGAGCATAGAGTCCCAAATTCACCCAGATTGGTACTCCAAATCTCTATTAAAACAATGAAAAATCATTCTACTGGCATTGGTTTCCTATGGGAGAGCTCACAAGACCACAAACTTGTGGCTTGTTAGATTATTATTCTAGTGTTAACAGGTAAACATAACAGATTAAGGGGAGATTCCAATAAAGGCTTTCTTACCTTTACACATCATTTAAAAATAAGGTAATTGTAACTCAAAGCACATACAGCCCAAATTCAACTCCATGGCCCTGCTACACACACAAAGCAGATCTGCTGTCTTGAATGGATTTACATTATACTGGAATCAGAGTAGAATATGGTTATTATGTAAAAAGCTTTTGCTCCTTCACAGATGACAAAACACCACGATGACATTTTCCTGACAGTACAATTTCCTACCACTGCCTGTCAGCATGCCTTTTATTTATGTCTAGGATGATCAGTAAAAGTGGTTTTGACTGGTCATATGGTGTTAAGAGTTTACATGTGTTTAAATCTTCCTTCCTAGTAAGCTGAAAATTGCTGAACTTTATTGCATAGCAAAACAGACCTCCTACTCCTGCACTGCACAAGTCGTTTTTCCCTTCTAGGGAAGGAAAGTGCTTTTCAGCATTGAAACATTTCTATTGCGTCTGTATCCTCACTATTGCTGGGATGTATCAGAGGGCAGAAACAGGAACTGGATGGCAACGGCAGAGAGCCAAAAAAGAAAGGTTGAGACAGAAGAGGCCTTAGGCTGCAGAGCTCTCTCACACTGTGACCCAGGCCCCTCAGCGAAGTCAACGGAGTTCCTTTGAGGAAGACTTTGAACATTTAGCTGCATCTGTTTACCTACTGCTCCTGAAGATAATTTTATATGCACTTTTTAGAAAACATTAATTATGTCACCAATCTGGAGCTTTTGTCCAAAAAAAAAGGTTTTCCTGACTTCTTAATGGGCTAAAAGCAGAATAGGCCAATTCTTTGTGAGGCACTCTGTCATTTCCTACCATACTAGCAATGCTGATTTTCTCACATGGATTTACCAGAAATTACTTGCTGTTGGATTCTCCTGTGAGGAATAAATCCATTTTGCCTTGCCCATAATGCAGTTCAATCTATTTATCTTCCCAGGAAATGAACATTCGTCTAATCAGAAATTTACTGCCATATGCTCATATTATTAACAATCAATAAACTTCATCATGCCAATGATTCGATTCCAGATGATTATCCTATCAGGAATTCATTCCTCCAAACTAGTGTTTTCTTACAAATCTATAATTAACCTAAAAGCCAGAAAGCTTTTCTGTACTGCCAGTGTTTGTACAGTACAGCTCTTTCATATTTGCTTTGGTGGAAACAGAAAACTGTGGGAGAAAACAGTCCTAATTATGTAAACATGTCACAAATAAGCTTGAGATGAAATCTATGTATGGTGCATCTAGAAGAACTTCTTTTCCTCACAGCCAGGTCCATCAATGATTTTCCTAGCAAGAGCAAAATTTCTGACAACTTCTGCCAATTCCACTCCATCTCTTTCAAGGACAAAACAGTATGTTTACCAGTTCTTCCAAGAATTAATTTGCTCTGGTTGCCAGTATCTCCAAAACTATATGACATTGGGCGTGCCAGGAATTTACTTCGTAAGATGATCTTGCCAGGATAAGATATTGCAGATTTACATATCTTCAGACAAGCAGGATTCTGAACCTTCCAGTGACTAAGAGAATGCATTTTTAGATATATACACATTATGTGTTTAGCACTGACTCTTCAGGAGTCAATGATGCTTTGTCAGGAGATTTTTGTACCTGGTCACATTGAGTTGTTAGGCCAGTAAAATTTAGTTGGGCTTGAAACAGCCTGTGGCGTGATTTGTTAAATCTTGAATTGTCAGATAACTGCAAGTTTCTGATGCAAGTAACACCAGACTCAGAATTCAACTTGCACTGGACTCTCTATAATGGGGACAGTACTAAACCCAAAGAATGGCATGTAAAAAGACTGCTTAATCAATAGATCAATTCTGCACTTGTTTTTTTTTTCCTTTGATATTTTTTCCTCTAGGAGCTGCAAAACCAACCAATTAATATCTTTGAAGTGTAACATTTGAGATACAATTTCAGGAATCTTAAGGAGTGAGAAATACTGACACAAGTATTCTATATTTGGATACTGTTTTCAATGTTTGCTATTTATATGGTCATGTGGCCTTTCAAACTTTGACACAAAAAACGTTTTGCAAAACACTAAGAGTTCTATACATTTCTGCAGTATGAACTCTTGAAATGCTTCCTTTAAGTTCATGTCATGTCAAGTTCTGGTTTAATAGAGATTGTCCATATATATATATAAACATATAATACCCATGCATTATGATTTTACATAATCCCAGATTTCTATTTAAACTTTTCATAGAAATAATTCCTCAGTATTGACTAATAATGCAATAGACAAACTGTTCATAACAAAAATCTTCACAGAAATGGCTGAGATATATCAGTATTTTGTGCAATAAATCACATTTTACTCTGAAGCTATTTACTAAATTCAGATGACTGCCCAGTCTAATTTATATAACCCACCTTGCTTAAGTAGCCAATACAAATTCTTTCAATATCCATAAACATCTGAACTGCTGATTTTCCTCACAAAACTAACTAGATCAGTACTCACACCCCTACACTTGTTCCTGTTAAAAGTTTCTCTGTACTAATGATTTTATTCTGCCATCGTTTGTTCTCACATTCCATCACTAGAGCTGCTTGGAATGCCACCTCACAGTCACCATTATCACTCCATGCAGGACTGTCACCGCGTGTGTTTCCCATCTATTCTCACACCTTTCCAGGATGAAGCTCATGGGCATTGTCCTCACTGTGCCCCCCGGTAACTCACCACACACAGTGTACTGGCTCAGCTGCAGCTAGAGAGGAACATCATGCCACTCAAGAACAGCATTATGGCACTAACTGGGGATACAACTTTTGATGACCCAGCAGTCTTTATACGCAGAATTATTTTATGCAAGTCTCCAGCACTGGCATGATACAGCACTCCTTGCAGAACAGTCCCTTTTGAAAAGGATGTGCTGTGGGGGTTTTGGTTTTGCTTTTTTAATTTCTGTTTCTCTTTTCTTTTACATTCCGAAGATCTGCCAAACATGAAGAAAAACCTTGTTGAAGATTCTGATGAGTCATTTTAGAAAAGAATGGATTAAAAAAAAAAGTCAACTTACAGTTTTATGGATTCATCCAGATTCATAGTTCAAACCCTGATTTTTCCTGGTGTTGACTGAGCAACTACCAAGAACCACCGAGAACTCCCAGTTGTGAAACCTGGGATCTTTCTGGAAATCGATTGATTGCACTAGAACTGCAATCAAATCTGCCCGAAGTCTGAAATTTTCCATTCAGCTTTACAAACTTCTTTGCTCTTTGAATTTTGAGTGCCATCAGTTTCACATTTCAAATCTGTGCTGCTTGCCAGGCCGAATATTTAGGTTCAATTTGTGGCAGAGAAAAAGCATGATTTAAATGACTAGAAAGATGTCAGGATGAATTCCTGGGAAGCCAAATGGATATGCTTAGCAGTGCAATTACTACATCAGTTATTCCAAACTGAATTTGTTACACAAGAGAAAACTATGATTTCTAGTACAAGTTCAACTCCATCTTTACAAACCAGTGCACAGGAACAGGATTTAAAAAAAGCTTTAAGGTGAATAACACAATATCAATAATAATAATAATATAGTGACCTACACAATTCAGGAAAGAAGGTGCCTAGAGATAAGGAAGTATTTAAGAGCTGCCCTGCGTATTGGCAAACCACTCTTAGAAGCTTAAGTAACTTTTCTATAAACATGGACATCAAGCCTCATCCTGCAGTTTGAATCAGTAGAAGACTTTAATCCAAGAAGAAAAATACCAATGTTTGAAAAAAAGAAGATCTGAAAAGTCATACAGTATCTCATAAAAATTAATTTGAATGGAAAAATCTTGGGGTATATAATTTCAATAAAATCATCATACAGCATGAGTGTAAAATACTTGCTGGCCTGCACATGCACATAACTGATTCCTTACAGGTCAGTCCTGAATAACTGAGCTAAATTCATGCCTGAAAACTTCTTACAGAAATGCACACTAATTTGGCCGTTTCTCCAAAATTATTAATGTGATTGCTTTCAAAGGCAATGTTCTGGAAGAATAAATTCAACATGACAGGGGGGCTGGTTTCTTATGCCTACAGTAGTGATTGCCACCCTTTTAGACGTGCCCAAGCCAGCGGTGCTGCAGCTGATAGGAATAGCAATAGCAGCAAAGTGCTGCAGACCCGGCCTTCTTCAAGGCCCAGGTCCATGCTGAGGCTTTGCTTTCACAGCCACAGGTACCAACAATGAGGGAGTTGCTCTAAGGAGATCTACAAGAACATTTACAGCATCCCCAGGTACAACAATACAGCCATATCTCAGTTCATTAAACTCTCACAGCACGTTCAAGATAAAGTCACAAACAACAAACAAATCTGTTTTCTAAACAATCCTCTGTTGAAATCTATGTTCATGACTTTTTCTTCCCAAAAATAGCAGTTTTTCAACTCTTTGGAGGGAATATATGCACACAGATTGAGGCAGCCAAGTATTATTACTCCCATGAATTATAGATACTTTCAGACAACACCAGGATTATGGGCATACCTTGAGTTAGAATAGCTGCAGTACAAAACAAAACCTCTGCAACAGCTATGTAGCACAGCTGTTCCAAATTTTACATGAATTTACACATCACAGAGGAGACAAATTTTCCATCTTCAAAAAGCCTGTTTTTCATTTCCTTTTAGAAAAATAGAAATATTTTTATGTTCAGAAAACTGGAGAAGGCTTTTCTGAGTAAGCAGTGAGGGCTTTGGGGGCAAGGTGTGTTTGTGTGATGTGGTTTGTTTGAGGATTTTGGGTTTCTTTGTTTGTTTTTAAATAAGTGCTGTAAGTTTTAGCTGAGAAGTACTGGCCACACTTTAATGTAATTTAACCACTTCCTTGAAGAGCAGGGAGTGACTGGCCCCAGCACCCTGCTGCTGCTCCTTTAACGGGACAGGACTCTCATGGCTTCTGACACACCCCAATTCCTACAAATATTCTCCCCATCCCACCATCCTGCCTGGACTGCTGACAGAGCTGAAAGCAGCAGATAAGCCTCTTCTCTGTTCATTGTGTATAAAAGCAGCATGTGGGTTTACAGAGACTGTCAGGAAGTGCTGCAGTGAATTCTGCTCATTCCTTCCATTTCTTTAGTCTTTTTAGCTTCTGTCTGTAATCAAACAGTAGCTTTTCCTAACCTCAGTTCAGCTGTCATCGCTGTTCAAATATTTGTCCTGATCATGCAAAAAGCTAAAACAGAAACTTAACTCTTGGGGTTTTTTCTTACAATACACTAATTAACTTCAGTTTTTAAACTGATTATTTATATGATTAGAAACGTTAAGAGAATAGTTGTATTTGAATAAATTCACAGGCTTTGTAAGCATATGCAGAGATAGCCTGCAGCCTCCATGTTGATTTTATAGCAAAATGCACCCAACAAATGCAAAGGTAGTAAATAATTAATCAGTCAACATTAGTAAGAAGTGTAGCTCCTACTAAAGAAAATATTTGTCGATGGCTAGCATGTGATGATTTCCAGAATACCAGCCAGTCCATCCTGCCAAAAAAGCGCTTTTCCTTCAATAAAAAAAAAAAATCCTGAATTTCTGATATTACAATATGATTAAACCTAGGTAAAAAGTGGGTTGATACTGTAAGTCCTTGAGAAGAAAACATTTGCTCAACTCCTGATATTGTTTCATTGTGCACAATCAGGAAGTAATAATCGTAATTAGTAGATAAATTATTTACCTTGAGTGGACTGGTCAATGGCTTTTCTTTTTCTGCTATGACTGTTATAGTTAAGTCTTAGCTCTTGGCTATATTCATTCAGAGTTTCTCTTGAGTCATAAGATTGCCTTTGCTTTCCACCATCTTCACTTTCATCTGAAGAACTTGTGTAAGTTAGATCCACTTCATGTTTAACTTTTGACAGTGGCTGGTAGGGTTTGCAGTCCATCTGCTCCATCTCTGATTAAACAGGCTCAAAGTCATGAAAACAAGCAACTGGAATGTCTTAAGGAAACAGTCCTGGAAAAAAAACCAACAACAATAATTAATTTCAGACATAATATATACTTTAAGGTCAAAAGGTCCAATATTATTTTTTATTTATACAAACCAATTAAATTCCATTAATATCACTATAATCCAGGAAAGAAACTGAACATGTCATATTTTACTGTTTTGGGTTTTTTTAAATAGAATTACAGCTTAAAATATATAATATTTTAAAAAATTATAAAATATAAAATTCTTAAATAGAATTACAGAAAAACAGAATTACAGAAAAACAGCTACTTGAAAGAAAAAATTAAAACCAAATCTTAAGCACTGTCCTATTAGACCAAGCAATAACTGTATCTTATGTATAAAATATGTTACAACAACTTGTATTTGGTATCAAAGCTAAGATTGAACAGTTACTATTTTTCTAAAGGGATGTATATTCATCTTAAATGAAAACAACATTTTATGTCTTTTAAAATATGAAGCCTAGAAAGCAGAAAGTTCACTCTTTCTAAGTATTCTCCTGTAAATTACAGTATATCTAATCAAGAATAAGAGACTTCAGACATTAGAAAACCACCAAACTTCTAAAAAACAAAAATATACAACATTGTTACAATAGAAGAGCATGTAATGCTTCAGAAAAGGGCATTTTCTTTTAGATTCTGAGGACATTTCAACAGGAAGAAGCTTCTACCCCGCAGTACAACCCCTTTTCTTCCCCTCCATCTCTCATCTGAACTCCTGCCCACATGGGGGCTATACAAATCCTCAATGGAGGCTTCCAAACTGCAGCTTGAGTTTTGTGTATACATTTGTATAATGATGTTCAAATCCAGTATCCCTAAAATCAAGTGCATTGCAGCTGCACATGCAACTGGTGCAACTTGTCCTGTATCTCTGCCTTCATTGAACTGTTTCCATCACCAATTGTAAGACAAACTCTGGGATGAAATAACAGGGATTATAGCACAGCTTTTACAGCAGCATGGCTCGCAAACAGGGAGCTCTGTTTGGTTTGGTCATTTTTGTTGTTTTCTTTTTAGATCAGCAGATATTATTAACCTAGAAAAACAATTGTAACAAAAAAAGGTGCCTGTAAACATTATTGCTAGAAGGCAAAAAAATCCCATGGAAGTTCAAAGAGATTTTGCTTGATTAGAAAGCAATTTCTCACAGCTTCTTAATGATTTTAAGGAAGGCAATAGATGGAAGTAAGTTTAATACTCAGTTTGATATCAGCCCATTTCCCATCTGCAACAAGGGCTTTTAACCCCACATATTGCCAGCTGCGAGCATAAAAACAGAATCTCCAAAAGCAAAACATAAACAGTGAAGACACACAAAAGGCAAACATAAAAACCCCACAGAAAGCACTTTCAAGAAAGCTAAAGAGATGACCATCTTCTGAAAATGTCTGAATGTTTGAGACACAACTGGTACTGCCACGGTGTTCCAGAGCAGCAAAACTTCATCTCCTGCTTGTGTGTCCTCCCAATACTTTTGAAAGAATCACTTTCCTGAGCAGGACTGGAAAACATTACACGTGATGTGAGGAGGGAATAAGGCTTCTAACATTTTAACAGAAAAACAAAATCCAGACCCTCAGAACCCCTGGAAGGAGTAAGTGCCACAGACCATTGCAGCAAGAGGAACACTGTGGAGAGTGTGCCTTGCTTTCTTTGCTTCCTCCAGGTTTCAGGTTATCTGGAGAAAGAGGTTAAAGACATGTCTTTGCTTGAAACACTAAATCTCAGGGAGTTATGTCCAGCCCTTTAACCTGACATGGAACAGCCCTTCAGAAACTAATGGCACCTGAATAAAGAGCTCTAGTATCAAAAAAAAAAAACCCCAAACAAACTGAAACAGAAAACAACTCACATCTCCTACTCAACAAAGTGGGCTTGAAAGCACCTAAGTCAATAAAAAACTCCTCAAGAAAGAGACAGAACCAAAAGATGAACCAAGGAGCTTCAGGAGAGCAAAGCCAGCTGACAGTGTGTCATGGGGCTGCAGCCCTGAGCAGGGACTGTGCTTTGGGTTGATTGCCCTGTATCAAGTTGGTGACAAGATGCTTCTGTAGACAAGTTACTACTAAGTAATACTTGCTTCTCCAAAGCTATCTGCTTAAATAATTTACTGTTATTTGCCAAGACTGCCTATTATTGCCTAAGTTCAGTATTTATTCTGTGAGTTGCTTTAATAGCGACAGAAGAATGCAAAGGGGCCGTGACTTACAAGCACAGAGTTGGCTTTAAAGATGAACTGACAACTCCGTAGAAATGGTTACTGACGGGAAAAAGCCTTCCAATATATTCTGCCTGACAGAATAAATGGAGACAAAGCTACAGAAACCAGAGGAAAACAAGGAGAAATTAAGGACCTCCATTAAGAAGATGCAGTAGAGAAGAAATAAATTTTGCCATGAAGGCAGCAAGTGCAAGCAGCCTCGGACGCAGGCAGTGCATCCTGCTTTCCAAAGTGCAAAACCATCAATCTGACAAATTTAGCTCATTACTGAAACAAGCAAATAACAAACCCCCCACAAAACCAAAACAGAGAAGTTCCCCCTAAAAGATGCTGTGCATCTATTTTGTGGGAGGTTTCAAGTGAATTTTTTTTTAAACAAGAAATAAAAAATTATTAGGATGCACAGAGACCCGTAAAACTTAAGCTGCAGTAAACAACTACTTAAGGAAGATTTATTTGTATTCTTTCAAAACAAGGTTTAATAACCAAAGTCTGTAGTTTGTGAGAACCGTTTGTAGCAGGAATATATTTAATGATGTTAACCATGGCAGCAGACAGATGAAATCATTTAATGTAAGCAATTAATATTACTTATATATTCCATGTCTCCTCTTTCACTGTAGTACTTTCATATGTGCTGCCTTCTCATGTGAAGGATGTGCATTTTTTCAATTCAAAATCAATGAAATATGCCCTTAAAAACTATAATTTTATTAATCCTTGTTATATAAGGACAAGGATGATTAAAAAATATGAGCAACTTCTGAATATCACAACCTCCCACTGCACCTGCCCAGGGATGCTACTGCTGCCATTGCCACACGTGCCCACATTTGCAGCAGCAGGGGTGCAAAGCCCTGGCCCACGTGTGCGAAGCCACAGCTCAACTCTTCCCACCGTAGTTCTGACCACCAAGCCATGTCAGCACCAGGCTGGAACCCCCACCACCTTCAGGGCACTCTGCACAGACCAGGAGGACCCAGCACGAGGTTTTACACCCTTTGTGGTGGAAGGATATGGACACAGGGGTAATGCAGACACATCCCAACTCACCTGCCTAACTTTCCCTCCCCACACCAACCCCATCTTACCACAGCCATCAGAAACTCAGCAGTGCTAAACGCTCACACAAGGACTGAAGATACAGCACCAGAGCCTGCAGTGGCACAGGAAACTTCAGCTTCCTTTCACACAGGGACACAGCTTGTGCTTCCTTTTTTTTTTGCTTAGGGCACTAGTGTCTCATAAACTCACAGCCACCTTGGTCTGACATGAGAGCGGGTGATAAATAATTTCCAAGAACTGGAAAAATACTACATAAAATTTTTCATCAAAAAATGCTTTTATACATCAGAAACATATGATTTAAAACAGATCAAAACTTCAAGCTTTTCTACAGTAAGAAATTCAGGTAAATTTAACCAATGATGGTATTGTACAATAACCTGAACTGAATCGCTGGCAATCAAATACTTTAACCTTATTTCATATTTTGTTTGGAAAAATACAACACAGTAAGCAACTCAAAATGCTGAAATAGGGCAGGATTATAAAGAATATTGCCTGGATGTTTACACAGGTTTCTTCAAATAACTGGCCCTCAAGTAACTAAGCAAAACACCCAGCCAATCAATACCAAGTTGACCTTGTCAGCAAAATGATAAAGTCTCATAAAAGCTTACAGTTCCTGTAAGTGACCTTTCTATAAGTGACTTAATGCTCTCCTCCTCACAAGTAGCACTTTTTTGCCCTTTCCATCACTGTTCTGTTATTGAAAGATTTCAGAAAATATGTAATAAAAATAAAATTAAGAAAGATAAAGAAAAATATCATGTGTTTATTATAGACAAAAACATATAAATATGTGAAATATATATTTAGGCACTGAATAGCAGGTAATTCTGAACCATATTTTAAAACAGATATCTTACAGTCAATTTTGCAGAAGAATGAACAACTAATAAATTCACAATAAAATACTTTTGCAAATGCAAAGGAGTCAAAAAGTTCCATAGGATAGGAAAATACCACCCTTGAAGTAACAGAAATAACACAGACATAGGTAGGATTTTTATGTATGATTTATGCAACCTTCTAAGGGCACATTGTACATGTTATTAGAAACTATTTTCACCCTTCACATCAAGATCCTCTCCCCTCAGCCACCCTACTTCCCTGTTCTGCTCGGGTCAGCCTTCTGGCTCAGGAGCTCAGGAAGGTGAGGGTAACTGGCTATGAGGCTGTGCTGAGGCTGTTTGCAGTGCCCATCAATAGGTATTTTATAGCAAAACTCACTGTATGCATTTACGCTGCACAGAGGCTCTGCACTCAAATACAGCGGTGCCACAGAGATCACGTTACTTTAAGAGTGCTTTTTATAAATTCTTAATAGGCTGCTCTGATAGGGTGCCCATTTAATGAACCAATTTCCATAGTGATTACCCACCATCAGCCCCATCAAACCACCAGTGGCATACCCAGTTGGTTTCCAGTCAGTCTAGAATTATTTAGAGAGGTCAGGTTATGGTTGCTAATGAGTATCATGTAGCTGAACAGGGTCCTCCAGAAGCGTACAAGATCAAAAACATGAAAAAGTGTGACCTGTGTTGGCCTCAGCTAATCATTATGTTTAATACTTAGATATTCCAGACTATTTAGAATTAAAACGTAATTGCAGTTACAATGCTAAAATATAGCCAGGGAACTGTGCTCCTTCTCTCCCGTATTTCTCTTCTTTCAACACATACCCTTATCTGAAAGCTACCGTTTGCTTATTGCCTTTTCAGCCCAGTAGTTTCTGAAAATGAACAGCTAAGCAGCAATATCAGCTCTGGACTGCTAAAGGCAAAAAGAACAGCACCTTTATTCTGCAGGTCTTTCTGAAATACAAAACTGTAAAATATGAAAGGCAAAACAGAGCAAACACTCTTGATTTAAACCTTTGAGAAATGCAATACCAAGAAAAAAGGTAAAAACATTCTGACCTTGTACATACCTTCAAAAAATACATCCCTCAAATATTTGTCTAGAGATTATAAACAATGGAAGTCTGTTTAAGTTCTGTCTTACAGAACACAGTAAGAAGACACCAGCTAAAGGAGTTGAGCAGCATTAGAGCAGGAAGAAATTATGTTTCTATGTGATACATGGAATTAGATACTATGAAGAAATATGGAAAATCTGCCCAAGTCTGGAGGATGGAAACACATAAAACTTTTCAACAAAAGGAAAACTCTCCTACTGAAAATCAAGAAAAAGTAGCAGAATGCTGTACCTAGAAGATGGACTGAAGAAACAGAATTAAAAAAAAAAATCTTCCAAAATTCATATGAACATTTTCTGCGGATCATGAAGCATTAACACATCAAAAGATGTTTGAAAATGACATAAGGATGTATGGATCAGTAGGTAAAACATGTTCAGTATTTACCAGGGAATGACTGAGATTGCGAAATGTTGGGACATTGTTATTCCTGCAGGTGGACTACACAGCACCTCTTAACAGGAACAGATGCACAGATAAAAGAGGACAATCTTAGAATATGTTTTTTCACATATCTTTCTAAATCAGATATGTAGATACAAACCAGAGTTTTCAGGGCCATGCTGTGGGTTTAACACACTCCCTAGAGAATGAGCTCTCTTAACTTTTGGATGGACTACACTGGCTCATACATTTACATGTCACTGTGATAGATGCAAGCGGAATTAGGTTCACTTTCACATTTAATGATCTCCATTTAAAATTAGTCAAAGTCTAATTTAATTCTAGTTAACAAAGTAATTCAAAGTGTTGTCCATTATATCTGAAGTTTTAGAGAGAAAACACTGCAGAATAAAATTGCAAAGAAAGTCAGGCTGTTGCAGTATTTTGTGGCATATGGCAAGACTGAAAGTGATCTTAAAAACATACGTTATGTCAGCTACTCAACTGTGATACGGAATTCTTGGCCAACACGTGCCCTTCACTTCACTTGGAGAATTGCCACTGACTGTAAGAATCACACAAGTCCCTAATGTTTTCTTTTGGAAACTCATCATTGGATGTTACTGAGATTCAAGGACAAAAGCTCAAGTTGTACTGCTGTGTGACAAAGCACATTCATGATTCAGGGTGATGTATCCTGGATAGGTTCAGAATTATCTCCTGAACACAAAGACTTTCTGAAAAGCTGTATTTTAGGAAATACAATTCGTAATTATATTGCAGAATAATTCATGGTGTGAACATTTTTTTCATTTAAAAAAATGGAAACACTGTGAGAAGTTTCCCACCATCTCAACACTCCAACTAGGAATCCTAAGGAACATGAAAAAGTCTTGGCTTAGGTGAAAGTAGCCAAGTGCTTGATACCTACAGATTTGGTCCCTAACACATGGTCAAGTCATCTACTACCTTTTCAACTTAAGTCCTAACTGTACAGCAGGGACAATATAGGGAAAGAGACAAAGGAAGTCTGGCCTATATGAGCGTGTAATTTGAGACTACAGGAACAGATATTCCAATATGGATCTCCCAGAACAATTTTTTTGCTCCAAGGAGGATATGTGGTCAAAGCTGTTAATCTCTTAGTAAAAGACATTTTAAGAAGATACTAGAACTGAAGAAAAGGAAGGTTCCCCCTCACAATCAAGAATGCCTGGGACAACTAAGCTTCCTCACGCTGTACAGGACATTCCCAAAACACCCCACGCACTTCCTTATACTAAACACATCCACATGAAGTGTTAAAATGCTTGCCAGTAGAAGCTCAGGTTGTTCTCCACTGTTGTGATTACTGCTCTGTTGACAAGAGCATATTTTTGCATTTTAAAGATCTAAAATTAGAATATTCCACTTAGTAGTTGAGTTCTATGAAAATACAGTTGAATGTTGGTGCTCTCCTGAACTAAAGAGGCAAATACTATCAAAATATTGATATCTATATCTGTATATGTTTGTATATATATCTACACTGCTCTAATTTATCTAACAATATAATACAATACTGAGGTGTACACACACTTGTGCATATGCAGGCAGGAAAAATGGATTCTTTGATTCTTGTAGGAGTAACTTTGGGAGGTACACTGTTTTAAAATACACCAGCACTCCGCAAGCAGTATCGTTTGTTTGTGACGAGAAAATTGAATCATGCTTTGGTTATTTTTTGATAATGCAAATTGGCATAGCCATCAAATTGAGATAATTATTGCTATGTCTCTTTTCCAACTGTGTGCTTAATTAAGAAGACCCAGTAAGACTTAATTAGCAAAAAAGTAATTGTTAAAATCAGGTTTGGCTGCTCAGAGATTACAAAAATTGAAAATTACATGGTATGTGTAGATACTATTAATTTTTTGAGACACCAATTCAAATTTGAATCACAATAAGCTTTTGCATCACAATAAGCTTAGCACATGAGAATAATTTACAACGCATGGATACCATGGAACATCTAAACTACAGTTCAAGTATTAGATTTTCACTGATACCAGGATGCCTTGGCAATGGTGTTTAAACACATTCAGCTGACAACTTTTTCTTCATGTTCACTTTCCCTGTTTGTAATTAGAATAATGGAAGTCTTCTTTAAGCAAACTAGATATTCACCAGAGTATTCATGGACTATCAAAGCATATGAACGGGTCTAATTATCACCACATTTGATGAGACAAAATATTTCATCAGCTGACATTGTGTAAACAAAGACACAATTTTCCTGGTAGCCTTCCCCCCACCCCCCAGCATTAGGAGTTGTTGTGGTAGATCTCAGGGGGCCTTACCAATTTTCATTTCCCTCTGCAATATCAAAAAACTCACCAACTAAAAATCTCTGAAACAAAATGTTTTTGTTTCAAAACCAGCTCCCCACATTCAGTTGAAGTTTGCTAGTGAGACACATTATCTTAAATATTATCAGCATCTCTTTAGTAATGCCCACTTCTCAGATTTCCTGTGGCTTGTACATATTTAGATTGATGACCTTTTTGGGGTGACTTATTTTTGTTACATTTTAGGATTTCTAGAAGCAGCACTGATTCAGCAACTTGGTTTATTTCCAGCAGAGGCTCACGAAGTTGGAGCACTTAAAGTAGGCATAGGATCTATAGTTTAATGTCTTGCAAGTATTCAGATTCTCAGTTACCACAGCAGTGCTAAGAACTTTTAGGAAACCACCATTATTTACTGCACATGGAAAGTGAACTTTTCAGTCTTTTCCTAAACAGTTTTCTTAACTTCTGCTCTTCTAACTCTGGGAAGAAATACCACCAAGTATTATGCAGTTCTGACATCATCCACTAAGTTAAAACTTGAAAAGCTTTTCAAGTATTTGAAGTACTTTTTGCAAGAAGACCTGACTACTGCCTGACCACAGGACCAACATCTGCTTCACCTTCATCTGAAGCATCACTCAGGTTGCTATTCGTGTGACTGACACCATCATGCCTGAGAAGTGATCTTTCTGTTCCTTTTCTTCTTGCTTTGATGTCTGTCAAAGTACTCAGTGTCTTCAAGTGCCATTGTTCTGACAAGCAGACCCTCCCAGTGGACTTGTACTATATACTGAGACTCCCAGAACTGCTATTATTTGAGCTGGTGTCAGATTGATTTTCTTTCTGTTCATGATAGTGCTATGATCTTGCAGGGTTGAAATTACTGCTGATTTATGCCTTGATGCAACCCCTTGAGAACTGGCTTGTATCAGCATGTCACCTATGAAAAGGTACATTTGAATCCTTAGAGATCTTTTTACTGGAACCTTTGTTCTCATTTCAATAGAGAACCCTTTGTAATGAATGTTTGCAAGAAATTTCTCCTGCAAGTACCAAGAGTCTTCTGTAGTGCGAACTGGAAGTCTATCATGCATCCATCCATTTTCACCAGTCTGTGAAGCCTTCTTGGCAGAGATTATTTTAAGTTGTCCATCCAAAACTTCACAGTTTTTGCAAACTGATTATACCATTTTCTTTAAGTACTCTACAAAGAAAATGCAGGTAGTGCTGGCACTAAAGAATATTTCCCAGCTGTATTCCTGAAGGCTCAGCTGCATCTGGGAATGTAACAGACTAAAAACATACAAACATGCCTCTAGTGTGTTTGTGGAACACTACTGCCTTTTATGCTCAGGCCTTCTTTTACCTAGACTTTAGAACAGGAAAGAGTATCTATTGTTTAAGCATTATTCACATTTTTACATATTCTGCCTATTAGCATCACAGGCAGTTTTTGCACTCTCATTACAAGCAGCTTCTTGACTACATCTTTGTGAGCTGTTTTCCCCAAAAAGTAGGGAAATAGTGTCTTCTGCAGAAATACACTAATGGGGAGGCAATGATTTTACATTTAAACAATTCTGACATGGTAAATTGCAGTTGAAATCATCTTCCTGTTCTTACCATCAGTCTCTGAAATACAAGTTTTTATGGTTTTTTTCTGTTGTTAGAGCTGTTTGCCCATGTCTTCTTTCAGTGTAAGTGCTTCTGGTACAGATACTGTCCTAATTTAAGCTGCACTGTCCCCAGTATCCTTGTCAAGAGGGACTGAAGCAGACTTTTTGTTTTGGAAACTGGTATTCTGCAATAACCAATTCCAGTTCAAAAGTAAATGGGACTTTGCTGCAACTGCTTCTTCCCACTAAGCAGGAAGCTAAATAGAGGTGTGTAAAAGTCAAGCAGTCCCACTCTTCTGTTTGAGTGCTGGCAGGAAGATGAACTCTCACGAAGAAATCAATGCCTCTGAGCCCCAGTGACCGCCAAGTGAGAACGGCATGACTTCAACCACACCATGGGTACATAAAATAGGAAAAATTTAACCATGCCACACTTCAGTTTTTCAAATAAGTGCTCAAAATTGTCAGCTCCTTGAGCTCTTATATATCTGATATATTACTATCACTACGACCACCCTCCTTGGCAAGAACACAGTCTCCTTAGCACTTGCACAATGACTCCTTTTAGCTCATCTCCCTTCCTTCAGCTGGGAAATCACAACAAGGAGAGAGAGAAGGATGAAACTGAAATGTGACTCTTGTCTGTTGCTTTCTATACGTGTACACATACATGCACACATACTTATCTATACTAGCTGCATTTAAAAAAACAGAATCATTATCCTTGTGGATGAAAATTCTGCCCTTGCTAATTCTATTTACATTGGGAACACTGTAGTGTACATTTAATGTGAAGCTGTGCTTCTCTCATGAGCAAGGAAAATATCACTTTCCCAAAGCACCAAAAGACTCCTTTTACTGTCACAGAACACAATTATATGTGAGAGCTCTGCTGTCTGTTTCCAGCCAACAAGGCAAGAAAATGACCTTTCTTTAACCTATGCCTGAATTGCATTATGTTTGGTTCAGTGGATATCCTTTTTTATATTCTCCCCTATCAAACACATCCATACTGAGGTTATGAAATGGGCACCTGCCTTTCTCATTTGCCAGTGATTTAATTTTTTCAAAAACTTGTTTTCAATTGAGGAGAGATGTTAACTCTCATCTCCCATTTCATATCTTAGTTTGCAACGTTTGTAAATACCTGAAAATAATCAAAGCTGCAAGTACACTCTGGCAGCAGGATTTGGTTACTGGCTGCTGCATTTTGCCCCATGATATGATCATGTAAAAGGTCAGGAAGAAATATGCCACCCACACTCACTCGCACACTGTGACCCTGTGCAGAATGACAGTGCCTTGAAACAGTCCCATATTTCTTCCCCACTCTGTGAAGCAACCTGCATTTCTGTCTTCATTTATGGGCAGGTTGGTAATGAAAGGACAGAGACAGTCCCAGCGCAGGTATCTCAACTGTGCTTTGGTTTATATGCACAGGATGCTGGGGGAAGCAGAAAAATGCAGCTGTGACATTAATGAAGCACGCCAGTGCTGATTTGCACAAGAGAACAAGTCAGCAGGGGAGGATTTGTAAACATGATGCTAAATGAAAAATATCGTTGTTGAAGAAAATTGTACCATACAGCTTCACATTTAGTTTATTTTCAAAATTAAGAAAGTTCAGAGACAAAAGAAGACCATGCAAATCATTACTTACACACATAACTCATATCTCAAGTAGCCACCTAAATAAGCTCCCCTAGAAAACGTTTGGCATCACTGCTGATCTGGAGGCAATTCTAAACATGCATTTCAGTGCTTTTAGGTGTAGAAGAGTTCTAAGGTTCAGCAATTTGTTATGTGACAAGGTTTATGTCAACTGTTATTAAAGATGACTTATATTAATACAACTGCTCTAAGAAGAAAATTTGTGTAGCCTAAGGACACCTTCCTAAATGCCACCATTTTAGCAGCACTCTGCTGTAACTGCAGACTGCACCAGAGACGGGCTGCAAACATACATTAACCTTGTGAAGATCATCGTTCTCCTAAAAGCTTATGTCTGATTTTCTGCTATTACATTACACTGAAAATGGAAAGTACCAAACATTCAAAACAAAATGAAATAGTCATTTCTTGTTCTGTAGTTAAAGAAATCTCTGTATACAGTCAAAGACCAGTTTAAGACCTTTTAGGAATTCACTGTGAAGTAAGGACAGCATCTCCATCACCAGCAGTGGTAAGAAGACACGAGCAATGTCTGCACTAATTCCTCTGAGGCAGACCAAATGAAATACAGCTTCATGTGCACCTACAGCAGCCTGTGAAATTAAAGAATGAAAGTGCACTGTTCAAGATAAAACAAATAAAAAAACCCCAGCTAGCCAACCAACCACAATAAAAAACCACAAGCAAACTAAATGAAAAACAACCCCCCACCCCCACCCCAAACCACTGCAGCTGCACAGTGTGATCCTCTTCACACAAGGACAAGTCTGCAGATACTCCCAGAGCACAAGTTCTGACACGATCACTCATTAAGCACGGGGCTCTCAAGTGTTGGTATTTGTTTGTGGTTTTTACAAACACATGTAAATCTTCTGGCTTCAAAAATACTGCACATAGAAGAGGTTTAAACTATGCAAGTTTTCAGCTCCAGAAAAAACACAGAAATTGCTTACACACATAGAATGTACTTATATTTTTATATCATATCTCTATATTATTACAGGGAACTCAAACCTGTAGTGTGAACTATAAACACTACCACGGAAATTGATACCAAAATCCTCAACATAAGGCCTATTCCTCATTCCAGCTCCAAAAGTTCCCAAATTCATTATTAAATAGACTTTCAGCTGTTTTCATCAGGACTGAAGACCTAATCACAGTTAAATAAAAATCAAACTCTTGTTCCTACTCCTGCACATAATTCTTACAACAGTCAACCTTGAATTACGTGTGGTGACGCTGCTGCCAGAAAACCAGGATAGAAATGAAGTGGCTCTGGTTCATGCACTGTTCTTTGGGGGCTTTCCTGAGAACAGCAGAATCTGGTTGCAGGGTGACATCCCAGCTGGAGCACTTGATAGGGGAAACAATCATCAGTGGCCTCAGCTGATCTATATATATATAATATATATATTAGCTGATCCCCTCCCGTTTTAGGGAACGGGCCATTGAATGAGCATGACAGAGCAAGCATCGTTTTAAAAAAAAGAAAGCAAACAGTGAACTTGTTACTGGACATTGCTGAATAGTTGGAGGAAGGAAAAAAATGTAATCAGTAGACTAAGAGAAAAGAGAATTAGTTTCAATTTTATTTCTGCAGTTAGTGGAATATTAAAAAAAAAAAAAAAGCCAAAACCAACCAACCAAAAAATTTAACCTATCAATACAACAAGTTTTATGTAAGGGACATTGTTGCCTAGTAATTCAATTACACCACTCAATTCCTTTAAATAAATTTAAGGATGAGCCCACGTATAGAACTGGACCAAGAACTGCAAGACTCACCAGAACCATCTACAGGTATCACTGCATTCAATGCCATGAGGGCAAGTGTTCTATCTCTGACAGAAGGCCACATAAGTATTTCTGTTTTGATTTCCCCCAGCTTAATTAGGACTTTTAAAAAGTTGCTTTGCCTTTAATTCCTAACACATTTATTATTCTTAAACACCTTTATTTCAATTGATCTCCAAGGTCAGTTCCACAGCCCAGGCATTTCTTTCTTACTGAAGTCCTACACTTGAAAAGCCGTGCCTCAACAACACATCTATGTGCATGACTTTCTGTGAAATCTTCTTGTTTAACACTAAAGGTGCAGAGATCGAAGCAGGATTTCCCTGAAGCACTTGTGAAACTTTTTTTGTCAAGTGAAGTACCAGGAGTCTTGTAAAATCTTGTAAAGTACAAAGGTCTTTTGTTCTTTAAAGTGACAATCCTAACTAAGGCTCTTGCTTAAATATAGTGTCGAGGAAGTTGGTAGGTGTTCAAAATATTCCAACACCAGTACCTAGGCAAAACCAAGAAATGAACAGATAAACTATTTTCTACTTTAGTGGGGAACAAGATAAATTTTTATACATTAAAGAAAAGAGAAAATACAAATTGCAGCTGCACTAACCAGACACCACCCCGTAGAAATGTGAATGCTGTCTTAGAGTTTTCTAATTTACTATTGGAAAAATTAGCTCATTAAGATTAAAAAACTTAAAAGTTACAGAATTAAGGTCATCCTCAGTATTATCCTCTTAAATGTTTCAACATGAATTCTGAGCAAATAGAGTGAAACTGCTGGAGCTGCAATCCTCACCACTTCATTGACTTTTAAAATTAGAAATACTTTACTGAATTTTTTTTCTGGGGTGGGAACACACATTCTTCTAAATCTGCATTACTTCTAAAAATTTACATGCATACCTCTAAAACTTGATGGGAGCTGCACCGACACACAGTGGCATAAATGAGTTTAAACAAACTTCATGGATTTAGCAATGTAATCCAGTGATTTCTGCTCTGCAGTTCAAATAAGAGAACTAAAAGAACCATTACACTGGGAGAAACACTGAAAAAAAAAAAAGTCTTATTAGCAGCTTGAGAAGGTCCATTTTACAACCACAGATGTTTTGAGGCTAAACTACTTCAATAACTTGGCTTTAAATCATCTTAAGCTGTATTACAGTTCAGAAGTAATTCAGATAACAAACTGTATTAGGTGAGTTTGGAATTAAAAATCCTCCTTTATCCATTCAGTAGAATGTAAGTAAGAGACAAGGGAATACTTTAGGGAAAGTGCACGGCATGCAAAATGTTACAAAGTGATTTAAGTATTCATTACTTTTTCTCGGTAACGTTCAAATATCGGTGCACACTGATCACAAATTAAGCAGTTGACCAAAATACCAGGTAAATTTATCTCCCTGATGAGTTTAAACATAAAAGAAAGCATGAGAAATCGAATTCTTATACCATATATATCTTGGCTGAATTTGGAATGCAATCAACATTATCATATTTACTAAACGTTAAAGACTTAAATTAATGAGTACCATGTGTTTATCTACCAAATTTCAACTTGCTAATCTAGTCTGATCATCATTTTCCAAGTCAAATGGTTATGAGAAATGCTCATTGAATGTTTAATAATGATCAAATGACTTTTTACAGCAAAACAAACAACTCAAACTTAACACAGAATACATTTGCATTAGCACATAAAAATAGGAAACAAATCTGCCAGAGATACTGGTGTTCATAATAAAAAGTAACCCATGAGGATAAATGTGTGCAGTTCCTGCAATGACAGGATAAGAAAGCAGCACATTTAGTGATTCGTGTGGCTGAATTTCAAAATACTAGTTCAGATTTTAGCTAATGGATACTAATACATTAAAAAAACTCTTCAAAAAGCACTAATAAATAGAATTGTGAAAAGTTATCTGAAACATTAAACCTTCATGTAAGAAGTGAAGCATTCTGTCCATGAGATGTATCCTGCTCAGAAAACATGGACTGATTGAAAAAAAGCCTGAGTAATGATGGCAAAATATGAAGAAATTTCTCTGCCAATTCCCACTGACAGGGTCAGCAGCAGTGGGATATTGGAACTGCACAGCCTGTATCATGTGGTCCTTTTTATCAGGTCCACATTTTTCCAAAAACATAACTGAAGGAACTAAGAACAGTACTCCTGACTGCCAGGTTTTTCCATTCAGTATCAAGAGCTTTATATTCCCAGCCCATGGAAGATTATTTCTGATTGAGCCACATTAAGCAGTGAACTCCACAGTTGGTTTAGATTTTGTAATTCAGAGTTCTTTTAGCAGGATTAGGTTGATCTCAGCAGAGATGCACAGATTCCTGAGAAGTTAAGGTCTCCCAGATTTAAAATATATAAATAAAGGAGTCCAAGTTAATCATCAGAAACAGCCTAATCAGATTAAGGTTGTGAACTCTGGACTACCACAGTGTTTTCCAGCAGCTTGGCGTGCTTAATCCACAAATGGATAACTCAGTACAAAGCATTTCTATCAAATATTTCCTTGCAAGACACTAAACCTATTATTTTGGTAAAGGAAACAAACATCTCTGCTAAATCTAGTATGATATTTAACCAAGATCTTTAAGCAAGCTATCAAGGCTGCATTTAAAAATAACATCAGTGCCCATCAAAAAATTCTTCCCATATTACCTATTCTTTGAATTACTTTTTATGAAATATTTTCAAGAAAATATTCAATATATTTCAAGAAAATTTGCCTTCTTGTTTATCTATACTGATAGTAACAGGACTAAATAGCACAGAGCCATTTCAAAAAACCATTTCATTAGAAGTGGCTTGGTTCACACCACGTATGGTGTAACTGCCTTATTAGCAAAGGTCATCCTCATAGTCCAGTATTATTTCCTACATTTTACTTGTCAGTTAAGCTTGGATGAACACATACAGTTAAGAGATTGAACAAGTTGTGCAGATGTTTCCTATCAACTCCTGACAAATGAGAGATAGGTAAGGACATACTATTCACAACTACAAGCAGAAATTAAGTCTGACATGGAATTCAACTTAGCTTGTAGCTAAGAAAGAGCACTTTCACAAATAATACACCATTAAGACATGGCATTTGCCATAAAGTTTCAGGGCCACCTAAGTAGTCCAAACTGATGTATCTATTTATTTTACAATAAATACATAAAATTACAGATCCCTGAATTTTTAAGCACAAATCTTAGAAAAGATCATGATCCCTGTTTGGCTTTCTACACCTCTGAATAATCTCCTCTGATTTTCCTCATGCTTCACTTCCACGCGCAGCCTAACATGCAGTGCCTTCTTGTTTACCCCCAGCCAAACTCAGTGTGTGGAACCAGTGATAACGTTCCACATTTCAGCCCTCACAGTCTGTGCTAGAGGGCAATTTCTGTTCCTGCTTCATCTGATTCATAGCATTGTTAAGGCTGGAAAAAGCTCTCCGATCATCCTGTCCATCCATGAACCCAACACTGACATGTTCACCACTAAACCATGTCCCCAAATGCCACATCTACACCAACGACTGTGATTCCATAATTTCCCTGGGCAGCCTATTTCAATGACTGACCACTGTTTCATAGTTAAGAAATTTTTCCTAATATCTAATTTAAACCTTCACTGGTGACACTTCAGGCCCCTTGGCCCATTACTTAGTACTTGGGTGAAGAAACCAAGCTCCACGTGGCTCCAGCTGGCAGATTTTAGAGAGCAATAAGGTTCCCCCTGAGCCTCCTTTTCCCCAGGCTGGGTCCCTGCAGCCCCCTCAGCTGCTCCTCAGCAGATTTGTGCTCCAGACCCTTCCCTGGCTCCGGTGCCCTTCTCTGGACACTGAAGGAAAGAAGAGTGACAGGAACTCTTCTGCACCAGCCCAGAGATTTACCTCAGCCCTCTGCAGAACAGCACTCTCAGCCAAGACATCCCGGGCTGGATTAATTTGCAGCAAAGCAATATGCAGGAAATTAAACTGTGTTTGTCATGGAAGATAAAACATGATCATCCATTTTACTGCACACCTCCAGAATATGAGAGTTTATCCAAGACCTAATACTGAGAAATACTGAAAAGAACCCTAATTTAGAACAAATGTTGATTGCTTAGAAGAATGACACACAACTGAACACGTGTATATGTGACTTTATGGCAATGCAAACATATTTCATTAGTCATTTTTTTCCCAGCTATAAAGCAGCACTCACATTTATCCATTAGTTTTTCATGGAAATACTCTGAACATGCGTTGGACAACTTCTAATTCATTTTCACTTGTCTTCTAAGACAAGAACAAAACCATTTTTCTTCAAAACAAAACAGTTGCCTAAACAAAAAACTGTAAACTAGACAGCTTTTTATTCTCCAATAATACTCATATTTCACCGTAAGTAACAGATTTAATGCCAATGAGTATATGTTTAATTTCTAAATAGAAGTGTATTACCTCTCCAGTACAATCAATACAGAGCTCCTTGACTCTGAACATATTTTTGAAGAATGGTTTAAGCAGTCATACATGTATAAAAATTGCCTCAGTTTTCCACTGTTCATTCCATCTCCATGAAAATTAGAGATAAACTTGAAATGTGCAGACCAGACACACTCACTCCTTCGATCATCAAAGAGCTGCCACTGACAATGGGATCATACATCCAAGTAATATAAAAGCATCGGCAGCTTTAGATTCCTTTGATAATATTTATCCTTTGTTGGTTTCTGAACAGCACCCATTACTTTATAACACCATGGTATTATCAAAGCCCGTAAGAGCTATTCTGCCACAAATAATACACATTTTTCATGCCAGTCTCGTCAGAAGGAGGAGACCTTTGCTGTGTTTAGAAAAATATATTATAAACATCTACATGAAGTTTAAATTTCTATCAATAGGTGGCAACACTGTTATGTGTAACATGAAGCACATGTGTTTGTGTACGTGCATGTGCCCAGACAATTTCTCTACCCCTCCAGCACATTTTGCCAAATTATTGCTTCATTTTGTTTTAAATGTCACCTGACACCATTTTCCAACAACATACAAGGAAAACCAATCTGGCTCGTGTGATTTTTATAGAACACATGCATGGGTTAACAGGACATTTTAAATTATTTCAGTAGCTCTCCCCGACAGACTGCAAACTGTGCCAGTTGGATTAGGAGGCTAATATGTACATTTGGTGTATGATCAATAGGATACCATGGTTACTCCTTGGGGACCAATAGATTTTTCAGGAAGACTGAGGAGTTGCTCTTGCCCTTTGTGAAGCCCACATTGCTGCCAGGGCACTTATGGAATTTTAGGGGTGTTGAACCTTTTACTTGTTTGTCATCACAAACAAATTTTATATTGCAATGTGCAGCAGAAAAATTCCAATTTTTGAACATTAAACTTTAAACATGATCATCTGTTTAGTGTGTCTTATGTTGAGTCTCACATCCCAAACGTGCTGGACGTGTGCAGGGGAAAAAAGGGTTCTGGCTGGTGATTTAAACTTGCTATTTCACAGAAGCTCCTGAGCTACAGTCAGGGCATGAGATTCACTCGAGGTCAGAGGAGCTGCCACAGGTAATCAGAAACAGAATCTGCCCCTCCCGCCCCATCCTGAGCTTTAGCCATGAGCAGGTGTCCCCTGGCAGATCACATTGTATTCACCACAGTCAGAGAAGCCAGAGCTCCGTTAAAGCTGAGCTATCTTCACACCAGCTCAAAGCACAATGGAATAATTAATTCACTTTCCAAATACGTTTTTTTACGCTTCTATCACACCGAACAAGAATAGCTCTAGAAGGCCTAGTGCTACTAAACCTACATTTCTATACATGCTGTTAGTCTATAGAGAAAAGCTAAACCTTCAAAGAGGCAGGATTATACAATGAGATAGCAGCTCAAAACACACAGATAGGCTTTTGTTATTTTCTGAAGTACATTCATCTCCATTTTCAGCAGGAGCTTTTTTTTTTTTTAACTAAAGAAAAATCCCACTGTGTATTCCCAACTGATAAGAAATGAATTTGGGTGTCAATGCAACAGGAAATCTGTAGGAATTTTTATAAAAGCTCTTTCTGGTGGGGGGAAAAAAGCATCAAAAAGGTTATGTTGGACAATATTTCAGGTACCATGGTTACAGCTGCCCAGAGAAGGCTTTCTGTGTTACCTCTCTTTGGATACTCCATGCATTTCCAGTTTAACAGCAATGTCACATGCTGGGAAGGGTTCAGATATCATAAAAGCAATTTACAGATTACTTGGATAACATTCAAAGTGATACCATAATTTAAACTACTCCAAGTGTTTTGAGGAGAGTTAAAATCCATCAAAAAAACCTGCAAAAATTATTCTATAAATTTACATACATAAAAACTATGTTTTAATATACACACATGTAGACACAGCACAGCTATTCTTATCAGAAGGACTGTCTCTGCACTGCCACCAAACTTGCGTGGGAATAGCAGTGTGATTCCAAGAGAACTCAGTAAACAAACCGAATATATTCTTTTATTGATAGCACAACATAACCATCTCCAGGTTAAACAAACTGAACTCAAACTATGCATACATACATGTGGCAGCAATAGTTAGATTTAAAACAGTAGCCATCAATTATCTTGTCAATTGCATTTCCGGCTGGTGGCAAATATTCGGTTTATTAAAAAAAACCAACACTTTCAGATTTAAGTTTTTCCTCCCCCTCTCTCTGCTTTCTCCTTATTCACTTGTTTTTTAAACATGGCTATACACAATGCACATCCTGAGATGGCAGCATTTCAATAACAGTAAATCAGGCTGCTGTGCTTACTGAAGTTATTTTCATGTTTGCAGATGATGAAAAATGATGTCTCTAGGACTGCAATCCACACTACTTTGTGAAGGCAAACACATAGCCTTGGTACTGCAGTAAGCTTTGGGAAAATACATTTGTCACAGGGAAACCATGGGATTTCTTGCAGTCAGAAAAGCTGCAAAATTCCTCCCATTCCTTGTGGAATCAATTCAGATTTATACAGTTTCAGGCTGGCCATTTGTTTATTTACTGCCTCCTAGGCAAAACACTGTGCCAGGAATCAGTATGCAGAATGAGACTCGTGTACATTTTCCTCATATAGACATATTTGTGTTCTACTCATGTATCTCACCCTCACAGTCCAGGCAGATCAACAGATCTATTTACACCTTCCCAGAGAGCTGTAAGTGGTGATTTATGGAAAACATGTAGTAACTACTTATTAAGGTAACCCTAACAGGTTTATCATTCATGAAAGCCTACTAAATTCACCATATGTTTAGAAATATTTGCCCCATCCTCCCTCAGTTTTATTTCTTGCCTACAGAGTAAGAATTATCATAATCCAGTGATAAAAGACAAAAAAAAAGATTGCTAGTATCTATGCAAAAATGCTCAAAGAACTACGTGTAATTCAGCAGCATCACAGACCAAATAAAAATACTTCAGTAGACAAAATCTTCACAGAGAAAGAACCACACACATGTGCTGCCTGTAATCTGGTCATTAGTTTGCAGCAGAATCTGAAGTTTAAGTGTGCTATAAACCTACACAATGTCTCAAATGCTAGCTGTTGCTTTTTAGCTTTCATGTACCTGGAAATGTAAAAAATATTGTATCATTAGACAGCTCTTTATTGGCAATCCACCTGAAGATGCTCCTGAGAGTTATTCTAGAAACAAAGATCAGTAGATAGAGCTTTTTTTTTTTCAGAGTGTTCCAGGAGCTGATTGTATCTGCTACGTCCCCATTTCTGCAGGTTGCCCACACATTTTGGGGTGGGGAGAAGATGGGCAAAATAATTCTGCAAGTCCGCTGTTAATTTTACAGACAGGACAGTTCTTAGGTAGCTCAGGAATACAGAACTCCCTAACAGAATTTGGCTTACCAAACAGCCCTGCAGGGGAAAATCCTGATTTGCACTGCCATTTTTAAGCTGACTTAATAAAGAGAAAAATTGAAAACTTTCTTCAAATATACTCTGTTATGAAGCGTAGGAGAAACTTCCCCCAAAGGGAAGCCCAGGCAAAACAATTCTAGTAAATACATCTTGGCTACACTGCTACACTGAAAAATGTAAAATCTGTTTTCCTCCAAAAGCCTTTCCATACACCTCAGAAATGCTTCATCCTTCACTGATGCACAGCCATCTCTAACTGGAAAGGCAGTTTTATTTAACAATGGCTAAAAACACCTCCCTCCATTTAAAAGTGAAGAGGAAGGACAACACACACAGTAAGCTAACTCTGTTTATGAAAAATGTATTAATGTTGTAGAAACCACAGTGTGTTTTGTGAACGTTTCTAACAAAGACTGTGACATAGACAATGATCATGCAAAACACACAGAAGTCCTAAAAATATGCATATAACACTCATATGCATATGTGCAAGGGCAGGCTTAGAGAATTGGTCTGGAAATAGAACATTAATTATAAACCTTGAACAGAAATAGTAGTGTGAAGTATATTCGTCCTAAAATAACACATCCTGGGGGGTGGGGGGAAGGGACAGAATTACTATATAAAAATGAGTATATCTTGCAATAGCACACAGAATTTCCAGTACTAACTCCTTACAAAAATGCCATCAACAATCCTGCTATAGTAACTCCCTGGAGTTAAAGGATGTGGCAGCTCAGTTTTTGCAGAGACAAATCTCTTGAGGGGAAGGGGGAGCAGGGGATGTTGAAAAAAAAGAAAGTAGCAGTATTTCTGTGCAGTTTCTAATATGCTGAAGTGATTCCATCCTGACATAACTGACTTGCCCTCTTAGTCCTTTTCAATTTGATTAGTATAGCAAGGTCTGCTTCTACATGGTGTTTAGAAATAATCACAGCTAGAGTTCATTTGATGCACCGTGCATGCCAGATTGTCAACGGCACTAAAAGTTTAATTGATAATAAAGATAATATCATTGCCTTCCATTTATATGGCCCTTTCCCACTGAAGGATCCCAGAGGCACTGTTGACTTACAGGTACCACGGGACAGGAAATGTGATTGCGGTTTGCTACCATAGAGCAAAAGAGCTACAACAGAGCACAGAAAAAGGAATCACCACCCCTAAGTTCAGAATTCTCCTCTGTTCACTCTACCCACCTAGGCAGCTTTGGTCCTACTTAACAGCCAGCTTGATTTAGACAAGCAAAAGTAAGATTTAACATTCAACCCTTTTTTGTGTCCATTCATTCTCATTGATGGCTGGAAGAGTATCCTGGTTTGAAAGATGCTCCAGGTTTTCCACACTATAATTTAATCACCAAGGTGCTCTGAAGCACAGATACTGAGATTAAGAAATTTTCAGGCACCAGCGTGACAACCTGGCCTGCGTTTCACAGGACCTGGGTGAATTAAAGGCTGCCCCCCAGATCTCACCACTGTGGTGTCTGGAGAGGATAGCAGAGCCGCAGCACCTCAATTCCCTCCCAACTCAACCTGTCCTTGTGCAGTGAGAGCTGCAGCTGAACTGCACTGATTACAAAAAATTTGAAAAAGGTTCTCAAAAGCACAGAACCTCTCCACATACAAAAAAATGTGCAAAATCATCTGAACATGATCAATGCATTTTTGAGCTGATGGAAGAGTAATGACTGCCTTGTCTCTCATGACTGAAATGACTACTACCTCAAACAGATGGGAGCAGGGGCAAAGCTCCTCTCCCTTGTTTTTCAGGCATATCTCAGACAAACTGATAATGGAGACACCATTGATGTATTTTGAATGTTTCTAACTAGTGCCTGACAGCAGCCTGCTATTCAGAAAGCCCACGTGTAGCCACAGCCTGATGACCAGCTACTTTCCTGGACCCCAGTAAGGTCAAGATTCTGCTCAAGGCATGAAGAAAGAAATAGCCTCAACAACACTGATGCACAACTCTCTCTCCAGTGATGAATAGTAAGCAGACATCTGTGCCCGTACTCCTAGACTTCCCTACAGCATTTAGCATTGTGGATCAGAGAGATGGCAAGGATCCAAAGAACTGTACTGAAGTCATTTAAGTCCTTTTTGAAGGCACACACAAAGTAAGGATGCAAAAGGCAATCTCAGCAGTGCAAACCTCTCCTCAGAGGACTGACAAAGACACAGTCTCTCCATTTGTATTCACAACAATATAGACTCAAGCAACAACAGGCAAATGGCACTGAAGCCGAAGTGGTACTTATCTCATGTAAGCATAAAGACATCCCAACCCCCAATTCTGTAATATTTAGTTGAAATCAAAACAGAGGCTGAATCTGAACCCAGGCTTAGGTAAAAATGAAACATTGAAAAATATGCAAACGTCAGCCCTACAACTGAGGGCAAATTTCAGCCACAGGCATTGATGCTTGGCCAACACAGTTCACAGTTTCTGCATTCCTCATGATTTCTTATTACCAGTGGGGACTATTTTAAAGGAATGTCTCTAGTTCTCTTAGTCTCACCACTTAGCAACATCATGTATTTTCCATAAATCACTAAAGCCAGTCTAATTTCAGACAGGGTAGGAAACCTTCCAGGAAGAGCACCAGAGAAGGCGGCACCTATTAAATTAGGCATCAAGCAATTTAATTTTACCTCTCAGTTTCCTGATTTGAAAAAGTAGTTACTTTTCTAAGCTCATGATCTTGGCCTTTGTCATTAAGAATACAAGGAGGGCAAGGGGCATACACTCCTTTTTTCCCCACATTTGGAGAGCAGTGTAACAAAATACGTAAGAATTTTCTTATATATTTTAAAAAATGTTAATTAAGTAAAGATTAATAGATTTCACCCAATATCTCTATCTGTCAAGTTAGTTTCTTTTACCAAAGGATAGAAAAAGGGAAAAGTAGACCTTTACGTGCCCTTAAAATATGAAATTGTGTGTTTCAGATGAAGGAAAAAATGCCGGATTTGTTGGTCTTACTTTAAGCTCTTTCAGTTCCTTAATGTATAAAGGCTACAGCAGAAACTATAATAAGTTACCTTTTTTAAAAAACTAAAATATCATACAAACCAGACGCATTTCATTCACAGAATTAGCTTCCACACGTAAAAAAATTTCCTATGGATATGATAATGCTCTCACCTTAACTATGATTATAAAATCTGTTCCAACTGAGTTACTGTAGATGCTAAACATAAACCCAGATATTGATTGACTCCGTTTTTAGTGACGACAACTTTAGACCTACATCTTTCTTGCTGACACTGAAATACATTAGAATACATCTTCAATTTGCATTTTTCTGCTTGGCTATTTCTCAAAGCACTTGTTACCTCCAAGTGTTTCAGAAAAAAACCCACAACGCAAAACTTCATTATTAAGATAAAAGCAACATACGAATATATTTGCTGGTTTATGCTTACAAGGGCAGATGCTTTTGGCAACAGAAATACTTTTATGGATGTGGTACGTATTACATTCAGAGGAGAGGGAAGCTTTCAGTGTATTCAGATTAATATCACTGTAGACAAATGCCAGGCAGTGCATTCATTGCATCATACACACCACTGGGATCTAAACTAAATTGATTTACTCAACAGAAAAACCTCACCATTACCCTGGACAGTTTAACGAATGTGTCACTGCTATCATATCCCTACACTGGAAAATAACACAAAATAAAAATATAAAGCTGCATTAAAAAATTGAAATACAAAGGGAATCATTAAATATGCTGAGTGATGTGGCCTGCGACCAAGGCTAAGCCTTCTCCTGTAATACTACAGTTATGCTGTTTATGGTGAAAGCAATAGAGTCTCAGAAATGGGCAATTAAAGTTATTATTAAAATAAATGCCCTTCAGGTTTTGAATGCCATGTGGATGTCTTATCTGGGGCTATCAAGTGAGGATTCTCATTTACTGATCTACTGGACTGTTACTCATTACAAACTGATTCACTTCTCCATTGAGCCATAAACTTGACACAAGACTCCCAAAAAGCAAATAAGAAGTTAAATGGAAGTTTAGACTATACATCTAACAGATGATGGCAAATTTCCATCCAGATCTGAATTTCATAGTTCATAACTGTTTCTTTTGCAAACCAAGATACAGAATGTGAATCACATACTTATTCTCATTTAGAACATCTATGAAGAACAAAGTAAATGAAATATCTCTTGGGATCTTAAGGAAAAAAATGTTGAAAGGCTCGGCTTCAGCTTAGAAGTCTGTTATCGCATGTGCTGTGTTATATATAAACACTGAATGCTTTGGCAAATTCATTTTCCTGCAATGAATTATGTATGAACTGCTTTAACCTCCCTCTCCCCCCTCGCTAAGGGCAGCCAACACGGCGCTCTCAGACTGATCAGTCATTGAGCTCATCCCTCGCTTTAAGTCACACTCGCAGCTGAATTTGTCACAGCACTGCACACGAGCACCTCCATGGGTTGGGTTTTGTTTTCCATGAGCAAAATGCTTTCAGCATGTGCATGAGCAAACTTTTCAGCAACAATGACTAACATTACCTCTTTTGGTATTAATCCTTTACATAAAGCTTCTCTGATCTATTACAAATGTAAACCCTCATTAAGATTCATGTATCTTTTCTTTTTTTCCTTTCTGTGTGTATTACCACAAGGGAAACTCGAAGTCATTTCTCTCTCACTGATCCTTTAAGAGCCTGTGGCCACTGCTGATCTGTATTAATTGCTACTGAGAATTCAAAATCTGCATCTTCAAAACAGGCCAGAATAGCTCCCTTCATCATTATGTCAACTGCAGTAACATTTTACCATAGAAACCCCGAGCATGATGAGGCTGGAGCCTTCTGTGAGTTCAGAGTACAAAATTATTTCTGGTGAATTACAATTACAAAACAATTTAGGGCTTTATTCTTAAGCACTTCACTCTTCAGTTTCTTCTAAGTATATCTGAACCCACCACGGTTTTCAATCTAAAATATAAAAACTTTTTTGTATCCCTACGTCATGAGGCTTACAATTTCCTCTCCTCTGAAACAGCCTTTCCAGTAAAGATCATTGAAATTTGCCCAAACCTGCACATTCAAAAACAGATATGCAACAGGCATACTCAAGTATTGAGTTCACTGGGATTAAAGAAAACAAGCACAGACATTCAAGAATGACAGAAATAAAAGGCTCTCTAAAATCTCATATACATTTAATATGTAAGATTTGGGCAAGCACAAAAAGCTAGCTTTTAGGGTTAAAATAAGAATACACTTAAGTGCTTGCTGCAGATTTTAATAGAAACTGGATTGCCCAAGAAGCTTATCAAAGATAAGAGCCCAAAGCAGGAAATGCTTGATTGCATTGTTCTGTATTTAGTTTTTAAGCCATGAGATACATTGTAGAGAGTAGAATCTACATTAAGATGTGGTTAAAAAGAGATTCACCCCTAAAGCTGCATAATTAGAAGGTTTGACCAATAATTCAAAAGAATTTTCTATTCAAGTTAAAAAAGGAAGATGAGAAATTAGGATACACAGCTATGAAAAGTTCGAAAGTAAGGTCAATGGCAAGGTTTAGAAGCTGTGCTTAGTTGAACATCCACCCTTGCTTGGCCTCTCAAGTCTGTAAGTATTTTCCAAAGAGAAACAAAATCCTAAAATCTTCCCCTTCTTATACTACACCAGTAAACAAAGACATATGCCAGGTACAGGTGCACAGTGCAAGCATCTGCAGCGATTTGAAGACGATGGTGCACATCAATAATGTATTTAAGACACAAGCCAGAGAGAAATCAATGGCCTAGATGCAATTCTGAGAGCACATTGCAACAGCCACGCTCCATCTTTGAGTTACAGAGGGGTCTCACACAAAGCATATAAAAGGTGGCATCTCAGTGTTAAGGGCTCATGGTAAAATGCAAAAAAAATTCCAGCTTGTAAGTAGTACAAAGATTCTGAGAAGGTAGCTTGGTAGGGGGCATCTAGATCTGCATCTCAACATTTTACGGACAGATAACAGAACAGCCAGTATTCCAGAAGGAGAAAATCTAAACAATTTTACGGGTATTTTGCAGTCATTGTCAAGTTTGCAGAAAAAAAAAATCAGTCTGAACCCATTTATCATTGTTTTAAAATAATGTCAAGGAGCTCTCTAAAACTCTTCAGTCATGTGTCATCTGTGTCCTACAGAGGATTCAGGTGGCAAAAAGCAAAGAAAACAACAAACAAACAACTTTTTTGGGGGATCTGAAAGACCCTGGAAATAACACTACATATCAACAAAATAAAACTTCAGGGATGTTATTGTAAAAAAAATGAATAAAATAACAAAACCAAAACCAACACTCTAATAACCTTTTATTCACTGGAAAAAAGTTCTATTTAAAGTGGCGTGTATTTCAAATCACTTCATCTAAAAATGCATCTGGGATTTTCAGGTTTTTCTTCTACCTCTTCATTCCCAGGATTCAAACCCTGATTAGCGTGGGATAGTTTCAATTCAGCTACTTTGATCTCTTCCCAAAGCAGGGCCAGTCTCACCCCTGGCCATTCAGTACTGCTCACTTAAGAGCATCAACTCATACCCAGCAGCCTCCACTCTCAACCATGAAGTACAAACTAGCCAGGATGACTGAGCGTGCTCTAGCCCTTCATTTACTCTCTTCCTTTATTCTCCCTGTGTGCCATAAGCCACTCACCTTTGGATAGAAAACGATCCTGCAACACGCGGGCTGCCACAGCAGTTCACACACGCAACACCCAGGGCCCGTCACCCTTCTGGGTTTTTCCATCGAGTGCCTCTACACTTTTCTAAGTGCTTTTCTAAGCCCACCCAGAGATCCATATACTGAAAACAGTTCTGATGTGCTCCACCTTCATGTGAATTTCCACATTTCTTCAGCTGCCATGTTCTCTTGGTTTGTACCAGCAATCTGAAATTCCTATGACTGTACAAAGCTAGCATGCACTTTAGACTTCTCCCTAAAATGTCACTACTCCCCTTCCAAAAAGTAAGCCTAATTAGAAAACTGATTTAAAAATCAATGTAGTATTGAGCTACTAAGTAGCCTTTAACCATAATTTTTCAGAGAATAAGTAGAAAAAGACAGTGAAAGTCTGTGTTGCTGAAAGTCACCTGGTATTTGG
Source organism: Machaerirhynchus nigripectus (assembly GCA_013397975.1). Taxonomy (NCBI): domain Eukaryota; kingdom Metazoa; phylum Chordata; class Aves; order Passeriformes; family Dicruridae; genus Machaerirhynchus; species Machaerirhynchus nigripectus. Next base: position 840,614 of record VZRQ01006958.1, read on the forward strand.
TTCTTCTCTTGCAAATCTTCCTCTTCCTTTCTCAAAAAATCTATTCTTAAAAAGAATGCAGCCCTTTTGCTACACATAACACGTAATCTGATGCCTCTCTGTGGCAAACAAAATAATGCATTCAGGCTAACACATGCATATCTGTTGCAGAAATCTTGAGACCTTTCCATTAGAAGAACCCCAGAGGTGTTCCAGGGCCTGGAGCTGGGGTATCCCATCCCCTGGAACATTTACCAGCCTCCAGTCTGTTTTTACTGACTATTTCCGTTCTGCCCAGGTTAGCTGTCTGGGCTGCTAAATGAGATCACTAGCTCAGCTGCTTTCTTACAGCTTTAGTATTGTTTGTAAAGCAATGAGATTGCAAAGATAAAAATATGGATCTAATTTCCAATCTCTGTTTGGTAAGGCCATAATACTGTATGTATTACAGAGTAACAACCCCCCTAATGCTGTGTTAAACTGAAAACCAAACAAGAACCCTTCCACTCAAAATCCACAGCTTGATCTCTTCCAAAAATAACATCAGATTTCTGTAACTGTGCAAGAGTACAGATGAAGCAAAAGACAGGGAATCAGGTCATCTGTTCTAAGCACCAGGACAATCCTTCTATGTGGGCTTTGAAAAGCTCTTCCGTATTTCCATCAACCAAACAGAATATTTTTCCTATTTCTACAGTGAGGCTGCATCACTTCATCCACTATTTACAACTTCTGGATGCCAGAACTGTAAGATTCATAGAGGTGCCCATAAAAGAAGCCCCAAAAGTGGGGTTTGGAAAGGGCAGGTGCAATCCAACACAAAGCTCAGCCAGTCACTTGCTCTTGTGACAGTTCAGTAAAATATTTTGGGGATATTCAAACTGCACTAAGAACTCTGTAAATATTCAAACATATCTCCAAATCTTAAGAATAAACACTGTCCCTATATAAACTGTAAAAACTGTCAACTTTTTTGTTTACTGACATCTTGAGTTTAATGTAACAATCACCTTGACCTTCTGTTGCCAATTACAATTACACAATTAATATTTCTCTTACTCCTTTTTCAGAAAATAAAATCATTTGAGCTAAAATTCTAGAATAGGGAACAATTCCTCAAGTGACTTTTAACACAAAATATCCACTAACATTTCCCCTTGCCCTTCTGGTAATTCACTTATATTACACAAGTGGAGAGTTTGGATCAACTTCCCAGTTTTCTCTTTAGCTGGCTGTACAAAATCTGATAAACAGAAAACTCCAACTCTGTTGTCTCTGGCAGAAATAGAGGCACTTCTGTTAGCACTGTCCTCCTTTTGGAGTCTGGCTTCTACTACAGCTCCCAAAATGGGTCTCCTCCTCACACATTAGAAGGCTGATACCCACACACAACGCATTGTGACAAAGATGGAGGGAAGGGTGTTAGATGGGCAGACAAGAAAGACTTGATTGAATAAAACAAAGAGAAAATACTTGTCTCATACAATGAAGTAATTTTTCTTAATGTTTTAAATAAATGCTGCTTTTCATTCCTCCCAAACTGCATTTATAGTATAATTATATGATTGCTGGGGGTTTCATATAGCTGAATTATAGGGTGTCTCTTCCACATCTAGTTTGTGAAAGAGTCTCTCCGCTTCTCTTCATATCTCTCTAACCACCGACAAGGATACTCTCAAGGCATTCTGTAATTCAATTACAGCTCTCCTCTGAGAAACATATAATTTTATAGAAAGATTTAAGCCATCACGTATCCCTTTTTTCCTGTTATGAAAGCATTTGTCTAAAGTCTGGTATTAAATTTAAATAGGTCTGAAACAATCTTAACCCAGTCGTTTTCAAGTGTGTCACTTGACAGTTGTCGGGCTGGCACAACCCCCGGGCTCCCTTTTAAACTCAAGTGCCATAGGGGCTAAGGACGTGCTGCACAGGAAACACCACGCAGGGAGTGTGTGACGGGTCGTGCTCGTGTGGGTAAATACAGAGATGGTGCATGTCCCCACCTCGGTTTCTACACAGCTGAATTGGGCATAAATAGACACAAACATTCAACGCAGTTCAACTGTAACATCACATTCTTAGCTGCTGTACTGGATGTCACCTGCTAATTAGAACGCAAAACACAAATGTCTCAGCTAATTTGTAAACAGTACTGTAGTATCAAAAATGCTTCCCCACCATACAGATATTTCCAGGCACAGAAATACTGGTTGGTAAGAATCAGATAGCCTTATGTATGGGTTTTATCCTAAAGGAGTGGTATCATGCTGATTCTAGTGAAAAACTAAAGCAATACTGAATGGACAATTCAGCTCAGTTTCTCACACTCTTCACAGCAAAGGAAAGCCTAACTAGTGCAAGTAACTACCTCGAACAAGCTACAGATGGTCTGAATTTGTATTCTAACAGAACAGCTACAACTTTGCAAATAACAGGGCTGTTACCACTGCACAACTCAGCTGAAGATATAGATGGAAAATGGGTTTAGATTCGCAAATCTTAACCGAAGTTAATTTCTATTATTTATATTCAGTTCTATCATTCAAATGAAATTAGGTTTGTTGTAACTTCTATTTCAAATCCACTGCAGGGACTTCAAAAAATTAATTCATTTAAATAAAGTTTATTTTACTGTTTAAAGATTTAAATCTAGTCCCATTTTTCTAAAAATCAATATTTATTATACAACATATATTTCCTATTATCCTGTGCAGAACAAAGTATTATAAGAGGAATTATAAGGGAAAAATTTGAAACTCGATCTTCAGCTTGCTCAAATAGAATCACATGGAACACTGAGTAAATTGTAAAGAAAAATAATGCAAATATCTCAAAAGTGCACACAGTAGTGAGAGGACAAAAAAAAAGTAAGAAATCTGCTCATGGTTCTGAAGTGCTGTGACACCAATGAGTTTAATCAGCCTGGACACAGAGGAGTTTGCTTACCCTGGTGTAAGCAGGGCTTTCCAAGAGACGGCTCGTGGTAGGGATCTGAATTGTTTTTACAAGGCTACCAGCAACAGCTTTTCCAAATGCCCAAGCTCAAGGAGAAACAAGCTTTGTTCTCAGTATATTCATCAGGAACTTTACTATCTTGAGGCATTTAATCATGTCTAAAAAACCATAGATGTGGAAGGAACAATGCTTGTTGTAGCCAACTTGCAGAACACAACAATGAACCTAGCGCCAAATTCCAAACCCAGGGAAATAACATTGAGCCTTCCTGACAACATTCTCTTGGTCAAGTCTTTTCTGATCCAGGATTTTGTAGTTATTTTAACCATGAGGCTGGGAAGGAACAATTCTCACTGTTAATACATACTACTTGTTTATACATAACAAAAAATACCTTTGTGTATTTAAGTCATCACTTGTGATTTTTCACGTCACCTGAAATGGATTCTGAAAGCATCCTTGGAGCACACCACTCCAGCTGTACCGTGCAAAGAAAACAGACCCCGTACATTTTCGAGTCAACTTTACTCGAATTTATGTTAGTGTTTTTGATACTTGCAGCCTCAAAGCAATCTCTGACTCATCTCTTTCTTCAGCAAAATCAAAACAAGCCATCAGAATAATTCAACTGCACCATGGCAGTTATTTTCTATTTCCTAGCATTTCAAGCATGACTGGATGGCAGCCAGTGCCAAATGCTGATTTTCGTAAGGATAACCACAAGCTACCTAGGGAAGGGAAGGAAGTTGCCAGTTGACATATCATATTTCATCTATCATAATTTGTCAGCTAAACCCAAGAAGGGTTTCTAAAAAGAGAATCTAGACAGCACTTCAAGAGTTTTATTTTTCAAATAATGCTCACAGTTGACAAAAAATGGGTCTTTAAAACTCTTTCAGATTCCTGATGAAATTAAACAGATATCCTGAGCTATTTCACAATTATTTTTACATAAGGAGGTTTTCTGGATGAAGCAGTTCTAAAATGGTGTTACAAACGACACTGCAGTAACACTACATGACACTTAAAAATAGAGCTGAATTTAACTACTTTCATTTTGCAAAGCAGACTGAAATAACATGATTTTCACCATACAATCTGATTGTTCTGTAGCAACAATCCTAACATTAAACATATTTTAAAAAAGAAGTTATTTGTGCATATTCAACAATTACAGCATCCAAGAAAACTAAAAAACTGTGACCTAAATCAAAAGAATTCCAACAGAAATGCACCTGAAATCCATGATTCAAACAAAGAGACATAAAACCTATGCCAAGCAAGGAAAAAAAATCTACAAATTCTAGTTTATAGGGACCAAAAGGTACCTCATGAGCTTCATGTAAGTAAAACAAGCGTAAACCATGGCAGAAGCTGTCTGCAATGACCAGCTACTGATGCACTAATGATTCTCAAAAAGCAATCAAGAGGCTTTATGGAAAAATGAGAAAAAGTCAATATTATACTTAGAATATGAAGTATATACCTACAGACCAAGATTGCTGGCAATATTTTGTATTCTACTTAAAATGGATGGCTGCTGTTCACTAGAAAATTTTGGTGGTATGCAGGGATTTTGGTACCACTTTCCACCAATTTTAAACCAATATGAAATGTTCCATCGTATAATAATCGGAGCTATAGTTTAAACTGCATAGAAATAATGTTTACTTCTGTAATGAAAGTTGTCTTACTCAGTTTAACTGGAAATACATTTTCATTTGACTTCTTTCATTTAAGAAAAGCTGTGCAATACCCACCCCTCTAGCTCGGGGTTGAACAGCTTGTTCAGCTCTGCTCAGTCATTAACTGCCCATGTGACCTTGCACAAACCACTTCTCAAGGTGTAAGGCTGAGATAATAGCACTTTTTTACATCACGAGAGTATTTGGTGGTTAAGTATGTTAAGGAGTGCTAATTGCAGGGAAGGCACAATCATAACTTTGCAGAGAGAGAGAGAGAGAGAAAGATTAGTCTCCAGTTATCCCACAATCCATTGTCAAATTCAGGTGTGTCAGAAACAGGAAGAAGATTGGTGAGAATTACTTATTTTCTTGGATCTTTCAGGTGCCTTATAGCCACAGCAATTAGTTTAATTTTGTTAAGATAAAGACTGTGTTGACTCCTTTGTAGAAATCAAATTGTTGGTGCTTTGAAACCTGACAAAACCAAGCAGTAAAAAGGGAGGCAGACTATTCCAGGTGGGTCTTGGCTTCCTACTCTCGCAGTTTATCAACCCGAGCAAGTGCCTTTATTGATCTCAGTGTTTCTGGGACTCATTGTTTTATTCCAGATTCAACATCCCTGTACTTATAATTGGAACTGCCAGTAGAAAAACCAACACAAAACAACCCCCAGATTTTGCGTAGGATCAAAAGGCAGTAGCACTAATCCAGGAATGATGAGTTATCTTTGCAACTGGTCAGAGCTTGGCAGCCAGCAAACATGTCAGGTCTACTAATTCCCACGTGATGTAGGATAATTCAAAAAAACCCCAGCCAAACAAACCCAAAACGCCAAACCAAACAAACAAGAGCTCCTGGTCTACCAACCAGTAATAGAAAGTAAGCAGTAGTATCCTAGATTTTTCTGGGAAAGGGAAGTATCTCTGCATTCATGGAGATGGGGTTTGTTTTCAGTTTGTAATGACAATGGACACCAGAGGATTCTATCATTAATCTGCCTCCAGCTGTGGTGCTGGAGAGAACTTGACACATACAACCGAACTTAGCATTTAATTTTCTTTCACCTACATGGCAGGGTCAGGGGAGTGCTGGGCATTTTTCCTGCATTTCAGTACTCCAGCTTACGTGCCTCAGTGCAGCTAATCGGGAATTCTAGTGGGTGACCACTTACTCAGCACCTTGCAGAGCCACCAGACTCATTTCTCGGAATACAAATGCAGTGAGCTTCATGACAGAACTCTTCCTTAAAGATAAAAATGTATTTGAGAATGATGTAGAAGATGTCAAAATCATGCCTCAGATTTGCTACTGGTTCCCATGACATGGAGAAAGGTTAGCTTGGATATTGCTGGCAAGCTGCCTGAACTCCACTGTTAAGTGTAAGGACTCAGTCTCCTGCTATTGCCAGAAAGAACTCTAGCCTAAGCCAGGGAGCCAACTGGGATGGATGGAAGAGATCAGTAGTGATGCCTTAGGTTTCAGTACAATGAGGGGAAAAAAAAAAAAAAAAGTGTAATGGGATAAATAATAACACTGCAGGCCTTTAAACACAAAGATTGCTGGAAAGAAAATACCACATCAGATTTGTTTCTAATAAGAAAGTGAGATTATGCCAGGAAGCCCTGAAGAGGAAAATTACTAAATCTTCATGACACTGATCCCTGGAACACAGCGGAATAATACATTTTAATACAGTGTTGAATTTTAACAAACAGTAAAGGCCTTATAAAATGTTAAGCAAAGAAACAAAAAATTATCAAGATTTTACCATCTGTGAATTCCGCATAACTGTTAATATAAAAGGGAAATGAAATACATTTACTCTACTACATTTTTATCAGTGTATCAGAAAGTGTCCTGATAGTTAATGAATAATCAACAAAAAGGCATAAACATGCTTAGATTGCTGTTGTGACAATTTATATCTAGGGATAAGCTAAACAAAACAGAAATCCTCTCCTTACTATGCATAAAATATCTTCAAAAGATTAAAATGATAGCTTTGTTTTTGTACAAATTCAAATCTTTTTAAGGGAAAATCTCTTACATGTTAAAGATCTTCTATGAATATCATAATTTGGCATCTTTGCAGCAGGACAAAAAAAATTTAAGTATATGATATTCCTTCTAAAACTCCTCATATGAAGTTTTCTTACAGCTTCCAGGTGCAGTCAAAAGCTAAGTAAAAGTTACTGGCCTGTTGTTAACACACTATGCTTAACTGCAAGGATGTTACTGGCTGCGTGCAAAGTCCTGTTTACAAACCTTCAGCTTCTCAACGACTCAAAAGAACAAAATAGCTCATTGTAAGTGTGTAATATCTGCAAAGAGATAAAGAATATTTTCCCATAAAATAAGTTAGTAGCTTACCCAATTAGGTTGAAAGACCTAAGAACAGGCTATTAATAAACTGAATCAAAACCACTTAGCAAATAGAAATTACCCAATCACAATATCTGAACTGAGTTTTCACTCAAAGGTAACTAGAAATCTCAGGAGTATTGTGTATGGTTTGCAATAGCTACATAGATCATTGTTATGGTGCCAATATAAAAATGAGAAAAACTTTGCAATTTACCTTCTGGTAAGTAGGTGGTCTTTGAACAAGACTACAAAGTAATCTTCAAATAAAACAAACAACAAGGAAGCATGCCTGCAAATGGTAGATCAATTGCTTTCATTAAACACATACCAGTATTCTCTCAAAAATTCATTTGTTTTTTGACAATTAGCTGATGATAAAAGAACTTTCCAAATCTTTCAAGGAGTAAATAAAAGACTAAAAACCTCAAAGTTCAGTAAACATCCCTGTTGTCCCCCTCAAAAATCCTCATCTGGTTGAAAATTGTGGCAAGCCCCGCTGCGTCTGGTCTGTGGCAATGCTGGCACACTCTAATAAAAGGAAACCTTTCCACACCTGACAAGCCTCCTGAACTCTTTCCCACAATCCCAGAGGTTGACCATGTCGACCTGTGATAGTTAAGTGAATCTAGGTGGGAGGAAATTGTCACTTGTTTTCATACAACAGTTAGAGCAAATAAACATGAAACTGTCCAGCTTAGACTCCAGAGGCAAAAAGTAATACGAAAAGGTAGAACTTAATCAGACAAGGACTTTGTTCAAGCTGTTAAGACATTGCTTTTACCATTCAAGTATTTGTGAAAGTCCAATACAAAGCTGCACTTACAAAAAAAGCATAACTCCGGCTTAAATTTAAAGGCATAAAGGGAAGAACTGGGTAGAATTTTGGTTGCAAAAACAATTAATCTCGGCTTTTCAATCACTTTGGAAATGCTCCATTGTTTAATAAGCAAACTACTGTGTAATACCCCCTAACAGCAGCAACAGAACTGGCTGGCTGAGGCCTGGCTGGGGGATTGATTTTTCATTAATTCATTCCACTTAATAACATACAAACGCTCTTGGCCTTGTAAACTTTCCTTCAACCCTTTTTTGACTCTTCAGAGACATCCAACTGACATTCAGGCCCCTGTTAGAGGATTTATTGAAATTATAACCATAGCCTTCACCAACAGGGCTGTCTTTGAGCCCATTTCTATCCTTGGTCTGCATTTACTTCCCCTTATTTTTAAGTTTTAGAACAAATGCTGACATTCTCAGACTGCACAGTAGTCAGAAGATGACTAATTCCTAATTCTTGTATTCTGAGGCAACTGCCTCAGCAAGGGGAAGAGAGCCAGGCTGAGATCTGTCCTTATCAACAAATGCTGCTTCTCATCGTCATTTGCACACTGATCTTAATACACATACATTCCTAAGACACGGAAAATACCTACAGTCCTTCTCCCCAAATAACAGCTATGTTACCTTTTTCAATGCAGTGCTTTGAACGCTGTGTGTACTTTGATTAAAGTACACACAGTGTTAGCTCCTTTACAAAAGCACAACTAATTCAGTGCACTCAGTATGTATGAAATTTTTTACCTGCTAAGGCCACCTGGAAAAAGAAAACAAGGCCTTTCAGCTCTAGCCCAGCAGCTCAAATTTAACTCAAGTGTCTGGTATGAACTAAAGGATAAAAAAGCAATGAGACTGGGGTTTAGATGACCTTTCATTCACAGCACTGCTGTTTAATCAGTATATGGCAAAGTCAAGATACTGACTGAACGGTTTTATCCAAATTCTTAATTTTCAGTGAACAAATGGACTCTAATTTGAAGCGCAGGCATCAATGGGACATAGAAGGGTGTTAATCTCATTCTAATGAAGAGAATCTCTAAGGCTAACTCCCTGGGCAGAGGTCTGTACACAGCACTAAGTGACAAGTGAATGGAGCAAACAGGACCCAGCTCCTCTGCGAGGACATCTGCAGTCAAAGGCCAGCCCTGGGACAGAGTGGCCACAGCCACAGCCACAGACCATCCATCGCAGCAATCTCCTCACAGGAATTCAAGGACAGCACTGGTACAGAGCAGCAGCTGTCAGCCTCCTTACATCTGCACTGTGATTAGGACAGAGGATTAAGATACTTAGATTCAGATATTATAGATATCTGCGGATTTTGATATTTTCAAGAAATGCTCCAACACAAATGACTAGTGGTGATATACTTAGTATTTATTATTTTTAAAGAAAATCACTAACTGCATTTAGGTTTTATGGAATAAGAAAGAATCCTACAGATAAACAATCATGTAGCCACAGGGTGTTGGTTTATAAGCTAATAGAAACACCTACCTCAGACATTAAGCTAGATTGTCACTAATGAAAAAACCAACATCCTACAGAAAAGTTGTCAAAAACTTACAGAACAATTCCAAGAACAATTTTTAGCATATAAATCAAGCAATAATTGAAAAAAAGTAAAGGAAATAATTAAAATTCAATGAAAACAATACAAAACTAAAAAAGTTGTGTTTGTAAGAGGCTTCATGGAGGTCCAACACCATGCACAAAGCAGGCGTGACTCAACAGTAGGCAAGGTTCCCTGCAGCCTTATTCAGTCAAATTTTGACATTCTTAGGATCCTACAACTTTTCCAGGCAACGCATTCTGAGGTCCATACCGACCTTCAGACTAAGAATTCACTGTGTTCCTAACCAGCATCTCCCTGTGTTCCCTCCTGCCTGTTGCCTCCTGTCCTGTCTCTGCGCACCCCCGAGGGCAGCCTGGCTCCTGCAGCTCACCATCCATGCACATGCAGCAGGCTCAAGAGCAGGTGAAGGATGAACCCAGCCCTTCCACCTGTCCTTCCCTGCAAGGTCACCTCCTCCCCAGCCCCCTTTCAGCCCACTGAAGCACTTAACAGCGAGAAAGACCTGGCGTGGGAGAGCCTCAAAACCTTTAGGTATTGACTTCACACTGCTCCCACTGCTATGCTAACATCAAATGCTTATGCAAATTTCAGCCTAACAGCCTGCTAGCTGAAAATACTATCAATAATTAAGCTGACCAAAAAATACTCTTTTTCTCCCTTCTTCCCATAATGGAGGTACCATCTGTTGTCTATTAACCCTTAGTTTGTAAGCAAAAATGCTGATGATTTGTTTGCAAGCAAAAATGCTGTTCTGTGATTCCTGGCAGGCTGAGTATTTATAGCCTATCTGAATGATCTTCTTTCAGATTTTACTGGGAGTGAAAGAGGGTCTGTAAAGTATTTTCATTTATCCTTAATGCACTACGTTGTCAAAATGTCTGAGAAATTACCCTTTTTCTGAGAAAAAAAGTCAAAATCATGCACGTATCACAGAATTCTTGCACCAAACAGATTTTTGCCTAATAGAAGTTACACACAAGGTGTATATTTGTAGGTTTATATGTAAGTACAAGTAACTTCAGAATGTATTTCAACTTCAGAAGTAACTTCACATGCATTTCATGGATGAGACACCTGCTCTCTCCTCCAAGATGATACCTTCAGACTACTAATCCTTTGTAGAAAAACATGAAAGAATTTAATAATGTAAATCAAACTAGGTAAAACAGAAACTTATTCTTTAAAAGGACTAATCTTGTAGTCAAATACTGATAAAATATCTCAGCTTGTCTCCTCCAGAAGCAGAAGAAACAGTACATAATGATCATTATTTTCAGTAACCAGTAGCACTGCCCTGGTATTAGACACTTCTTTCCCAAACTGGCTGTGACCACCTCCAGGAAGGGTCCTGGTGGACCCAAAGGGAATCCTGCAGGCCCATCCAGTCTGAATTATTTTCTGACTTCACCAGCGGTGCTTAGAGCATATATTTAAAGAACCTCTTCTTTAGTCACTGTGTATTTTAGCTACATTTCAACACATACTTAAAAAAAACTACTGATCAAAATTTGATTATTTTAAATAAAACTACTGACTACTAGTTTTTAAGGTTAAGAAAACATTTAATACTTGAAAATAGCAAAACAGCATTTAGTAACTGGGAAAACCAGTAGAAAGTCTGGAAGAAATTAATTCAGCATGTCTACAAAAAAGCTGTGTACAGTACAAGTGTACACTGCATCCAAAGACCTGCTGAACACGCACTGTATAATAAAGAAATATTTTTTTATTGCAGTAAGATAAATACACACCCAGTAGCAAGATCCAGCTACCATTCTCCCTTCCACAATGTCTTCAACTCTTATTTGCACTTGGGCTTGCAAAATACTATCTTTATTTTGTATTTCTATTAGTATTTTTGGGAGGGCAGAGGGGTGTTCAGCAGATTTCAATAAAATTCGTCCAAAAAATGGTAATCTACTGCTACAAATGCAGCAGTCCTTAAAAGCAGTATACTTAATAACTTGACATTGATTAGAAGCTCTAAATGTTCCTGCTGGGATTTAGACACGTGACAAAAACTTCCCCACAAAATCACACTGGCTGATGAAGCAGTCAGAACAAGACGATGTGTTCAAGGCGATGTTTCTTTGAATTTCGGCAGAGGAGGAGTTCCCATTCACATCTTATACCACTTCTAACTGAAATATATTCAAAGAACTTCTTTGCTCCATTTCTCACCATCAGTTTGGCAAGCCGAATAGTAAACCCCACAGTACCATATGGTAGAAGACAGCTGAGAGATAAACTTGTTGTGTAATGTCAATCCTAATGAGTGATAGAAATAAAACTCAAAGAGCTAAATATCTGGCTTAAGCATCAAAAATTCACAGTTAAGGATAAAAGCCTCTCGTACAGCCAGTGCCAAATACTTCCAAACTGTAATATCGTACCTTACAGATGTGTGGTACCACTTTTGTTCCTCGCAGCAGCCTGACTAAAAAATATGCATTCTCCCAAACTCTTCAATGAAGAGCTCGGCAATGCTCTGAGCTGTGCCTAATTGCTCAATGCTGCTGGGAGAGAAAGGGAATGTAAACACATGCTTTTATCTTTCTCCATTTGAGTGCAGAGATGAATGGAAGAGAGGTAGAACCTATTTTCACACTAATTCAGTACAGCTTATTGCATATGTAAAAATTCAGCTTGGAAAAGCAGATAGCAGGAAACACTTAGCATTTGAGGAAATGCAGGTTTTAAGATGTCGCAAGCATTTTAGCTGTATTTTTCTTCAGTATCAAATACACTGCTGACAATCCCAGACACAGTTTCAGTTCTAGACGCACAGCAAGCAAATTTGTTCTCCCTCCTACTCCCTCCACCCCTTTAAAAAATATTCCTATAGTTCAATCTTTCCCACTAATATGATAAGAGAATCAGATGTGGTAATGCCTTCTGATTTTTAAAAATTTTTGCCTAGCCTCCTCCTTCTTTTAGAATACACCTTAAAACAGGAGAAAATTAAGTCTCCACCAAGAGTGGCTGTTATTGAGACCCATCTGCATGGGCCTAGAGTTATAAAAGCATCACAACCTGACACATTATTGGGCAGAAAAAAAGGTACAGAATATTCTACAGAAAACAAATTCTCTTGCAATGTACAAGACAAATATATATTATATATACATATACATACAGGAACCAGTACTGAGGAAACCAAGCCTCCTGAACAGTCCCCAAGCTTGTGAGGTGCATTACGTGCATTCCTCAGAGAAATCAGTCCTGGCTTCTATGTGCACCTCCATTTAGTTGCCAACAATGATTAGAACTTCTGAAATCACTTCCTTGCACCCCAAATCCTGTGTTCAATATTGGACCCTCATGACAAGAAAGACACTGAGGTGCTGGAGCAGGTGCAGAGAAAGGCAGCGGAGCTGGGGAAGGGTCTCGAGCACAAGTCTGATGAGGAGCAGCTGAGAGTGTTTAACCTGGAGAACAAAAAGACTCAGGAGCGACTTTATTGCTCTCTACAACTCCCTAAAAGGATAAGGTAGCCAGGTGGGGGTTGGCCTCTTCTCACAAGCAACTAGCCATACACTGAGGGAAATGGCCTCAAGCTGTGCCAAGGGAGTTTCAGGTTGGGTATCAGGAAAAATTTCTTCACTGAAAGTGTGGTTAGGCATTGGAGCAGGCTTCCCAGTGAGGTGGTTGAATCACTGTCCCTGGAAGCGTTCAGAAAACAAGTACACTTCATCATCCTGAAGTATCTTTTCCAACCTTAACAATTCTACGATTGCCTCGTGCTGCCCTCTGCCCTGCAAACAGGTCCTACGCTGCCCCAACTGGGCTGCTATCACACAAAGCTAGAACAGAAGGTCTCTGGCTTTTCTCCCTGAACTACAGACAGGTGTTTTATACAAGTTTTCACAACTAGTAATACTTTTAATCTGTCACTGTTTCTTTTTAGAACAAAATCATAAAGCTTATGTTCAACAAATCCAACTGCTCCACATATTTGTCCTCTTGGCATACATCTTACCTATTGCTACACTCTGCTAGCCTTATTTCATTATCTCATTATTAAATATGCAAAATGAAGACTAAGAATCCTTATTTGCTTCCCTTCCAATATTTGGTTCCACCTCTTGAATTTCAAGAAGACTCTATAGTGTGACTTCTCCCTATTCAAAGTATTGAAGCTATACTGCAAGTGTGCTGGTCTATTTAGACTTGTATCACCTAGCAAAGAAAGCAGCCAACAACACTGAGCTCACAAATGCAGAGGAGGTTATGGATCTAAGCTCTTTGGTACTCAGACCACTTCAATTTTAGTCTGTCAGGTACCAAAAAGTTTCTTACGTGGTTTTAATCTACAAAATTATTACTACTCTTCTATTATTTCTTAATTGAAACTGAAACATGGCAAATTTCAATTTCCATTTAACCTAGTAAAAGACAGTCATTGAATGGATTTACTGTAAAACATAACTCTAAGTAAAAGGCACATTAGCTCAGATACCAGTTGCAGGCCTCCAGAGTGATGATGTCAGGAACACAACCTTGGACAGCAGCCCGAACATCATGCTCAGATACTCGTAAATTGGATGCCAATTATTATAAATGCTACCTCAACTATCCATGTTTTTGAATGGAGTAAATTTGTGTGTACTATCTGAACAATTAGAACTTATTTCAAAACTGTTAAATACCTAGTGCTGAGGAGCTGAATGTTTCACTTCCATTTTGCTGCCCTGTAAAATCAGAAACAACTTTAGAGGTTCCTGTGCCAGTCACAAGAGTTTTATGCTCTGACTTGTCCCTAAGCTCCAAAAAATGTTATCAAACATAAATTCTGAGTGAAGGGGCAGAAAGGAAAAGGTAAAGGAGTACAGGGAACAGCTTTTCCACATGTTCACTTGAAACACTTGAAGCTTAAAGTGCTTCAAACAGCATTAACTTTTCCTTAGACCCACCACTTACTTCAAAAGACTCCTCTTCTAGCAGACGCTGCCCACATGCAAAATAGAAGTGATTTGAGTCAAGCAGTTTACAAATCAAGAATGAGGCAGGAGAGAACAGATGAATACAACAACCAGATGGGAAAAGAAAAAGGGAACAAATAATGAGACAGTCCTGGTTAAAAAGTGGTCTCAGAGCATAGTCTGGAGTGACTGGTATTAAACATTCCATAGGTACCAGAAATGCAGAGTTGTACACGAGCACTTAAGGATAATGAACTTGGCAGACATTTATGGCTAACCTTATTGTTGAGTAAATGGGACAAAGGTGATCCAAACACTTCACTAGACAGAGACAAAGCTTGGCACAGGCTGATCTGAGCGTGAATTTTGTCCTCTTCTAGGCTACAAACAAGGAATTAGGCCACAGAGATTCAAGAAGAGTAAAGTTAACCAGTTTATATTTGATAAGGCAGAGAAAGTGAGTTGGGAGAGATGTTGAAGTGACAAGCCAGAAATCTAGTTTTTACAGAACAATTTTCAGTGGTTATATAAGGAATGTGTTTAGGGAAGACTAGAGGCAATGGACACCATAGTCAAGAAGGACAGAACAAGATTAAGAGATTTAACTCTTCTGTCAGAGGAGTGATTTTATCTGAAAATGTAATTACAAAAAGCCCACTCACTTTGCCAGTTTGGGTCAACCAGAAGTCATAGAAATGGGACTGCTGCAGTGCTGAGCCTGAGCTATCAAACCTTGCCAGAGTCCTTCAGGCAGCATGCAACAGCAGATAGAAACAAACCAACCACACCAAACCAAAGAAACTACTGAACTCTTACTGTCAAGACTGCACAAAGAGAAGTGGGCAAGACAGCAGTGCTAGAAATTTAGGGACAACACTCAAAATTCATCTGTAAAGTAAGAGGAGGGAAGATAAGCAAGAAAGGATTAGAGACAAGATTTGAGTCAGGAAAGTCCAAGGAGGAAAGGATTTCAGGAAACAGAATGTGGTACAAAATGTTAAAAGCATGCAAGAGCTTTCAGAGGATAAATGGCTTTTGTTGTGACCTTTTCTTTGGTATTATTTCCTATGCAAAACAGAAGTCATTCAGCAACCCACCCCAACTACTGTCACAGGAGCCTAACAAGCTACGAGAATGCTCAGTCACCAAGATTTACCTTTAACAACCCCATACGTCACAAAAAGTCACTGAGGTCTTCACAACAAAATTTCCACCAGTAATTCCCTACTTCTAAGAAATTGTTATTAGACTTCAGAAAAACAAGCTCAAGAATATTTTTCATTGATATTTGTGCTAAGGCACAAACATCCTTCTGCTTCTTTGAGCACCAACATGAAAAATCAGTAACTGACAGGATACAGAGGCTCCCAAACACAACAGAATGTGGGCTCCACTGGCCCTCTGCAAAAAGAGGAATTCAGCAGAAATTTCACACAGCAATGACAGTTACATAATTTAACCTTTATAGGTTATTTTTTACACAAGGAGAAATGAAGTAAGTGAAGAAAAACATTATTATTTAAAATCTGAGGAGTGGTGTCTGTCTGTGTTTTAAGAGTTCTCTTTAAGATGGTGGAAAGCAAGTCATAAACTTATAACTTCATTGCTTCAGCTGAATTTTCTCAGATAACTACATTCAAGTAGATGAAATTAAGTTTCTTTTCACTTTTTCAGAAAATAAGAAGTGTAATTAGTATTTTTAAAAAAGTAGTATTTTTAATCTAAATATTCTTTTCTAGAATAGGAATGCAAAGTACAGAATGCCTAATGAAAAACACACTTAAAAATCTAATTGTCTAACCAATATGTGAGAAGTGACTTGGTTTTTAAAGGCAAGAAGATGCTGAACCTGATCCAAGTTTTTTAATTAATAGCCTCCCTAGATAAATTCTTTTTTACTGTTGTACTTGATACAAATCTCTCTGCTTCAAGGCAACACATGGCTTAAGTTCCTCCAAAACCAAAAAGTCCATCACTCTCCATACTACAACAGTCTAAACTTAGTTAGATGCTTAAATATTAGTATTATTTTTAATTGATTAATGAAACAGACATGGATAGATGAAAAAATCACTCTTGAAATTTTCTGGACAGTTACAAGTTCAGAAAAGTATTTACACATTCCTCTTGTTTAGTGAATCTTTGATCAGCACAAGGAACGTTAANTCCTTGACAGCAAATCTGGAACCACTATGAGAAGAATGGTGGATCACACCCTTCTCTCAATATTGTCATGTGTCATGAGAAAATCAAAACACAGTACACACTCCCAAGCTTTCAGTTCTGTCTCTCCAATAATTCCTTTCACTTTTAAGCCCTCCCCAAGAGCAGGGGACAGCCTCTGCAGCTGACCTACGATTACTGCATCGTTTAAATGAAGCCCACAGTAACCATTCTCTTTCAGTGACCAAACACATCAAGACTCCAAACACAAACACCACTTATTTCCTCCTATTTCTACAGCATCATGACCTAAGGGCCAACAAAGTCAGCAGAAACCTTTGAATTGATTTGAAAACACGTCCTCTGACCCTGGCGCTGCAAACATCTGCACAGACAGATCCTTGCTTCAGTGATTCCACATCTCTTTGTAGAATCAGGGCTAATAAAATACAGTGGCTGGTCCTTTGTAGCAATTTTGGATTTCACAGCATTCCAGTTATTGAAAATGCTGTGGAGTTTCTTTATCAAATTGCCCTAACGCCCATAATGGGAAAAATCAAAACTTCTGACATCGTATGAATGTGTGTATCTGAATCCTGGAGAGAAACAAACACGTCTGTTGTCAGACACAAAATGAACATTCTGATAGGTCCTGTCTAGCCATTTATTAATGCTTTTACAAGAACATTTTCCATCTATATTAGTAAAATCACTATTTTAAATTTCATCCCAACTACATTCATTTTCCGCCTCTGCAGTTCATTATATCTCACGTTTAATATCTCATACATTGAAATGTTTTCAAAACACTGAGGTTGAAAACTTTGAGATAATTTCATTTTTCAATACACCATTGCTTGTTGGTGCACTCTGCGTTTTCCAAAAACAAGTCAAAGAGAAAAATTCATCGCCATTTCTAATACACTAACTTTTGGGGTTTTTTTTTAACTTAAAAATTTCTACCAATTAATAAGAGTCTGTTCTATTTAGAATTTAAAAGAAAGAATGTCAAACCTCAGGGAAATGGAATTCAATTAATATGTATGTGTCCACTGGTGCTGGGGGAGAAGCTGATCTATATGTGGAAATCACAACACAGAATTCTCCATCGGTTTATGTAAGAAAAACAGTTTTCATCTGCTGAATTGGTCAATATAAGAATACAGAACCCCTAATCTGAGTTCTAATTAGAAATAGGTCAAGCAAATGCTCTTCTTCTCCCCCTGCAACCCCCAATCTTCCTAAAACGAATCTCATTATTCTGAAAAGGATGGTGTAAAATGTATCTTAAAATAAAACTATTAATATACTTTTAGCACTGCTATCAAGAATGACAGTTTTCTATCCGTTTTACAAAACACACACAGAAAAATAACAAAATTTGAGAATCCTTGATTAAAGCAGTTACTCAGAATTATCTGCTTGACTATTAAATAAAAAAATAATTTGCATAGAATACTACCAGACTCTCCATATGTAGTTATTTCCTTCCCAGGAGCTGTTAGAAGGCAGAAGTGTGGAGATGTCCTAGATACAAAGGCTACCCCATCACACACAATGAAGTCTCACAGGCACCCTGGATTTCACTGCATTGCTACAAGTGGGACAGCAATGAGACACTTGATTTTCAAGACAGTATTACTGGAATAAGCAATCCCAGTTGAATAACTCCTGCCTGCCTCAAACTGAGCTGAAAGTGAGTCTAATATTAAAGGTACTCTGGCACACCGGAGAAGAGTTGACAACTCAAGTTTCTTTAAGAAAAAAATCATCCCAGTAGCAGGAAGGAAAAGTGCCCAGTCCTGTAGTTCTTATTTACGTGAGCAGCTGCCCTGAAATCTGTGAAATCACAGGAGGCAAATCTACAGGCTCCATGTCACAGGTATCAGACTAATCTGTGAATTCCTCTACATAAAGTTACTTACATAAGTGCATTTAAGTTTTGACCTCATTTGGAGGAATATCAGAGCTCTTTGGTCCACCAGGTTTATTACTTAGAACTGTATTTCAATTCAGAAGCCAGTAAATTAGTTTAAGCCAATGAAAGCACCTAATTTCTTGGTAACAATTCATCCATATATTAGACAGCTGAATTGTTATCAGCTCTGCATAGGCTATTATAAAACAGAGGCTCAAAAACACCAACACGATTTACTTAAATAAATTCTTCAGCACCTACGTATAATAAAGTTTGTCGTTGGGATTGTTCAGCCTGGAAAAGAGGCTTTAAGGTGACCTAACTGTGGCCTTCCAGTACTTGAAGAGAGCCTACAAGAAAGGTGGAGAGGGACTTTGGAGAAGGACATGTAGTCGTAAGACATAGGGAAATGGCTTCAAACAGAGAGATGGTTTAGATTAGCTTTTAGGAAGAAATTCTTTACTGAGGGTGGTGAGGCAATGAAACAGACTGCCCAAAGAAGTGGTAGATGTCCCTGGAAATGTTCAAGGCCAGGCTGGATGGGGCCTTGAGCAACCTGGTCTGGTGAGAGGTGACCCTGTCCATAGCAGGGGTGGATTGAAACCAGCTGATCTTTAAGGTCCCTTCCAACGCAGGCCACTCTATGATTCTATGAATTCAGAGGAAAGCCAGATATATTCAATGGCTTTATTTCTCACTTCACTTTCTTCTGCTCACATATTTAAAACATACTAAAACTTAATTTTTTATTTTATGCCTGTGTGCTTAGTTTTCCCAGATAATTACTGCGTACAAAACTAGTTTATGTAGAATAACAACAGAATATCATCGTTAGTTATCTGGAAGTACATTATTCCAGGAAGACACCTCCTTTGCTGAATTTAATTGCCTATGAAGATCCTGCCATTTGAGTCTGTCTTCTGGAACATGCATTTCATCATTATTTTTTAGCCTTGTTACATCAATCACCACAACTGCTACAGAAGATTTCTGGGCTGTGAAGTGATAATTTGTTCCAGCGATATTAATGAGGCAAGCAGTGGTCTTGAGGGAGGTGACAGCCCACTGCTTTACAGACAGCAGCAGATTAAGGTGTTGTACCATACATTGTTTGAAACATATCACTGGAGCATTCAAAATATTATTATCTACATCTTAAGGTATTTTTACCACCCACACTACAAATTACCCATTGAGTAACGTAATGTCCCTTGCCACGGTGCATTGGCATTCAAGGAAGAAACACCAATGCTACGTGGTTTGGAGCTTCTGGGAATGACACTACAGAACCAGGGGGGAAAAAAAAAGGAAAAGATTTGTTGATGGTGTAACAGCATTCCCAGTATACTGCTGCAGGAAGCGGTACATCTGGAAACAGCAGATGGTCTGTGTTTAAATGGGAGGGAATAGAGGATTTTAATACCCATACATCTCTAATTCAGTTCTACAAGTTTGATTTCTACGTTTTCTCAGATTAGGAGTGTTACAGGATCTGTATGACAGGCTTTACCCATATTACTGTTACTATCAACATAGCCAGCTAAAGCCCTAATGTTGTACTGTCTTTATCTGCGAACTCTGACTTAGCCATATGTGCACTTTCAGAAAAGCAGACTTGGTCTTTAAAAAAAAGCTTCCGCCCGAAATTTATATGAACTAAACCACTATTTGTTACAAGACAGATGTTCTACCACCCTGAATAATTCACAATCACATATTTAGCCTTTTGAACTTGTTTTATGATATACTTTGTACAGGTACACATGGTTTTACAGAATATTTTAACTTAAAGGAAAAAAATGACAGAGAATACAGGAATTTTTTCCATATATCCTTTCCACATAAATGTCTCAAGCTCTTAACTGATTTATACATAAGAGCTACTTACAGGCATTCTAAAGAATAATCCTAACCATGCAAGATTTACATTTACACATTTTAACTCAAATGAGTGGAGGAAAGAGGATATGGCCATCTGCATAGAAAGCCCTCTGCAGATAACAGCTAGTGCTACCAGCTCTCCCAGTTCCAAATGCCAGATTGAACCATTTGTGGCTGGTGCACAGGCAATGGCTGGCTAAGAGCTGGAAGATAAGCTTCTAGAAAAAATAGACCACATACTCTTTTTTTAAGCAGAAAGCACAATTATCTTCCTGATGTTTAATCTCCAGCAGAAATACAAGATGGTAAAGATGAATGAAGTGAAAATATTCTAGGAAATTTTTGGTTTATATTCTTTCCAACAGAATGTGTTCCAAGTATTGAAATTTTAAGCCTGAGACATGCTAAGACAAATTTAACAAGTATGTTATACTGAACTATACCCTTGGAAATGTAAACAGGTTCCTTATAGGTGGCCAAAATTGGAAATTTGTTCAAGAATAATTAGCCCTTATGCCTTTGTAATATAGAGGTCAGCATCTGTTTGAAGTAGGATTTGACATCAGTTGAAGCATATGGATAGGAATCCAAACGCTTTTTCTCATTAAAAATACACCATTTAATTTGGCTCGGTCCAGGACGATTAGCAATATGTGCTCAAAGAGAAGCTTACAATTGGCACAGGAGAAGTTGGCTTGGGCAGAAGACCACAGGCAGAAGAGAATCCAGAGGCTTGTAACGATGGCCTGTATACATGATGCCAGTCTCTTGTTAATGCTATTAGCTCTTCAATTTCATAAGCACTCAGATATATTAAAAACATTCAGTCAACAAGAAACATACAATAACAATTATATATAAATAAATCAAACAGCATCTCCTTAAAATAGTCAGAGACCTGTCTTCCAAGCTTTCTAGAAATAACAGACTTGCAAAGCTAAGACATACCCAAAGGTTATTTACTCCTAAGCATTAATAAAATCAATTAGATGAAATATACATTTAATAAAAAAAGATATAATGCTCCAACTAGTGGTTTAGAAGAATATGCAATGAAATACATTGCTGAGTTTACGGCTTACACACTTATTGGACTGTAAGGTTCAAAGAATGTTGCAATGCAAGGAGCATTTTGGAGAAGAGGTTTTAAAGCAAGTTCTAGCACCTTCCAGGCTCTGTCCTAGAAATTAAAAAAGGAACAAACAAACCCAGAAATAAATGCAAACTGAAAAATACATCTGTCATGTTCACATTCTCCTCTCTAGAACTTCTATATATGCACAGAAATTACTGCACAGAATGATAATCTGTCAGTTTGTACTGACATACAGAAGGTGCTGGATCCAACATTTTAAAAATACTTAGCTGGTTAATACAGATGAGGCATTTTCAAAGTTATTCTGAAACGTACTACTGAAACCTCAATTGGTACCAAAAGTACCCAACTCGTAAAACCAGATCTAGCACACATTTGTCTAAATATCTTTTTTCTTCCCCCCACAGAATTACAGAAAGGAATGAAATACATTGTGTTTTTCCACAGTAATGGACAATTTAAAAAAAAAATGCAGGAAACTCCCTGCTGTAACTTTACATTTCACTTCCTGTAACTTAACTGAAGTTATCTGGAAGACTGAAAATTTACTGGCTTGAAGTAAACTGACTTCAAGACTGGATTTAGTGCAAACCGCTCAAAAGAAAGCAAGAAACTGATTTCATCTCACCTCCTTGCACAATCTCATTTTATGTGCTCAATATTTTATAATCTTGCTATAAAAACACAACCAAGCCAACGAAGAGAGTACACCCATGCCTCCTCCTACCACACAAATATTTTTTGTCCATCCACTCTTTACCAATTGAAACATCTGCTAACATGAGTCAACCAAACATCTTCAGAAGTGCTATGACTCTGCCATGACACAGTGACAGCACATTTGCTCACAGCTCTCCCTGCTTCTACAGAAAGTGACTGAGAAATTACTTTTCACACACCACACCTGTTATTTCTAGCAATGATGCCGGTACAACAGCACACAAATTCTCTCCCTGTGGTCCCAGGAGCACAAGTTAATTTGTGCTTCACTTTTAGGTTTTTTTTTAGTAGGACCTCTATCAAAAACATTGCCTTGTTGCTCTTCATAAAAACCCTTTCTTGTTTCAGGGGCACAGTGTTACGACATAAAAATGCAAACATCCTCACTGCCTTCCTCTTCTTATTAAGTAGAAACAGGGTGGACATCAGTGCACCTTCATATTTACTATTAATGCATTCACTTAGAAGTCACAAAAAAAATTTACCTTTATTATAAATTATGCTTTTTGTTACAAGGCTCATTAGTTGTGTTTTAATACAGACTCTTCTTTGTCTGTTGGAATATGAATGGTATTTTGGGAAAAAAAAAAAAAGCTTTGCAGTAAAGCTTGTTTCTGGGTAATTTAAAACCCCTTGACAGCCTTTGACTGTCAGACTGAAAAGCAGAATAAGCTAACCAGATCTATCTTCTTTCTTAATAGGACTGACTGCTCTAATCAAATATGTGGAAGAAGAAAGAAAAAGAGGCGCTCATTTTTCTCCCTTGGATTCCTCATCTGGGAGAGAATACACTTACCAAACAATTTCAAGAATATCAAAGTAAAGCCTAAATCTTCAGCTGCATAATACAGTGACTTTCAAAGGGTATTATTTATAGATGTGCTGAATGTAACAGTATTAACATGTACTTAGAGCAGGACTGTGATGTACCATTAGTTTGAAGCAACAATAAAGCAACAGGCATGGCCATCCAATATCAAATTTTAATCTACATAATTCTAAGAATTTTCAAGCTTATAAGGAGGTGCTGATTAAAAAACAAAACAAAACTCGAACCAATGACCTAACCCACAAAACTCCCAAACCAAAACACATATCCCCCTTTAGGCCTATTATTTTGCAAGATACCTTCATGTCACAACTGCTTCCAAAATTTAATGTATGCAAAGTTCAGGTAAATGGACATTTATG
The DNA here is from genome assembly GCA_013397975.1 of Machaerirhynchus nigripectus. Lineage (NCBI taxonomy): Eukaryota > Metazoa > Chordata > Aves > Passeriformes > Dicruridae > Machaerirhynchus > Machaerirhynchus nigripectus. The sequence continues at coordinate 863,901 of VZRQ01006958.1, forward strand.
AGGATTCAAGTAACTTAATACGATATTAAAGAAACACACAATTTGTAAAGAACTGCTGCTATTACAGAGACCCAAACATTCACAGTAATGATCCACTGCATTAGGAGATAGCCCACATGTATTCACCAAGGTGTCCTGTAAAATATGTAAGGCACATTTAAAGATTCCAACATCCATAACTACAACTCTCCCATTGTTTTTCAAAATGGTGTATCTGTAGGACAGCCTAAAATAGAAGTGTACTAGGTAGAACATGTGTTGCACTAATTTTTCAATCCCATAAAGCCCAAACAGATGACTGAATTAATCAATACACAGTCACTGAAACCTGTTTCAACTGCTGGATCTGTACAAAACAACAATAAAAAAAATTTGAAACTAATCAATATGGTCACATAAGAAAACAAAAAATGGAAAAATCATTGGAGATGATTGTGGAGAAACACATACAGGCATTCCCGAAAGAAAAATACCACACAGTCAAACTCATGTTTTCCAGTAATTTCTTTGTGCAGCCCAGAACAGAATTCTGATCACAAATGAAGAAGTTTAGTAGTAATATTTGAATAGACGAATTAAATCTTCACAAAGTGCTTTTCTATTAACTATTTCTCATTAGAGTTCAATATTACAAGTCTCACCTAGCACAGGCATGGTGTTGTGAGCAGAGGAATACCATTCCTTTCATACACAGAAATCCCAAAATTATAGAAGAGTGAATGTCTTAAAGAAAATTTCTTGGACAAGTCTTACAATTTCCAAAACCGCCCTCAGCATCCGTGCACTAGTACGACCATTGTTCATGCTCAAAGACCAAATCCTCAAGTCTAACATATCACAGCCTTAATTCCCTCTAAAGCAGCTACTCACCAAGAACTGTTTACTGCAGGGAAGGAGAGACTCAACTGTTTGTTTCCATCCTTGCAGTATTTAAGATTTCTTTAAAAGGAAATGGATACCTTTTCACAATATGCAACTTCCTAATGCATATTCAGGTTTTGACCCCCCTAAGCACTCTATAATATTAGGTTATAATTCACTACACAAGCTCATACTCACCCAATACTTTTTAATTATATACAATATTAATACATGCCATCCTCTTTATCTTTACTAGTAATACTGATAAACTGAAACAATGACTGATATCTTTTTATATCTGAAAGCAGAGAGAAATTAGAATTTTCCATCCGTTCCACTGCAAGAGAGAAAAATAATGCAGAAGCCATACTAAGTATGCACGCTTTCATGAGCCAGACAATGCAGGCTCAATTTAAATTACACATGAATTCTGTAATCGAAGAAAGATTTAAATCCTGGCCACATAACTTTTCTGTCTTAAAGGGAGGGGATGGGTGATGGAAAGGAAGTTGCAGCACCTGCCTCTATGAAAAAAAATGTCTGTTCCTAGTATAAATGTCTTGGAATATATTTAAAACTTCATGTGGGAGCCAGGGCACTGCCTTGCAATCAGAAACAACACTTCTATGGAAATGCAAAATACTAAACCTGCACATCTTTTAATCATCTGGTTTCAAAACAGAAGATTTGAATTTGCTGGCTGATGACTTAATTTAATCTATAAATACAAATAAGTAGAAAGAGATTCCATTAGTCCATGGCAAAACAAATGCTGTGGGTTAACTCCCACAGGCAGCCCCTGCACAGCTGATCCCACACTCCTCCTGTGGGATGAGGAAGAGAACTGGAAGGGTAGAAGTGTGAAAATGCGTGGGTTGAGATAAAGACAGTTTAATAAGTAAAACAAATGCCGTGTGCACAAGCAAAGCAAAACACGGAATTCATTGCCCATGTCCCAAGGGTGGGCAGGAGTTCAGAATCCCCACGGCAGCAGGGTTTGAGTGGGGTGAGGAGCAGGAAGGGTGTTTAGCTCTGTGCAAGCACCACTCAGCAAAAGCAGCTGTGTGTTAGCAACCCTGTTTGCATCACAAATCCAAAACATAGCCCCAAACCAGCTACTCTGAAGAAAAGTAGCCAAAAACCAGTACAACAAATCACACTTTCAATATGAAGGGTTGCAGATAAAGCTAGTTTCAATTTAAGAATTCAGAAAGAATTCCATTTTAAGTCTGATAGTTTGGAAAATTTTAACTTAATTGAAAAAGTAANCAAGAAACGAAATGGTGCAACTCAAAAGAGAGGAAACGTCTAGAAGCACTGGAACCCCTGCAATTCCTACTCCTCTCCAGGCAGGGAGCAGGTACCAGGAGGCAGGGAGCAGCAGCAGCACTGTCAGCAGAGTTGCATCCTGCCTGGTAGTTCCTCTTGCAAGAATTAGGACTGTTTTATATCCTGTCACTGCACAAAGATTTCTCCCTGTGTTTCAACCAATATTTAAAGTTCTAGTTTAACATCTCTTTTTATACGTAGAGGCAGTAGGTCAGAAAGTATGGGAAGTTTAGAAACTGGAAATCAAAGTACAATGTTAACTACTTTCAGATCTTAACACAAGCATCAGCCCTTTTTAATAAGCACAACAGTTTAAGTAACTGATGCACCAGAAGAGAAAGAAAACATGCTGATATTTTTTAACAGAAGAAGTTCTTTAATAGAAGAATACGGGAAAATAACTGTGCTTTGAACGACTCCCTTTCTTTCTCTGTTCTCACTACAACAGAATATTACACACATTCTCTTATAATCACTACAAAAACACTAACATGAATATTCTTTTCCTAAAGAAAAATAATTCACCCACAGAAGTTTGTTTAGAGCAGGGTTTTAAGAAATTTACTTCATGAAAAGGATTGTTTTAATTATCTTATGCTGCAGTAAGTATAGATGAAAGCTTTACATATCATATTCCTTCAAACCCAGCACAAGATTTGGATCATGTCCTCTCACTGCCGAGTAGGAGGCCTGGTGAAGTACGACATCTGTAAGAATGTAAAAGAACTACTGCAGGACACTGCCTTCAGCAGAAGTCGGTTTTACCAAAACCTGAACTGATGACATCTGAAGACAAAAGCTTACACCAAAGCCCAGCCAGCACACAAGAAGGAGTCAAACCAACTCCCATCTTCATTTGCAGCCATTTCCTCTGTCACGGACAAAACCAGTGAGGGTCCTGTGGTAACTTAAGATTAACAAATACAACAGGTAACAAGCAATAAGGACCTGCTCTTCCGCATTCCAGACTACCAGTGATCTGCCTGGCCATACGGTAAAGCTACATCCAGCTAATAAAGCATTAGCAACATTTTTCAGTTCATAACTATGCGTCATTCAGAATACTAACCTGGAGAAAATAAACACATTTTTAGTAGAAAAAAATTCTGGATTTATTTTTACTATATTAACCAAAACGTTAAAATACATAAACATTTTGTCTTCCAGATACAACACACCTACTTGAAAGAATAGGAACTTATTATGATATTACTCCTAGATTTATCTTAGCTAGTATATGTGTAACAAGTATAAATAGTTTTATAGACATATTCCTTCTCAAATCTCCATGTGATCACTATTTCTGAAAAACTACTTTAATTAACTTCATTTTCTGATGAAATCTACAAGGTACTACTCTTTATTAATAAACATCTTAATCATGGACTAGTACAAGGATAAGAAACAAGAAGAACATTGCCACCTAGCTGTTTCAGCAGTGCCCATAAATGATGGCAGGTTCAGTTTACATCTCTCAAATACTCCAGAGAAAAATCAGTCCATATAAAAAATATAGAAAGGGCTACTTAAAAACATGGAGCAAGGCTAAGTTTCTGCCACCCTTATCTTATCAGCTCTGGAAGCAGGTGGTCACAAAATACATGAAGTGAAAGCCTTTTTAAAAGAATTATTCAACACAATCATGAATCAGTGTCTGTCTGACACCATCTTCCTTTCATCAATTCCCAGCAGAAAGACAAACAGACCAGGATATATGTGTGCACACTGACATTTGGCAATTAAACAACACCGTGAAATTCTTGAAAAATCAAAAATATCCTTAGATAAGGTATCAATGTATATGTAAATAAGTAAATACCTCTGATGGAGAGATGTGTTTCTTTAAAACACATTTTCGGGCTTTTTGTTTTAAATATATTTATTAAAGGCTCCATTTGAAAAGCAGTGCTTGCACACTTTACAAAATGCAGCTGGCTACACAAGTCATACAAGCATTTCCCAGAAAAATCAGCATAAAGCAAACCAGCTGAAGCCTGACACTGCAGATGCCCAGACTGGTATTTTCTAAGTAAATGTAAGAAATGCCACAGTAGAAGGGCATCCTGCCCTGCCCCACAATGCAGCAGGAGCAAAGGACAGCATCACAGAACTGGCACATCATCTGCTTGGCATCTGTGTGTTCCAGCTCGGCAGCCTGGAGCTCATGCATTCCAAAAGCATCTGGTAGTTTCTCTGAAGCTCTTCAACTTAATACACTACATTTAGGGAGCTGTAGTACTGAGTAAACAATCAGAAAAGGGGATCAAGCTCTGCATAGCTTCAGTGCTTCAGATAGTGATTTGATCTCCCCTCCTATGAACTTTTTTATCATCTTGTATCTAGATTAATGCCATTTTTTGAAGAATGAAGCTACGCTATGTCTTGTTACGAAGTCATGTGCAAGCTCACAAAATGTCCAATTTCATACAGCTTTCCATTAAAAACTGAACTTTTACCAGTTAGCTGCTGGTTACTCCCCATCACTGCAGCTCTCTGGTCACGCTGGTCTGTGGATCTCATCTTGCTGACTGATCCTGGGCAGCTCAGCCTTGAGAAACAAGCTCTGGAGTTCAGGGAGCTCTCCTCTCAGGCTGGGCCTCCCTCCCCACAGTGCAGGGAAGACAAGAACAGGGTCCCAGGTGCCTCCAGCCCCCAAAGGGAACCATCCATTTCATGACACTGGTGGAGAACAATCAACTGGGAGCACTTCCCTTCCCAACACCACCATGGCTCGGCCAAGCAGGACTGTAACATTCTCATCTGTAACACCAACACTTTAATTATAATCTAGGGGTAAGTAACAATTTGAGAAAGAATGGGGGGTATTCATTTAGTACTTAACACTTCATCTCAAACACAGTAACACAGGAGACTGACTGGGACTTCGTAAGTTTATTACAGGCATAGGTAACTACCAACTCTTCCTACAGTAGAGTACTGAAGACCTGGAGCTTCTTCAACTCCTTCCTTAACCTGGAAATGCAGTGCAGGCAGTAAGAGGATGTATATGTCTATGCTATATTCAAACATGCACAGAGACTTGGCAAATCCTGACTATTACATACAAGTCGAAGGAAAAATTACTCAAGATAAAGACCACATTTCCACAATGCAGATAAAAACTGTCAATTCATCTGGAACTGGTATGAATTATACTCATCTGCTATAGATATGCCAAATAACTAGTTGCGTATTTTAATTGCTAATTATACAGAGACTCTCAGAGATAAAACCCCAGAAATTAATTTAAGACAAAACAGCCTAAGCAGACAAAGGAAAGAGCAAAAAGCACACACCAGAGTGTCACTAGTGTCACATCACTCTCTTCTGAAGACTGAACAGGTCCAAAGAACTTGAAAATTGAAACCACTAAAAATTAAAGACACACAGTAAAATTGTGTTAATCGCTTATCCAAGCCCCTTAAAAAGAAAATTTCTTCTTAACATTACTTGAAGAAGATTTTACACCTTCACCAATGGAAATTATACAAATCGCTATTAGTACTTAGAAGAATTAACTGCAAATATTATTTTTATGATGACACAACCTCTGTAGAGCTTAGCCTGCAAAACAGACAGGAAATGAACACATCATCTCATCTCCCTACAAATTTTTATCAGTCTGTTCCCATGAACATTCAAATTTTGCATTCAGAGCTTTGTTATTCATATTGGCCACCAGATATTCCTCCTGTGCTTACTGGACATTAAATCAGGGTAATAATTTACGCAAATAATTGGAGACCAGCATGAGTTCCTTACGCCATCACTCCCAGTCCTCCCTTATCTCTGTCCCATCATTATCAAGATTATAGAGTGAAATTTGCTTAAAATTATTCAAAGGCTTCAAACTGAAATTATTCTATCAGATGTCCAGAACCAGATACAAGATAAAGCTAGCCAGGGTTCTGGGAGAAAACGGTCGAGTACTTCACACCTACCCCTCTCTTTGGCCAGCTTGTCAAGCACATGCATTCAGACCAGCCACAAAAACTGCTGTCACATCTGGCAAGTCAGGGCCAAGACAGATAAAGAACAAAAGAGCAAGGATACCCTAGAGACTACAGGAATAAACTTGGACTGCTCCAGGGTATTTTCATGATGAATAAAAGATCATAGAAGATCTGGCATCTCAGATGTAACAGTGGATAAGACGCAATCTTCAGGAAATCACCTTTATTTCTTTTGTCTTTAGAGAACAAAAAACAAAAATGCTTAACCTGTATTTAGGCCTTCTGTATCTCCACCTGAACCAACAAAAGGCTAAGCAAGTATTACTCTTAGCACAGTACACAGCATTTACCCTCAGAAGAAGAATAAAGTGCCAACCTATTTCCGAAGGATACTGGAAGAAAAAATACCCAGCAAAGTTCCCATTTGCACAATATGCTTTCAAACAAAGATATATATGTCCACATACAAATATCTATACACATTTGTAATAAACAGATTATCATCAACTAAATGCAACACATTAATGGTTTAAATTTCTTTTGTATGATTCCCTTCAACATGAAGGTAAAAGATGGCCATTAAATAAAATCTGACACACTACCACACAATTGCCATGGAATCACCCATTATGTTTACTGTATCTTTAAGGCCATCCAGGCAGGATGCTACCCTGACTCGTAGTTTCTCTAGGCCACATGCCCTTGTTTCTTACTTTTACAAGGTGGGTGAGTCTGAAGGAAAAAATTTCACAGCCTTTAATAAAAGCAACAAAATGCATTTTTGTGCTTCAGTCAATTGCCATCAGTATCTATGTGGCATTGACTTTTCCTGATTTGAACATTAAAAATAATATTCTATGTTCATAGCATCATATGTTCCTGCATCACAATGCGGAAAAAAACCCCAAACAGTGGCACTGTTCAAGCTTTTCCAGAAGTGTGTCCAAGAGAAATAATTGAAATTTTCTTGTGAAAATACTTTTTTTGCTGGAAACACTGAATTAGCAATAAATCCTTTATTCCAACAGATCTGATGATTATGTAGTAGCAAATTAGTTTACCTGGATAATAGTTCTATTAAGATTCCCCACAGTCATCTGGTGTATAGTTACTTCAATCAGTGTATTTTAGATTTGCTGTGATCGTCTTGCTAAATCTGTTCTTCTGAGTTGCTGACTCACATTTTCAAATATTCTGAAAAGTCTGTCTAGTTTGCATAGTCCAGCTGTAGGTGACAGGTAGAAGAAAAATTCTACACTGTGTAAGAAACCAGGATTGTCTTATATTCAAGAATGGTTCTTACAGATGCATTTCAGCTATTTCATACTAAAACTAGCAAGATTTCACAGAAATTACACTTGCATCAAAAGCAACTATTGCTTCTTCACAGGACTTTGGACGCCTGAAGATCTAGGAGGTACCACAGCTTCAGGCCAGAAATCAAGGCTCACCTTATCCTACAAGCCACACTAGGATCCCCTACACGGAACGAAAGAGAAAGGAGCTGTGTTTTCAACATGCTGCTTGCCACAGACACCATGTGCTGTCCCACCTTTGCACATGGCTGCAAGCAAGAAGTCACACAACTGCCAAAGAAACAAACATCTATCAGCTGAGCAACAGACTGACTTGGCAATGTCCCCACCTGTGATACAAATGCAACAGTGGTCCTACAGATGAACCAGGCAAAATGAGGAAAACAGCCCAAGTACAAGAAGAGTCAGAAGAGAGATTAATTATTTTGCCATCTGAAGGCATGTGGGTTTCAAACATGCCCTCTATTGTCCATTCTGTGCTTCTGATAATCAGCCGTGAAGAAAAGGCACTTGCTTCACTCCTGATCCCTAGGTATTCAAACCAGATCCCTTGTGAATTGGTTGGGTAATATATGACTGAATCACAAAAAAAGAAGGGTAGAAATTAGGATTTTTATGATAACATGAACACTGGGTAATGATGTTTTTCAATGAAAGGGTGGAGAACATTATTTCTTCAAGATTTGCAACTTCTGTAATTCATTTTCCTTTCATTTCAACTCTCTGGATAGTGCTCAAGACTTAAAACTGGTCTTTGAATACAAAGTGGCATTACAAACTTAAATGAAAAACCCTAATGAACAAAGCAGCTTCTCAAGCTCAATGGAAGAAAGGATTTGGATTCCCTGTGTGGGAAGTTATCTACAAAATAAAGCCATTACCAGGTCTTCACACCAATTATTGAGGGGTGATACAGGTTACATGAGCCTCTTTTCTGCATAAACATTGGCTGTGATACTGCTTTTCAAGACTGAGTTAGAAACTAAAACAAAAGCTGAAAAATAATGCAGTGGAAGCAGGCACAGAGTTTTTAGTACACAGTCCTGAAATACTGAACATTTTATGGCAAGTAATACCATTTTTTGGTTGTTTCTATTAATGATATATTCCCACTCCAAGCAAAAAGGAGGAATTCACCAGAGACAAATGATCATCAATTACTCTTTTGCTGTCACTTTAAGGACAGCTGCAAATAGTGACAAAGGACAAGGTATTTATATGGCACGGGTTTTGTCAGGAGGGAGCTGGGGGATGAGGGGTGCAAAGTGACACATGAGTACAATTCATTGCATACACAAACACTAGAAAGGCTTGAAGGCACCACACATATACAAGTCTGCATACACAAAGTCTGTCTACTCTTAGAAAAATAAAGCTATTAAATTTAGAATTTGCAAATAATTACAGGAAACTTGAAAGTGTCTTGATCTAGGGCAGTATTTGATTTACATCTCTGCAGCTTCAAAGAGCTGTCTCATCTTCCTCTGAACTACTGTCCAACTGCTGGTTTTGGGCATCTCTTGATTTTTTTCCCCCTCTAACTCTGCCTTAAGAATTTTTAAGCACATAAAACATGTTTAAGCACAGCTGTCACAATATTTTCCTCTCAAAAAGCAAACAGTTCTAAATCTCTCTCTAAAACCGCCAGAGTATTAGGGTCTTAGGCAGCACCATATTTACAAGTTCTCAATAAGTTCTTTTTTTAAAGATAAAGTTAAATACAATATAACTTAGCCATTCAAGACTGAACTTTTGTATTAGGACGTTTCACTTAACCAGTAGTCTTAGGAAACCAATATCTTAGGAAAATGCATTTCGGAGAATTTGCTTTTCCTCCGACCAAAGTACCCAAATATTTTCCCTGACTCAAAGACTAGAATGCAAACTGTAATTGTCACTGAGGTCTACTACTGCTACATAGTGGCAGACTAAGCAGTAAATGAAACCCTTAATATCTAACAAGTGCACAAAGAAAACAGGAATCCCTGTATGAATTCTAACACTTGTGTCCATGAAACACCACATAAAACTCCTCAATTTTTGCAGTGTAGGTGGAAAAAAAACCCAACAAAACCAAATGTTGGGAGGAGAAGTGAGGCTTATTACAAAGTTATGAGAATTTATGAAACAGAAAACTGAAACGAACACCAAATGTGAAAAAAAGTACAAGAAATGTTTTTGTAGGAAAAAAGGTATTATTGCTCAGACAAAACTGAAAAGAATATGATATGAGAGATGCTTATAAGCAAACAAGCAGAAGGCTAATGAGGACGCGGGCCATTGTCACCTCTATAATGTAAAATAAAAAGCTGATAAAGACTGAGGATACCTTTTACAGTTCTGTAGGAGGGCTTTTACTAATTAGAAGGCACCTACTGTCTGCCCCCAGTCTGCCAGAAAACAGAACCAAATATTTACTACTTTACTGACATTTTAACAAATTTAAAAGATGACAAACGCTTTGCATTTGTGTTCATACATTTCAGTTCTAAAATGCAAATATAAACAAATGTTTAAGATGTACATAAAGGGTTTTTTTTTTCAGCCTAAAAGAAGTCTGTTATGTTACATTTTCTTCCCACTGGAATCAGGAAATAGGAATGAAAGCTCATATGAAGAACACTGTTTTGCAAAATCTTCAGCCTTTTGAGTTGAAAAGAGAGACTCACAATGGACTATGGATGAGATGATCTCCACTTAAAAAATCAAAATAGGGGATCTGGGAGCAGGAAAAGTAAAAACTCTTTACTTCCACATCATCCAAATATCTACTATTGAATCACTATAACTTAAACAAGTACAGTTGGGGAAAAGAAAGTCATAGGAAACAGATACAACCTGGGGGAGAATGACAATTCCTAAATTCTCGATTATTTGGTATGGAGAAGTGTATGCACTCTCTCCAAAGATACACTGTCCATGGTAGCTGCCTTCATCCTGCCAGGCTACCCAGAACTACAGTGCTGTTCTCTGCATCCTAGATTTGACAGCCTTGGCTTTTTTTCTTAAATATGAAGTTGCCTTCTGCTCACAAGCTCAAGTTGAAGAGCTGGCTTCCAAAACAATTATATTGGTTACTCTCAAGTGTGTAGAAAGATCTAAAAAAGGTATCATTAAAAAACTCTCAATGTAGATTGAATGAAGAAATTGTTGATGTGTTGGTCTTAACCATCTTTTGTACTGGTTTGTCTATGCCCCATTTGAGGATACCAGGCAAATACCTTGGGTAACATTTCAGAGAGAGTTCAAAACTAAAGCCTCTAGATTTCATTTAATGTTTACTGATAGTTTTTAGTAATACTATAACTCAATAAAACACAAAATGTACTATTAGAAGTTAGGCACCCAGTATAATGTGGCATTAGCTTCTCTTACACACTATTCCTAGGGACAGCAAACTGTACTGCTCAATGCAAAAGACTGCCCAAGTTAAAAAGCCAAGTATAAGGCAGGTAAAACTTCAGTTTTATGATGGAGCTTAGAGCACAAGCAATACAAAGCTAATATCAACCTGATTCAGAAAGTGAGTACAAATTACATTTATCATTGTTGGGTGGTATATTTATTTTAAAGTGGAATATTATGAAAACTGAAAATAAAGTCTCCATCCATTTCCAAATGATGCTGAAAAATCACTTCAGCTGTTATGTTGTTATAAAAGCAACATATCAATCATTTCACAGTAAAACTGCACTTGATTCAGTACCAATGCCAGCTATATGACTCACGTTAAGTACATCCAAGTACACACAGTTTCACTTTATGATCACTAATTTTCACTATTTAATAGCAGTATATTCAGTGTCTATGGATATGCCGTTTGAATACTGATATAGATACCTCTTTATATATGAGAAAGAACAAGAAAGAAGTTTTACAGACTTCACTGGTCTTCCACTGTGAAACTTTTCTACTAATAGGAAAGTTAGCCCATGACAAAAAATAGTTATGTTTGAAGACTTTCCTAGATTTCCAGGAAATACACAAGGCACCCTTTTAAAGTTAACTGCATGAATGATTTCATGAACAGTAAAAATAAGTTGGGAAACAACAGCAGATTCTGTTGAGGATGGCACACATACGCAACCAGCATCTCCTGTTGGATACTTCCTCTGCTGAAGAAGCACAGTGACATAAGCTGAAGTTTGGGCACAGAAACTATTTTCTTCATAGCATGCAAAGTATTATGTGCTGAAGAAAAAATAGGGGGGTTGTGTCAGTGACCCTCAAAACACAAAGCAGTTGTTCTGCATATTTCTAAAGATAGTTAATTAAATGCCCTTAAAAAAAATTAAACATGTGAGAAGTGTGAGTAGCAATACACAATGTGTATGTGATCCACAATGTGTAATAAACAAATGTGATACTAAGACCTGCTGTTTCTCAGTTCACCTCCCAAAAAACCTACCACTCCATGGCTGAAGGCTACAAATACTTACTTTTCCCTCTCATCCAAACCGGAAAAATATATCAACATTTTTATACGTAAGAATAACAGCTCGAAAGTTCATTGCCTCAGGAGCTATACGGATAAGACTTACCTTCAAAATTCATTCAGAAAAGGAGCTTTAAACCCCAGTCATTCACCTTATCATTGCAAATTATGGCTTCAGTTCCATTAGGTGAGTTATAGAAAAGGTGAAATTGTTGTGCAAAAACCAGACTCCAAGTTTTGGTTTTTTAAATATTCAGAACAACTCGTTGCTAAGTTCCTTTCATCATTCTACAAACACCTTAGAACCTTTTACTATGGAAACAATTTTTATCTGATATCCTTTGAAATTGTTTCATATCTATGACTGCAAAGGAGGAATGAACTGAATGATTTTAATTAATTTCCTTTTTTCAGTGAAATAAAATTCCAGCAAGTCCACAGTATCAAGAATTCAAACAGACAATTGTCATCTTGAATGCCATTCATTACAAAGCACTAATTTCTAGGAGAATTCTATTCTTCAGCTAATGCTATCCATCCTCAAATTCATAATTTGAATGAATACTCATTTATTTAGAGGCACATTCTCCAAATATATGCATTGTACTCTACAACTATGCCTTTGTTCAGATCAGAGGTACACTAACAACAGGACCTGTACATTAAAGTGAGCCTTGCTGTGTCTGGCCACCATCTCTATCATCAACTGAAAAACATCCAAGTCAAAATAACATTCCTTGTTTATGAGTTTGTTAGAGAACTGCAGTCCAGAAGCACTACACTGAACTAGAACATCCATTTTTTTGATCTGGTATAGAAAACCCTACGTCTGACCCCCATATTATCCCCTTACTCATGCAAAACTTTTAAACTGCTTGTTCATAGCAAAGAACTTCACCAAAGCTGCTCAGAAAATGTCAAGAGAAAGAATTAAAAGGGGTATCTTTAGTCCTTTAGTCGTAACTAAGAAAACGCAGAACTGGATGCATACTTGGCATTGCAGATCTCTGGTTCCAAAAATAATTCCCCATCCACCTGCAATCTTCTTGGAGAAGTTTACAAATTGACCCAAGAGTTTAAAATGGCTACAGAGCATTTATGGTTTTTTTTAAAATTCTGTTTATAAAGAAAGATTCCATGTAATAGAAAAACTATGGACTGAGCATAGATTTAGGTAAGTACTGCTGCTTTGAAAACACAGAAAGATAAGATCCCAAGCAGGACACAGCTGCCTATATATGAATGTGCAACAGGCACTTGGTACTTTACAGAAAGTAAAGTACCAAGTTTAGTTAAAGTACCAAGTTCAGAAACTGTTCCTGTTCTGCTAGAAAAATCTGACACCTGACTATGAAGAGCTATCTGACCCTGCCAGTGCTGGCCATCCATCTAAGAGGACCTAAGGGATCTTCCCAAACATCACTGATGGGTATGTGAAAGGAGGGAAGAACTGGAGAAGAGAAACAGGCACCAAGAGGGAAGAACAGTCCTGGAGTGGAGAGAGGGCAATGCACCTTCAGAGGTGAGTGGAACACCTCTCACATTCTAAGACCAAGCAGCAGAAGCAGATAAAACAGAGCTACTTTATTTCCCCATTAACTGTATACCAGAAGGGTAAAAGTGAATTTGGATATAATCCGGGAATCCTCAGAAAATGAAGATAATAAATTATACTTCAGGGAGTATCATCTACATGTTCCTCAAAACAGATGAGTTATTTCAGCAAGCAGGAAAACAACAAATCCTTATTTCCTTAATTCTGTTATCATCACCCCTTAGGCCTATACAGCTCATCTAGTGTCCAATTTTAGCTGTGTGCTTCCCCAGAAAGATAATCTTTCTGAAACAGTGTCCTTTTCTGCCCTTCCTTTTTAAATATACAAATCTCATCCAGTGTAAGAAAAAGCACTGAAACATTTAAAAGGGCTAAAATAGTAATTCCTGTAAATGATAGATTTTTTAATGAGCACTACTTAGCAGACAGCTCAATTTGAATCGCTATGGTAGAGAAAGCTTGTTTTCCCATCAGTAATGAACTGTGCCTTTGTACTCAAATGTAACAAGATGCTCAGCTCCCAGGATAACTATCAGGAGAAGAGCTCCTGTTTTATTCTGCAGACAAAGCAGATACCATACTTAAGTTTTTGTCCCTAGGAGCTGAAACCATAACAGAAGACCAGTTTTGTTAACAGTTTAAGGAAATAACCTTTTAGAAGTTTCCATACTATAACATTATGACCTAAAGCAATTTTGATACAAGTTTCCTGTGGTCATAATCACCTTCATGGTACATATAGTAGTTTTCTCATCTATTAACAGCCTTGTAATCCCACAGCCCTTTTATGCTGGAACACTAAATCAGCTTTGGAGGGGAATTTTTGCACAAATGCAAACAACTTCTGTTAATAGGCACAATGCTATTTAAGTCTTTTAGTGCCTATAGACAGCAGGCATCAAAAACACATTTCTGACCCCCAGGCAAAGCATCAGAGAAAAATCAAAACAACTATGAGGTTTATTTCTTAATTACAACGAGCTGTCTGCAAATTCAGGGCGTAATAGCCTTGAACTGATCTCACTCATCGTCAGTGGAGGAAATTAGTATTGAAGCTGTTTCTGCATATCAGTTAATAGCAGATAAACATTTACTGGAGGGATTTTTAAAAAATGCATTTCTACTTCTAATTTATTTCAAACTTTGTCATTAAGGTTCCCATTAATACATTATCCAAAGAACAATGCGGAAAGTTGGTAACAGATTTGTTGTCCTCCTTCACTTCTCTCATGCTCTTCACAAGAAATCTGTGGAGCAGGTCACAGCTGATTGAAAACAAACAAAACCCGTGCACACACCAAAACACAGTTTCCCCTTACAAATCACAGCACTCTCAGTGGACAATGTGAAGATGGATCATAGAATCATAGGATATCCCAAGCTGGAAGAGACCTGCATGGATCATTGAAGTCCAACTCGTGGTCCTGCACAGGACACCCCAGTGATCGCCCCTTGGGTCTGAGAACATTCTCCCAACTGTTCCCTTCTTGAACTCTGGCAGACTTGGTGCTGTGCCCTGGGGAGCCAGTTCCAGGGCACACCTCCGTGCCATTAAGGTGTCCAACATACCTTTATAGTTTTCAGTCTAACAGGACACAGCAGAGACCTGGGAAATCTCAAGCCTTATTCTACGGAAGACAACCCGAACCACAGAGCACACAGGTGAGCCATCAGTGCCCTTTCTCTGCAGCCCAAGAAGACTGCTTTCTTTTTTGGGAGAAAACTGGAAATATTTTTCTAACCTAATATTTTCCCAGACCTAAAGTAATTAGGAGGGCTGCTTGGTTTTTTCACAAGATACTTACAAAAGATGTAGACATATATATATACCAATGATAATCCAGTAACGAAAGAAGAAAAAAACCCAAACCCTACACTTTCCCTTTTGTCCTCAAGTTTCTTAGCATTTCTCAGAGCAAAACAGTTGGTTTAAAACCTACAAGAAACAGTGACAACCGAACGAAAGTGGAAAATCCAAGACAAAGTAACATCGTCTAAAGAAGAGAACAGGGAAGCACAACTCCAAGCTGGAGCAGTTCACTGTTGATTTGTCAGTGGATATCATGATTCAATGGTACTTCCAGAAAAGCTGTGAAGTCAAGGTTTTCACTGACTCTGCTGCCATGAATCTTCCAGTGAGATTTGACATAAACAGAAGATATACCAGAAGTTAATTATACAGGACCCCGCTGTAGTCTAACACAAGCTCAGAGGTAGGGGAAGCGCATGTACACGTCACTACAAATATTTAAACAAGAAGTTCAGTGTTTGATTACATCAGTCAAGGCATATTTAGAATAGTTCAGATCTGCCAAAAGCACTTTGCTAATAAGTGATATCAGTGGCTTGAGTCTGCCTGTGGCAGCCTACCTGGAACATGACAGCAAATGGGGAACACCCTTGGCCTTTCTACTGCTCCAGTCACACACCTTTGTTCTCCTGCTCCACCTCATCTCACCTCCTCATTCTGCACCATTTTCAAATCACCTTGAGCATATTCAGTTTTGCTTCAGCCTAGAAGTGCAGCTGGTTTCTTTCCCCTCCAATTTATTTCTCACCTATCCTTTCTTCCCGGATCTTCCCTAAATGATGCACAACCCAAACTCTTGAACAGTTAACTTTTCTCTGCTATCATACTATCACACAAAAAGAAACAGGTGGAGGTCTCTCTGTGAAGTGACACCAAACAGTAGCACTTTATTAAGAGCCTTTTTCCTTTCATTCCATTATTTTTACTCCCATCTCTTACTTCCATTGATATTTTAAAACTAGCTTATAAATTCTGAGGAGAAAGGGTGACAGTAGATTTTTCATACTGTATTACAACATGCAATAGAAGAGTGATACTTAGTTGAGGTTTTTTCCTTTTAAGAATGTAGGCAGTTTGGGTTACCTTTTAGAGGTAGACCTCCTCCAGAAAAGTATATTTATTTTCATACGTAGAAAAGTGCTGACACAGAATGCAATTTTTACAAAAACCCCAAAAATCTAGATAACACTCAGTTTTATTTGGAGATAAAGACAACTACTAAGACTGCCCTGGTACTATAACCATGCCCTTTCATATAAAATATTGGGCTCTCAATAGCTTTATTTTATTTAGGAGTACATGCCAGATCTTTAATATTCCTCCAATGAAATATTTTTAATGTATATGGTGCTTATGCTTGCAGAATGTTTTGATGCATTTACATCGCATTTGTGATTTAATCTGCAGCCCTACACTTATCCCTCAGGTGTGGTAATCCCCACTGTTAAAAAGGCAAAGAAAAAAGCTGAACACACTGTTTAAGCAATCTATTTCACACAGATGTCAGAGTCATATTTTATTATTTTTAGATCAGACCATTGATCAGCAAGATGATGAGCAAAGAAAAGGATCTGCTAATCTAAAATGTGTGACTCTTATTTACTCTTCATTTTCAATCAATAAGGTAAAACATTACTAAAATATGAAGACTTTTTGATTTGATTTACTGCTGCTTCTCATGTTCTGGTAGAAATCCACTATCACATCATGCTAGAACTGTTTATGCTTCACCCACTATCACTTTGTATTTATATACATATACATTAGTTATGCAAAAATGGTTCCAGATTTTCAAGCTCTAATGAAGGTGCTGGACTTCTCTGGCTGACTGACACAGCTGAGCTCTTGGTCCTTAACCTCAGACATTGGCTCATCCTGCAAACACCTTGCATGCTGACCACAACCGTTATGGTGAAATAGGAGCTTGCAAACACTTGCTCACAGCTTCTGTTTGTTCTTTAAGAACTGGTACACACTAGAAAGATTTCATGCCCTTTATTTATCTAAAAACAAAAGCACATGTGGAGAAGGAGCAGGCAATACACATTTCTCCTGTGTCATTCCTGCATTTGACTTGGGAGTAATTTCTTTCAAAAATGAGAACTTAACTTGTCTCCATCTGGTAACAATGTAGACAGCACACTTAGAACCCAACATGCAGATGTTTACTGAAATGTCAAAGGTTACTCATTAAGAATGGGAGTGGAATGACCAACACCTCAAGGGCCCTATTTGTGCTGGCTTGATGATTTATGGCACGGTAATAGTAAGCAATGATAAAACACAATATAATTGTATGTCTGTGAAAAGTTCTGAACATGGAAAACTTAAGACAGGTTTTAAATCATAAGCAACATAGACATCTACAATCCTGCAATCATCTTCTGAGACTTATGAAACAAAAACAGCTTTTTATTTAATTTTTGGATCTTCATTATTTTTATTAATTTGAGCATATGGTCTACATTCAATGTAACAGCATATATATATATATATACAAGATGACTACCAGCATCACTCAATTTCCATACATCTGCCATTTCTAGATACAGTTACAAGCCTGAAAGCACAAAAGGTTACATGGCAATACCTAACAGGACTCCAGAAGCTGCTCCATTCAATACCCAATCAAATGAACTCGATAAACCCAACATTTAAGTTTCATATTCAGCAGAGGAGAAAACACAAGTCTTCAACATCCCAGTTCTCCAAAATAAATCCCATCCTCATTCCCAGCTGATGATTCTGTTACAATGAGTTTTGACTCTTCAGTTCAAGAGAAAATGGAAACAAGCTGAGTTCAATACAGAAGCTTCAACATCAAGCCACAGAAGAGACAAAGCTTCAGTGCTGTCAGGAAGTGAACTGCTTCTGAAAGCTTGAAAGGGAAAGAGTTTCTTTTTTTTCCAGACCAACTGGAACTTTAACAGAGAAGCTTTGAAAATACCAGTTACTTACTGAGACATCATCAGAATCCAGCTAGACTGGCAACAAGAGCACTCAACTCGGGCGCCCGTTCTGTGGAAAGGGCAGGGAGAGTCAAACAACCTTGGCTCAAGAAAATAAGGGAAAGAAGTACCAAAACTTACTTCATATAAGTAAATAAAGATTACTCAGCAACACGAATACGAGAAATGCCTCATCTCCTTGCACACCAGAATGCTCTTCACAAAGTCATCTGTCTTCTTTTCCCCTCAGGGACTTTTTATGGAGATTAATTTTTACGCCTCGTTTCCTTATTATTTAAGAAACTGCTTTAGATTTTGTTTTGAAATATAACAGCAACAGTTAAGTTAGAAACTGCAGTTTTAGGATGCATTTCCCAGCATTTTAGGACTCATTTCAACTTTTAAAACACCTTGAAATTACTCTCAATGTAGAAGTTACAAGTAAAGGAGTTTTCATCCTCTGGATGGTATTTTTTTTCCTGACATTCAATTAACCCTGTATCACTGATATGAATATTTCAATTTCCACGAAAGTTGTATTTCTGGTGCTTTTTCGATTCTCAAACAGGTTTTTAAATTTATTAAAGGTACATTAAGGTAAAACCAATGGCATTTAATATAGTGAATTAAATGAACAGGTAACACCTACAAGCTATTGAAAAAAGGTAGAGAAGCATCTAAATTACTTCTCCTGTTAAGTATAAATACTAGTGACATTACTGTGTTGCATAATGCTAACTACAGCTCTAATTTATACACAAAGATTTTCATGTTATAGTATAACAAATGTCAAGATGTATGAAGACTTTCAAACAAATAAACAGAAATCACCTAAACATCAACAAATAAAAAAGACAGAGTTTTTCTGACAATGGCAGACTTTAGCTTCATCCATGTGAACTGATTTTTAAGCCTACCAGTAATTTTTTTTTTAAGTAATTAATATTTATGTGGTTTCAGCCATAGGCAAAGATGGATGAGGACTGAAATCTGCTCATTTAAGCATAGTCTCCTCATCATGAAATGCAACAGTCTCAAGAACAGGCTTATCAAAGTGCCAAGATAAGAATATAACTAATACCTCCTTTTTACTTAAACAGCATCAAAATCTTAATTTCCATCCAAGAGAATTACCATTTAACATAATTTCCCTCTTATTTCATTCATAGAGATCAACTGACACTTAGCACATTTACGTCTCTTTCTTAGCTGATTGTTTGATTCATGGAAAGCAGAACAATAGTTACAACATGTTGGATATTCATTTTGAAGGAGGCAGCTACCACCGACACTTCTATCATAGTCTAAAACTTACAGCTGCAGCTGTACTACAGAATAATTCTGTGCTCAGCCAAATATTACTGCGCTGTGTCCTTGGTCAAGACACAATTAAAAGTAAGTTTAAAAAAATTAAGTAAAATGGCCAGTTGGGAGGGACAAGTCTACCTCTAACTGATTTCAATAAACTTTGAATATGCCACTTATCAGTACTGCAGCAAAATGCTCAGTCTTTTAAGATAAGTATCTAGCTGGTAAAACAATGGTGGAGCTCTTGGTGAGCATCACAGAGAACCTGGGAAGATGCAGAAGTGCTCAATGATGCAGCGCTGGTCTGGCAGAACCATCAGAAAGGTTGATATTCTGGTAGCTGGTTGATCTCTCTGGCACCACAGATGACAGATTTGCACGCTGCCTGGACTAAAGTTAGATTCAGAGCTTTTTGTTCTCTAGTGGGATTTCAGTTTAGTCATACCAGTTACAAACCAGCATCATACTCACAGAAATGCAGCACTGGTAACGAATGGAAGGTTGGATAACCAGCTGTAACTTTTCTGTATCACTAGAGTGTAAGACTAAATCAGCCTCTATAGGAGAGCAACAGCATCACTTTAACACGTGTCCTCCTAGGATTCCACATAACCTTACATCACAAAAATCAGAAATTTTTTCTAAACATGGTATTTTTTTCTGAACCAAAACCTTCACAATTCTTAGCTTCAATGTGGTTTCCTCAAGCACAGTAAGCATTCTAATTTGTGAGACAAGAATTATTTTTATTTATTCATTAGAGAGGACTGTAGTCAAACAGGGATATCAACAATAATGGCTTAAATAGGATAAGGGTTAATGGTTTTCAGCTGAAGGTGAGCTAATTTAGATTAAGTATAAGGAAGAAGTTTTTACAGTATAGGTGATGAGACACTGGCACAGGTTGCCCAGAGAGGTGGTAGATGCCCCATCCACAGAAACATTCAAGGTCAGATTGGACAGGGC
The DNA here is from genome assembly GCA_013397975.1 of Machaerirhynchus nigripectus. Lineage (NCBI taxonomy): Eukaryota > Metazoa > Chordata > Aves > Passeriformes > Dicruridae > Machaerirhynchus > Machaerirhynchus nigripectus. The sequence goes on from VZRQ01006958.1 coordinate 884,382, forward strand.
TCTGAGCAACCCAATCTACTTGAAGACGTTCTTGGTGATGGCAGGGGGGTTGGACTGGATGACCTTTAAAGGTCCCTTCCAACCCAAACTATTCTTTGACTCTATGAAATTCTCCTTACTGTTTTAATATTGTGACATTTATTGGTAACTTCTGCATAGGTTTTAGAAACATACGCTGTCATCAGCTTGTGTATGTAATGCACAAAAATCTTGGGAAATCTAAAGTTTGTACACTGGGATTATAACCAAACTTTAGAGGTGAACAAAGGAAAGGTGACAAAGCAAACACTGTATTTCCTTTTCTTAACTCATATAAAGGATGCAGAAGTATGACAATACTTCATGCATCTACCACTTTAAAACACGAAAGAAGTTAAACAGAATAGTGACTACATTAAGTAGAATTGCTTACACCAACAGCTGCCAAACTACAGTTTGACTTGGTCCTCTTTTCACTAACTTTGAAGGCAGAAAATTTTGCACCTCAAATCAGGAGACTCGGGACTGGGCCTTAGAGAAAAAGCAAAACTATATTAGGTCTGTTCGATCTCATGAAATTGATCATTAACTCAGTTGTGCTGAACTGTGACACATAATCAACGGGCACATCTAGATGAAGAAGTAGCAGACAAGAAAACAGAAACTCATGAATTTCAGACACAGTTGCATCACCAATTTATATCTGGTCTCTAAAACATTTTAAAATCTAGTCCCACTACAGTCATTGTGAGATACTTGCAGTCATTATGACTGAAGCAAAGACAGGACACATCATTCTCTCAGTCTGTAAAATGGGAATAAAAAAAATATTCCTAACCAAATGGAGAAGGTTGTTTTCCCATATTCAAAGCCCTGAGATAGTGATAAATTAAGCAGCATTATTCTTCTTACATTTTGCAGATTAAGATAATTTAAAAATTAAATGCATACCATTTAGACCTCATGAATCACATTGAAATAATGTCCTGCCTGCTCCAATTAACATCAACACCAATCCTCAGAATCTCCTATCTCAACGGAAAGAAGGAAGTATACATTTACCTATTCCTAAGCCATTACTGCCGAGCATAATGTTGCACACCTCCATAGGTGACTACAGGCACACGTGTGAGCAGCCAGGTAATTCCTTCAGTTTTCAAAACTACCATTTTAATTATGATGCCACATCACATGAGTAATAGACTTCCTCTGCTACAGTTTTTCTCAGATGACACTGCTGTTATAGAACTCTGAATACATTTCAATGCTTTTTTACACATAAGCCATCAATACAATATGTTCATTTACTTCCACATATGACTACTTGAATTTTTGAGAGTAGTAATTTGCATTCCTACATTCTTAAAAGCTGCTTTTAATAAGAATTTTCTCGTTTGCTATTTACATACGTCATTTAAATACTTAAAATTTGGCAACGGAAAAGAACTGTTCTGTTTAAAATACTGGACTTTTATTTCAGTATTTGAAATTTAATTTTCTTGGGGTCTTACATGGTTTTGATTGATTGAGTTTTTTAAAGATCAGATATTCAGAGAAAAATCCTACTGGATATGCGTTATTCAGAAAACTTCTAATCCTTCTTTGAAACAAAACCATGATGTAACAAAAACAAAAAACAAACAAACAAAAACACCCCACCAAAAAAAAAACCTAACAAAAAAAGAGGCAAGACTCATAGAGGTTCCTAAATTCCCCAGCAGTTTAGAGGTTTGAGTTCTTAAACCAACAAGCCAAAATCCCCAAGACACACAGTTACATTAAAACTACATCATTAACTTCTGATGAATTTATATTATCAATATGGTATCTATAGAGGTAGCTGTTAGGTTAGTAAGAAGACTGCATTTCGTCTGTGAAGAAGTGTTTTGAGATTAGCTCACAGCATTAAGGGTCAGGTGTAAAATAAGCTTTGAAAGAAACTATGGACAAGAAAGAAGGAAAGCTATTGGGCTGTGTCTCACCTTCTGATGTATAGCTCTCCCCACACTACAGTTTATCTTTCTATTTGTGATTCACAAAGTGCTCTCTACGACACCAGGAATTCCATACTTCAAATATCAAATCGCTTTATGTTAAGCTTCACAATTAACAGCTAAAACCCAGACACTAGGAGTGGTGGGGGTTTGTTACTGCAAAACCATTTGGAGACACAGTAGATGTCTGAGATGCTTGCCCCACCACACGGACAGTTGGTATTTATTTCCATAGTACAGTGTATCTGGCTCGTTAATTATCAGGGAAGCATCAGCACAATCAAGATGGGTATCTACAACCTTTGGATATTGGGAAAACAATCAATAAAAGACTATCACTAAGACAGTTACTATACAGCCTAAAAAGGTAGCATATATTTAAGCCAAATGAAGGGGGAGGCGGGGAGTTCTTGCCACTGATTTCAGTATTAGAGCACGTAAAGCCCATATCAGCTAAGGTAAACGTGTTGACATTCAACACGGTAAGAGCACACAGTTAATACTACAGAGGCAGGTTCCTCTCTATATACCACAATCATATCCATAACTGGTCTAAGCATTCATCAAGCTTAAACCGTCAGTTACGAGCTGTAAGGTATTTTAGGGAAAAAACAGCTGGAAGCAGCAGAGCTGTATAACGACTCTATGTATACACGCCTTGACTAAAAGGGATTACCAGATCCCACAACCAGCGGCAGGAGAATACACCAAACACACGTTTAGCAGATTGCGCCTGAGGAGCGGTGAGAAATCAGGCTACACCATCCTCCCGCCGGGAGCGAGCGCGGTCCCGCTGCCCCGGCGGAGCCACCTCACCCCTGAGCGCACCGAGGATGCGGCTTTTCATGTGAGCGGCCCGGGCGCTCCCGCAACGCCGGCGCGGAGCCGGAGCCCAGCCCCCGGCAGCGCCCCGCCTTTCCCCGCCGCCGCGCTCCGCGGAGAGCCGCGTACCCGCGCCG